>OX578139.1:109456529-110056529 GCA_951213105.1 Amaurobius ferox
ATATATATATATATATCAAGGACTTATACGATATATATATATATATATATCAAGGACTTATACGATATAGTCATGGAGATTTACGAAAAATACAATCTGCAGTCTATTATTAATAAATATAAATTTAAAACATTAGTAGAAATGGTTTTATTCGAAACTGTACTGTTTGATGGCACATCTTATTTTAAACAATTACATGGTATACCCATGGGTGGTGGTTATTCATCAATACTTGCTGATATATATTTGAATAAATATGAAGATGGAACACATATATTAAACGAAATCCTGTTCATTCGCTACGTTGACGAGATTTTAATAGCGTATCCATGTGAAGCATATCAGATGGATTTTACTTTCTATCCACAGCATTTAAAACTTACTGAAACACCATACAATGTCAACAAAAGTCTAATTTTCTGGATCTAACAATATGCCAACAACCAGGTCAAAATCAATTATATCATAAACTGGAACTCATGTATGCACAAAAATGTTTTTAGAAATATTATACTGGGGCAATTAATGCGTAGTCAGAGAATAAACAATAAAAAGGAAGATCGATATTTATGCGACTTTCGTTTCCTACAAAACACCATATCACAAGGTTTTCCTAAGAGTTTTTTATGTAACATTATCTACAAATTTTTTAAAATAACTGTAATCGATTGTTATCGATTATATTTAAATAGAACTGATGGCAATATACAAACTGGATAGTCACAGGTAAAGCGTAGTGATATCTGATATGGGACCTCTTGAATAGGGTCTTTTGTGTAATACGGTATGGAAGATTTGTTTCATCTGGTATGATACGACGTACATCTACCTGTATGATAATATTAACTGTCATTGAGGTAAATGGTTTTAGAGATAGAATTTGTTATTGTCCTATTAAGTGTCAATATTTAAAGTCTTCTTTAAGTAGAAGCTATGTAGTTTTGCTCATTTATACTCGTGAACATATTTCAAACATTTACTGTTAGTGATTTTTGATATGGCTGGATCTCCACAATTCTCTCTTATATTTGCTTGTGTATAATGTCTGGTTTTCATCTTAAAACTTGATACATTCGTATTCTATTTTGCAATGTACCGGCTCTCCGGGAGTGTTGTCACGACGCAAAGTATACTTAACCGGGGTGAGGGGGTCACAACCCCCCCCCCCCCCCCGACCAACTTTTGGTACATTGCTTCCATCCATACCACTTTTCATTTTGAAAATATTTTTAATCCTCTTTTTAGTGCAGCTTTGCGCCTTTTAAGTGTGATTTCTGATAAATTTATTATATTATATTTCACGGTATTTCATATTATATATATATATATATATATATATATATATATATATATATATATATATATATATAAAGAATTAGAAACGAAAAGCAAGGGGATGACCAGATGCATTGCATGAAATGGTAGAGGGGGGTTGCGACTCCTCTTTCCCGTTTAAAGCAGCTTTTCAGCCCGAGCAACGCTCACAGAACCAATGCAATTCAGCAGTCAATCCTCCGTAAATATATATAAATATATATATATATTCTTTTATGGTAAATTTCATGTATTGGACATATCGCAATTTTTCTCTATAGGGTTAGCAATTACATGAATAACTCACGCTTAACTCAATGTGAAAATATTAATTACTTTGAAAGTGTGAATGACGATTGCTACTGACAGCTTATTTAACCCCCAAGTTAGACAAAGCATCGGTTCTGCGCTGCCAAAAGCGATAGTTAATGAGATGCTTTGTGTAGCAGGAAAGCGATCCATTTTTCAAGTCCATGGCTCCAGCTAATGGCACTTTTAACTAGAATGGTTTTGAAACTGAGGATGTTTAAACCTTTATTTCAGAAAAGCAATCTGCGTGTTAAAGTTTATTCTAATTTAGTTTAACGTCGAGAAGCAAGCTTATAATTTATATCTTTGCTATTATTGGTTACGGAATTGGGTCATCAAGCTCTGGTCAATTTTCGTAGAATTGGACTCATAGTTATTGAGGGAGTTTCCTAAAAAGAAAATAAAAAAGCTAATTTTTACTTTCCCTGCAATACAGGGTAATGCATAGGGAAAGTATTGGAATCATGTCGAAAATCGCAATTTGAGTTTTCGACGGATCTACACGTTTCAGGACCTCTAGAATACGAAAAAATCATTTTTAGCGTGACGTCTGTGTGTGTGTCTGTGTGTCTGTATGTCTGTGTGTCTGTCTGTCTGTGTGTCTGTCTGTCTGTGTGTCTGTCTGTGTGTCTGTCTGTCTGTCTGTGCAGATTTTGTATCCACTGGGACTAAAAAACTAATCGACCGAATTTCAAACAATTTGGCAGGTAAGTCACTTGTGGGCGAGTCTGGTGCTGATTAGTTTTGGGTATGATTCGGGATAAAAGAACCCGCCTTTTTTTGCGAAATGGCCCGCAAAAGTTTGTATCCACTCTAACTGAAAAACTAATTGACCGAATTTTACAAAATTCGGTAGATGAGTCACTTGTGGGTCATCCTGGTGCTGATTAGATTTTGGTATGATTCGGAAAAAAATAACCCGCCTTTTTTTGCAAAATGGCCCGCAAAAATCGTCAAAATCTATACTAAAGAACTACGTATGCTCAAATATATCCATTAAATGCTTGTTTAATACGTAATTTTTAACGAAGAAAAGAATAAGACCAACCCCATTACACTAGGACCAGCCGTTCTCGAGATATTTTAGTTTTTCGTATTTTCTCTACGCCACCTTTGAAAATAAGTCCGGTTACCGAATGAGAAAGAAAATTGAATTAAAAGTGAAATAAATTTAATTAAAATAAAGAGAACGTGGATATAAGTCTGCAGGGAAAGTCATGTGCTGCCCACATCAGATTTTTACTTTCCCTGCAATACATGGTAATGTATAGAGAAAGTATTGGAATCATGCCGAAAATCACAACTCGAGTTTTCGACGGATCTACACGTTTCGAGACCTCTAGAATACCAAAAAACCATTTTTAACGTGACGTCTGTGTGTGTGTCTGTCTGTCTGTCTGTCTGTGCAATGTATGTATCCACTCTAACTCAAAAACTAATGGACCGAATTTAATAAAATTTGGTAGGTAAGTCACTTGGGTATGACCGTGCTGCTGATTAGTTTTTGGTACGATTCGTAAAAACAGAACCCGCCTTTTTATGCGAAATGGCCCGTAAAAATGTCCTGTATCCACTCTAGCTAAAATACTAATTGACCAAATTACACAAAATTTGGTAGATAAGTTACTTGTACGATACTCTGGTGCTGATTAGATTTTGGTATTAATCGGAAAAGAACAACCTGCCTTTTTTTACGAAATGGCCCGCAAAAATCTCCTTTATCCACTCTAACTAAAATATTAATTGACCAAATTTCACAAAATTTGATAGATAAGTTACTTGGGGAACACTCTGGTGCTGATTAGATTTTGGTATTATTCGGAGAAGAACAACTTGCCTTTTTTTACGAAATGGCCCTCAAAAATCGCAAAATCTAAAAAAAGCTACACATGTTCAAATATATCAATTAAATGCTTGTTTTATACGTAATTTTTGATGAGGAAAATAATAAGAACAACTCTATTACTCTAGGACTAACCATTCTCGAGATATTTGAGATTTTTCGCATTTAGTTATGCCACTTTTGGAAAAATGTCTAATTACCAAATAAAAACAGAAATTGAATTAAAAAGCACAAATTTAGTTTTATTTTGTGCAATTAAACTCAATTTAATGAATTATTAAAGAAAAAAAATATGAATTTGAGTCTGCAGGGAAAGTCATGTGCTGCCCACATCAGATTTTTACTTTCCCTGCAATACATGGTAATGTATAGGGAAAATATTGGAATCATGCCGAAAATCGCAACTCGAGTTTTCGACGGATCTACACGTTTCGAGACCTCTAGAATACGAAAAAACTATTTTTAGTGTGACGTCTGTGTGTGTGTCTGTCTGTGTGTCTGTCTGTGCAATGTATGTATCCACTCTAACTCAAAAACTAAAGGACCGAATTTCATAAAATTTGGTAGGTAAGTCACTTGGATGTGCCCCTGGTGCTGATTAGTTTTTGGTACAATTCGTAAAAACAAAACCTGCCTTTTTTTGCGAAATGGTCCGTAAAAATTTCATTTATCCGTTCTAGTTAAAATACTAATTGACCAAATTCAAATTTCACAAAATTTGGTACATAAGTTACTTGTATGATACTCTGGTGCTGATTAGATTTTGGTATTAATCGGAAAAGAACATCCTGCCTTTTTTTACGAAATGGCCCGCAAAAATGTCATGTATCCACTCTAGCTAAAATACTAATTGACCAAATTTCACAAAATTTGGTAGATAAGTTATTTGTGGGATACTCTGGTGCTAATTAGATTTTTGTATTATCTGGAAAAGAACGACCTGCCTTTTTTACGAAATGGTCCTCAAAAATCGCCATAATCTAAAGAAAGCTAGGTATGTTCAAATATATCAATTAAATGCTGGGTTTGTACGTAATTTTTGATGAGGAAAAAAATAAAAACAACTCTAATACTCTAGGACTAACCGTTCTCGAGATATTTGAGATTTTTGCATTTAGTTATGCCACTTTTGGAAAAATGTCCAATTACCAAATAGAAACAGAAATTGAATTAAAAATGCAAATTTAGTGTTATTTGGTGCAATTAAAATCAATCTAATGAATTATTAAAGAAATAAAGAAAAAATTAATTTGAGTCTGCAGGGAAAGTCATGTGCTGCCCACGTCAGATTTTTACTTTCCCTCCAATACATGGTAATGTATAGGGAAAGTATTGGAATCATACAAAAAATCACAACTCGAGTTTTCGACGGATCTACACGTTTCGAGACCTCTAGAAAACGAAAAAACTATTTTCAGCGTGACGTCGGTGTGTCTGTCTCTCTGTGCAATGAATCGATCTGAAGCGATCCATTTGAACTCTAACTAAAAACCTAATGGACCGAATTTCAAAAAATTTGGTATATAAGTCACTTGGGTGAGACCCTGGTGCTGATTAGATTTTGGTACGATTCGGAAAAGAACAACCTGCCTTTTTTTACGAAATGGCCTGCAAAAATTTCATGTATCCACCCTAGCTAAATTACTGATTGACCAAATTTCACAAAATTTGATAGATAAGTCACTTGGGGGACATTCTGGTGTTCATTAGATTTTGGTACGATTCGGAAAGGAACATCCTGCATTTCTTTGCGAAATGGCCCTCAAAAATCGCAAAAATCTAAAAAAAAAAAAATCTGATGTGGGCAACACATGACTTTCCTTATATAATGTAATGAATTTACTACTTTTACAGTAAAAAAATAGGTTTTTCTTATAGTAGATACTAATATTCTTTCCAAGATATTGAATTTTCGACAATTAGTCGTCATTTTCATTGATTTAGCATCATTTTTATCCATTTGGCGAGATTTTCATTAATTTGGCAACATTTCAAAAAAGTCGCCAAGTTGGCGACATTCCGCCAAATTCGTCGCCAAAATCTCGCCAAGCGTTATGCACGAAGAAAAAAGTTATTCTTACAGCAGATAAATGACTATTGGCGTTCAAATACAAAAGTATTATTCAAAGTATGTTTTTTCATGAATGGAACGAGCTAGATCCACGAGAATGATGTCACTCAATTTATCGCATGGTATTACATATGAAAAGTGAACATGTTTCTCAATAGGAATTTTTTTTTTATGTGACTTTTTCATAATTTTTTTAAAAATGCACAATATATCGAGAACGGTTCATGTTAGCGTTCTAAAATTTATGCCAATCGTTTTCTAATGAAAAATTACATAAGAAATGTCTTTTTGCGTAACTTTATTAGCGGTTTTGATTTTTTGACGATCTTTTCAAAATTTCATTCGAAAATTTAGGGGGGTTCTGAACATTCGATTACGTATAAAAACAATAGGCTTCCAGTGTTTACGGATTGTGATTTTTGTACCAAATTTGGTTCGAATCGGTCCATTCGTTCGTCAGTTATCGTCTCCACAGGCTCACTGACACACACACACACACACACACACACATACTTTCACACACACACACACAGACATCACTTCAAAAATGTTTGATTCGCGATCAGGGATGCTTGAAACGTGCTCTCCCGTCGAAAACTCGAATTCGAATTTTCGACCCCGTCACAATACTTTCCTTATACATTATGTATATAAGGAAAGTAAAAAGAAGACTACGTATGCTGAAATGTATCAATTAATTTCTTATATTATATGCAATTTTTGATGAGGAAAAGAATATAACACACTCCATTATACTTTAGGACTAACCGTTCTCTAGATATTTGAGATCTCTTGCATTTTTGTTACGCAGCTATCGGAAAAATGTCCAATTACCAAATAAAAACAAAAATTGAATTAAAAATGCACATTTAGTGTTATTCGGTGCAATTAAACTCAATCTAATGAATTATTAAAGAAATAAGGAAAATATAAATTTGAATCTGCAGGTAAAGTCATGTGTTGCTCACATCAAATTTTTGTTTTGCATTGCAAATAGGCAGCAAAACATACAATTCTGGAATTGTTCATCTTGACTGAATGAACCAGTAAATTTACAAAAAGGGCTTAGGATTTTTATTTAAACCTTAGTCAATTAAATTATTAGTAAATTTTAGCATAACCAGTATGGGCAAATATTTAACGGATCGACCCGACTTCCAGCTTTTCTGTGATTGGTTGCTGACACAAACGTTACAAATATGGCCAAGAACTGAATTATTGAAGCACTGAAAATATTAAAAGATATAGATATTTTGTTTTAGACTAGATTATAATGTTAGTTAGTACACTTCAGCTTAAAATGGGTAGTAGCGGTATTTGTCAATTTTCATAAAGTTTAACGGGTATCCTTTTAATTTCCTTGCATTTTAAACCACGTACGTTGTATAATCAGTTAATCTCGAACTAAACATTTACACGTTTATTAATATAGCAAATATTCAGTTCCTTACATTATTATAAAATACCACTAAGGCAAAAACATTCTTATCTCATACATTATATAAATCTTGTTAAACATGAAACAAATTGTCAATAACATATCCAATGTACTTATTCTCATTTTTTATCCCTTATTTAAAAGTTATGCAGATTAGGCCTGAACAGGAAGAAAATGCAAACAACCTAAAATCAGGGTAGATAATGCCAGTGTTTATCATTACGTTCATATCCAAAAATTTTAATGCGTTTACAACAAATTTTGATGCGTCTACAAAAAATTTTAATGCTTCCTACAAATTTTAATGCACTCTAAACTATACATGTAATGTACTAATACAGGTTATATCTTTTAATATTCGCGTATATAAGTAGTACGGGTCCCATATAATTTTAATGCTTTCATTTTGCATATAATTATTCAATTCCTTTTTTTTTTTTGTAAATTTGCTTACAAAAGGGGCCAGGATGTTTAATTCTTCAGTTCTGCCCGTGAAGATAATTTTGTATTGCGAGAACAGACAGATATCCTTAAACTTGTTTTTAAGAGTAAAAAATTTAATATTTTAACAGAATATTTTGATTAACAATGTCATTTAGTATACTATAGGAATTTGCACATGATTGTAAATATTAAGTTTCTTTATATTATATACTCCGTACGAAGAACGGATATGCTGCTAGTATACTAATATGAAGAAGCATAAAATTCACAATCATGATCAAATTCTTATACTATTCTAAATGACATTGTTATTCAAAACATTCTATTAAAATATTCATATTAATGCTCCTAAAAAGAAGTTTAAGAATCTTTGTTCTCGCTACACAAAAATTATCCTCACAGGCAGATCTGAAAAATAAAACAGCTTGGTCTAGTTGGTAAGCAAATTTGCAAAAAATATGAAATTGAATCAATATATGCCAAAATAAAAGCGCTAAAATTATATTGTAAGATATACCCGTACTGCTTATATGCCCGAATATTAGAAGATATACACGTATATTAGTAGAAAATTACACGTACTACAAAATATGAATTTCAAGAATCCTTTCCAAAATACAACAAATGACGTGATAAAGTGAAAATATTAACTATCTTAAACTTGAGAGCCGTAATTGATTCCAAAATATGTCAAAATGAAAGTACTAAAATTGTATGGGAAGGTATAACCGTGCTACTTATAGTTTAAAAGATATACCCGTGTACTAATAGAAGATTACCCGTACTGCAATATATGAATTTCAACCGTTTTGGTCAAAATAAAACAGAGATGACATAATAAATTGAAAATATCAATAATCCCAAAGTAATCTTTAAACCTGAAGGCCGCAATTGATATTCCTGTCAAAAATGTAATTTCGATAAAATTTATTTCATATACTACATTTCTTTATCATTTAAATTGGAAAAGATTTAATAAAAATCATTTGCTACATGAACACATTGGATTTAAACCCGTTGCTAAGCGACATGATATCATTTTCTTCAAATAAATTTACGGGAAAAAATATTGTGTATATAATGCTATGTCTATAGAAGATTTAACTGTGCTTTTTTTAACACTTTACAACAAAGTTGAAAAGTGATTATGACTTTGTTCATTCTGTCTGTCTGTCTGTCTGTCTGTCCGTTAGCACGATAACTGCCGTAAAAATGACTTAATCAAAATGAAATTTTAGTTTGTTGTTCAGCCGGTCTGTAGGACCTATGAGAATATAAATGAATAATATCACGCAATTAGTTTTGGATTGAACCCGGGTTGAAAAAATGAAATACATTGAGCTCTATGGGAACTAATTTTTCAAACATTTTTTAAGCAGATTTAAAATTCACATATTGCTTCGAAAATTTTAGGTAACATTCAAATTGTCCTATAAAATATATAAGAAAAAATTCAGCGAAATATATTCAGTAGTTTTTTAAATAAAAATTAAAATAATAATTACACCTCTTATATGAAACGATCACGTGACCATGATATGAAAAGATCACATGACCCACTTCAAAATGATAAATGGCATTTATCTTGTCTCAAAATCGTGATTTTTAAGTTCTTTTTAATTCATATTGAGTGTTGTATCCGTCCTAAAACAACTTTATTTTTGTTTAATTCTGTGCATCTACATACTGAAACAACGCAATTACAATATATTTGAGTTTAAATGATCATCCAAATTTGATTATTTCTACAACGAAGCCTATTTTTCACTTATGTAAAATGTAAACAGCAAAATATATAAAATGAGTTGTATTAGAATTCCTGTATTTCTTTAACATAAAATTATTTAGCCCATGGAGTCTGCATAGCTGATAAGAATGAAATATTCATTGATTTTACAAAGAGAAGGACGATTTTTTTCGATGAAGTTTTAAGCATAGAGTTTAATTACTTGTAGCTCCTTGGTCTTAATTTTTAAATAACATAAATTATTATAGTATTGTGATGAATGAAATGAATGGGACAATGTTATGAATGAAATGCTGTTTTTATAGAGAGATCCAGGCGTGTTATTTTTTCTATGACGTCATTTGAATGAATTTCAGTTGTTTTCGATGATGTTTTCAAATATAATAAATTATCGTAGTATTATGATAGTTTTAAAAATATTACCGAGGAATGTATCACATTTTAGAGATGTTTAAACCAGGCAATTTATATTTCAATGCCGTCATTTGAATAAAGTTCATTTTTTTCGATGAAGGTTTAAGTTTTCAAACATAATAAATTACTGTAGTATAGTGATAAATTTTAAAATATTACCGAGGAGCATTTTAGACATGTTTAAATAAAATTGCATTGAAGTTGGAAAGTGTTTCATAATCTATACTTTAAGCATGATTGATCTTTCTTGTTTAACACTTTACAACATAGTTTAAAAGTATTTTTGACTTTGTTCATTCTGTCTGTATGTTAGCACGATAACTGTCGTAAAAATGACTTTATCAAAATGAAATTTTAGTATGTTATTCAGATGGTCTGTAGAACCTATGGGAATATATATGAGAAAAATCACCTAATTTGTTTTGGACTAAACTCGGGTTGAAAAAATGATATATATTTAACCCTATGGGACCCAACTTTTCAAACGCTTTTTAAGCGAATTTAAAATTCACAAATTGCTTCGAAAGTTTTAGGAAATATTCAAATTATTCCATAGAAAAACATAAAAAATTATCAGAAAATATATTCAATAGTTTTTAAATAAAAATTAAAATAATAATTACATCTTTTATATGAACAGATCAAGTGACATTTTATGAAGAGATCACGTGACCCACTTCAAAATAAAATATGGCATCCATCTTGTGTCAAAATCGTGAGTTTTAAAGTTCTTTCCAATTCATATTTAGTGTTCTATCCGTCCTAAAACCGCTTTATTTTTGCTTATATTCGGTGCATCTACATACTGAAACAACGCTATTACAATATACTTGAGTTTAAATGATCATCCAACTTTGATTATTTCTACAACGTAGCCTAATTTTTACTTATGAAGATTGTAAACATCAAAAGATATCGAATTATTTATATAAGAATTGCTGCATTTCCTTAAAGCAAAATTATTTAGCTTATGGAGTCTGCAATATAGCTGATATGAATGAAACATTCATTGATTTTACACGGAGAACCAACCAGACGATTTTTTCGCTAAAGTTAAATTACTAATACCTCCATGGTTTTAAGTTTTTAAATAAAAAAATTATTATATTATTGTGATGAATGAAAGGATTGGAGAACAACAGTTCATGAATGAAATGCTGCTTTTATATAGAGAGAGTCAGGCGTATTATATTTCAATGACGTCATTTGAATAAAGTTCATTTGTTTTCGATGAAGTTTTCAAATATAATAAATTGATGTAGTATTATAATATTTTCAAAAATATTACCGAGGAATGTATCGCATTTTAGAGCTGTCTAAACCAGACAATTTATATTTCAATGCCTTCATTTGAATAAAGTTTATTTTTTTCGATGAAGTTTCATGTTTTCAAATATAATAAATTAATCTAGTATTGTGGTAATTTAACAAGAAATATCAATCATGCATAAAGCATTAATTATGAAACACTTTCCAACTTCAATACAATTTTATTTAAACATCTCTAAAATGCGATACATTCCTCGGTAATATTTTTAAAATTATCATAATACTACAATAATTTATTATATTTGAAAACTTCATCGAAACAAATGAAATATATTCAAATGACGTCATCGAAATATAACACGCTGGGCTCTCTCTTAAAAGCAGCATTTCATTCATAAACATTTTTCCACTTATTTCATTCATCACAATATTATAATAATTTATTTTATTTAAAAACTTGAGACCATGGAGGTACAAGTAATTAAACTCTATGCTTAAAACTGCATCGAAAATATCGTCCTTCTCACATTTTTCATTCATATTTCATTCATATCAGCTATATTGCAAACTCCATGAGCTAAATAATTTTGCGTTGAAGAAATGCAGCATTTCTTATACAACTCATTCTACATATTTTGTTGTTTACATTTTCCATAAGTGAAAAGTAGGCTTCGTTGCAGAAATAATCAAAGTTGAATAATCATTCAAACTCAACTACGAGTATTTTGTAATTGCGTTGTTTTAATATGTAGATGTACAGAATTTAAGCAAAAATAAAGCGGTTTTAGGACGGATACAGCACTAAATATGAATTAAAAAGAACTTTAAAAATCACGATTTTGAGACAAGATGGATTCCATATGTTATTTTGAAGTGGGTCACGTGATCTCTTCATATAGTGGTCACGTGATCTCTCCATTTAAAGGGTGTCATTTTTATTTTTATTTTTATTTAAAATACTACTGAATATATCTTGCAGAAATTTTTTTTATATATTTTATGGGATAATTTGAATATTTCTTAAAACTTTTGAAGCAATTTGTGAATAGTAAATCCGCTTAAAAATATTTGAAAAATTAGGTCCCATAGGGGTCAATGTTTTTCATTTTTTCAACCCGGGTTCAATCCAAAACTAGTTGGGTGATATTATTCATTTATATTCCCATAGGTCCCCAGAACGTCTGAGCAACATACTAAAATTTCATTTTGATAAAGTCATTTTTACGGCAGTTATCGTGCTAACGGACAGACAGACAGACAGATAGACAAAATGAACAAAGTTATAAACACTTTTTAACTTTGTTGTAAAGGATTAAAAATATTACCGAGGAATGTATCGCATTTTAGAGATGTTTATATAAAATTGCATTGAAGTTGGAAAATGTTTCATAATTAATGTTTTATTCATGATTGATCTCTCTTGTTAATTATGATATTATTCTAGATATTTCTAGACATAAAACCTTGGTCATATAGACAATTCCTGAAACTCGAAACATGAACTAAATTTTAAATGAGTCTATTCCAGTGACGCGCCTACCCACAAATTTAATCAAATTCGGTTCAGACGTTCTCCCGTGATGATGAGACAAACATACAGACAGATTTTCAATTTTATTTATATAGCTTATTTACCATTTTAAAACGACCCCAAATTATATAGTTTGATGATTGATAAAATGTTTAACGATTGCTGTGTATTACTGCGTAAGCAGCTTTGAAAATCAAGAATCGTTAGTTTGTTGGAGATGAGGCTACTTAAACTATATTTTTAAAGAAGGGTAGCATATTTTACGGTCATTCAAATATTTGCGATATCTAGGTAATATTAGTTTGAATTCTTCTACTAGAAATTATTTTTGTTATGATATTTTCATTTTTAGTAAATTAAGTCAGTAGTAATATTCTTCTTTTTAAGTGGCTTGAGAATAATGGCCGATGCCGCAAGAACTTCGTAGGCTTACGGGATACGCTTTCGAAGAATCGTCGGTGAATGTACGGTGCTTCTATATTTTGCGTTGAATTTATTTAATTAAGGGTGAGCGTCAGTAAATTTCCTGCCCTATCCGCGCTTTGTTAACTTTCGCGGCACACATATTTCGCCGAAATTCTACTCAAACAGTTGCGAAATATTTTCTGAAAGATAAAATGCAATGGTTAGATTATATTAAAACTAAATTTAATACCCCCAAAAACATAGAATATATTTTTTATTTTAACCCAAAATATTTTTGGTGCTGCCATCTGTTGTCGTAATTTAATTCATACCGATAATTTTTATTTTTTAATGAACATTTTTAAATATCTATTCCTTCTAATACAGTATTAAATAGAACAACAGATCATATATAATAATGCCATAATCACGGAAAGGTAATTTCTCATGCTATAAATTTGATACGGGATCTGAATGTACATCACTGAGAACTGCAGTTTTGTCTTCAAGGCCAAGTTCAATTACGTTTCCGTGATTGTGGCATTATTATATATGATCTGTTGTTGTATTGAATGCTGTATTAGAAGGAATAGATATTTAAAAATGTTCATTAAAAAATAAAAAATCGGTATGAAATAAATTACGACAACAGATGGCAGCTCCAAAAATATTTTGAATTAAAATAAAACATATATTCTATGTTTTATTGGGTATTAAATTTAGTTTTAATATAATCTAAGCATTGCATTTTATCTATAAGAAAATATTTAGCAATTGTTTGAGCTGAATTTCGGCGAAAAAAGTGTGCCGCGAAAGTTAACAAAGCGCGGATAGGGCAGAAGATTTACTGACGTTCACCCTTATAAGTTATAAAAAAAATCTGATATGGGCAACACATGACTTTCCTTATATAATGTAATGAATTTACTACTTTTACAGTAAAAAAAATAGGTTTTTCTTATAGTAGATACTAATATTCTTTCCAAGATATTGAATTTTCGACAATTAGTCGTCATTTTCATTGATTTAGCGTCATTTTTATCCATTTGGCGAGATTTTCGTTAATTTGGCAACATTTCCAAAAGTCACCAAGTTGGCGACATTCCGCCAAATTCGTCGCCAAAATCTCGCCAAGCGTTATGGACGAAGAAATAAGTTATTCTTACAGCAGATGAATGACTATTGGCGTTCAAATGCAAAAATATTACTCAAAGTATCTTTTTTCATGAATGGAACGAGCTAGATCCACGAGAATGATGTCATCCAATTTATCGCATGGTATTACATATGAAAAGTGAACATGTTTCTCAACAGGAAATATTTTTTTTATTATTTTATATGACTTTTTGATAATTTTTTTGAAAAATGTGCAATATCTCGAGACCGGTTCATGTTAGCGTTCTAAAATTTATGTCAATCGTTTCCTAATGAAAAATTACATAAGAAATGTCTATTTGCGTAACTTTATTAGTGGTTTTGATTTTTTGACGATTTTTTCAAAATTTCATTCGAAAATTTAGGGGGGGTTCTGAACATTCGATTGCGTATAAAAACAATAGGCTTCCAGTGTTTACGGATTGTGATTTTTGTACCAAATTTTGTTCGAATCGGTCCATTCGTTTGTCAGTTATCGTCTCCACAGGCTCACTGATACACACACACACACACACACATACTTTCACACACACACACACACACACACAGACATCACTTCAAAAATGTTTGATTCGTGATCAGGGATGCTTGAAACGTGCTCTCCCGTCGAAAACTCGAATTCGAATTTTCGACCCAGTCACAATACTTTCCTTATACATTATGTATATAAGGAAAGTAATATATGTATCAAATGTTAGTATTTATAATAGCAATTTCAAAGTAACGTAATTTCCTACCTTATCGAAAGTAAATGATGAACTCTTATCGCTGAAAGTGTGTTGCACTCATAGTTGCTTCCAGTCTTGAGTGTGCATATACAGTAGAGTCCCGATTATCCGAACTAATGTGGACCGGAAACAGGTCGGAAATTGTCAAACACGATTAAGATGGAAAACCCTTCCCATACTACGTTGCACGTGACAATTTAGCATTGACATTTGAGTCTATATTCTCCTTCCCTCTAAGCTCTCTCCATTCCTTTCATTAAAGAAATATGTATTGTAAGAAAATATATGTAAATACATACACAATTATGTGTTTATTTGTTTATTACATACAGTACAGATTCGATGTAATCTCATCTTACTGTTCGATGTATCGCTGTGTGGTCTTAATCGCATTTAAGTCTTCCGTATACACAACTCTTCAGCCTTCTCCTGGGCACATATCTTCATATCTTTTCCCGGCTTCACCTCACTCGCTGAATTTATATTATGTCATTGGTCCTATCCTGTTGCTCATTCTCTTTTATCCAATCTTGAATGTCTTCTGCCGTACAATAAGTTCAGAAACTAGACATTTTTTTTTACTTCCTCTGTGAACGGAAAACTACATTACAGTTAAGCCTTGGTCTGAGGTTCAAGCGGATTTTTAATATAAGCTGAAGCAGTGAATAGTTTATCAAGCCATTTTAACACATTTGAAAGTAATTTTCATTCAATTACCTATGGCTGACAGAAATTTAAGTGAAATTAGTTGAGCTTTTGGAAAGAAAAAAAAGGTCAAATTTTTTCATGAAAATGGCTCCCAAAATAAAAACATTTTCTTAAATGCTTTTAATTCTTGGAAACCAAAACTAAACTTGTATCCCTAAATTTTAGTTTTTCCAAAACTGCAATCTTTTGGTGGGGGGGAGGGGGAGATCAAAAATTTAGAGGTCCCTCAACATTTAAGTCACCCCAAATAAAAGCATTTTCTTAATTGCTGTGTAACGAACCTTGCCCAAACCGGGAATCGAACTCTGGAGCTGTACCAACTGGCCAGCCGACGCTCTACCGTTGGGCTACTAGGACAGTATTGCAAGGTCTTATCTTTGAAGTAGACTTTGCATTCTCCTCCTTCTAATATCAGATTGGCGTGCAACTGACAATCTGACTGATCACCTCTTGCTATTTTTACCTCAGATTAGCTCCTGCGTGGTCCTTATTCTCCTAATTTATAATCGGCGCTCCATCTTCCAGACTCCACTGAATCCGTATTAGTAAAACTAAGGTCACTTTCAGGCCTCCGACATCTTTGCACTAACCGACAGGGTTGACTTATTCGGGCGCCATTGTAAAGAACCTTGTTGCCCCAACCGGGAATTGAATTCCGTATCTCCGAACTTGGAAGTCGACGTTCTACCGTTGAACTAATTACTGGGACAGTATTTCAAGCTCTTACCTTTGAAGTGTATTCTGCATGCTTTAACATGGGGGGTGGGGCCATGTTTTAGTTTTGGGAAAACTAAAATTTTGGAAGTCTCTTTCATACATTATGCTTAAGGAACTAAAATTCTTAGTTTCGCCGCTGATCCGATCTGACTAATTCTCGTTGCCGTTAGTTAGTTCCTCCTCTCCAATAGTCCAATCAGCGTTGAAACTGTTTAGTAATATCCGTCAGATTCGGGAGGACATTTTGCAGCTGGATTCCGCTTTAAATGCGACACAGCATTTTTTTCTGATCGCTTGAAAATTGGAATATAGATGAATCGCGTTTAAATGGTGTTTCTCATTAAAGCATGGTAGTGAATCAAATGGAAACCTTGCAGGAACAGATTTTTGGGGATATGAAAGTAAATGAGGTAAGTTTTCCTAAGCCCATATTGTGGGATACGTTTACCTGTGACACAAGTTTTTACGAAAATTAACTGTAGTGTGCCTCAATTCGACTTACCAGAATCCATTTTTAGTAGCTTTGTTTTTTCAAATTTTACAAGAAATTTTTTTGAAAAATCGGTATTGTGAGGCCAAATGATTACAATTATAGTTTGTTGCCCTTCACTTTAAAGGGCTTGAAAAGATCTTTCGATTTATACCATACTTGACAACGTACCCCCGGGGAAAACTTCCCCCCCCCCTCCCCGAGGGGTCTTAAAGATTGTATCGAAAAAAATGATTAAAAGGAGATAATAAAAACAAATTGTATCTTGGCAATCTTTCATAACAATGATTGAATCTATTAAGTCTCGTGATCATTACGATTTAAATGATTTACCGTTTTATACATGATTATGTTAAATTTTTTCCTATGATGCCATGCTGAAAAAATATATAATTTCGAATATATTTCGAAGTTTTCACTCGAATTAAACAAAATTCATTCGACCCGATTCGACAAATCAAAATTTTAAAAAATTCAACTTGGTAACGAAACAAAAGGATTTTATAAAACTTACACGACGTTGCCTCTCAAAAATGTCTCCATTCCATTTTCACTTTCTCATACGTAGAATTAAGAAAGTATTGTTTTCACGAAATTTTTCGATTTCGAGATTTTGATGGCAATATATGTTTTAAAACCTCCTGAACACGTTCTGACTATTTTTGGAGTGATGTCCGTCTGTCTGTCTGTCTGTATGTCTGTGGTCGATTTCTTGTGTACACAATAAGCATCTACAAATATTAATGGATTTTCACGAAATTCTATATCCGGCTTTGTTATCAAAAAATCTAGAACTAGATAGCAATTTTTTTTTTATAAATTCGAGAGAAAACTTCGAAATTTATTCAAAATTTAATATTTCCTTAACATGGCAGCATTAGACAAAATTTGATATAATCATACATAAAAGGATTTATTTATAGTTCAATCATCACAGGACTTTTGAAAAATAGCCGCAATACAAATTTTTTGTTCGTGACGTCATTAGCCCCCCCCCTTGGGGGGAAATTTACCCCTTCTCCGGGGGTACATTGTCAAGTATGATATCAATCGAAATATTTTTTTCAAGCTCTTTAGAGTGAAGGGTAGGTAACAAACACGCTATCATTGAAATCATATACTGATTTTTCAAAAAATTTCTTGTAAAATTTGGGTGGTGGGGAAATTGATTCTGGTATGAGCAAAATGAATTTGAGTCATACTGCAGTTAATTATGCTTGAATTTGAAACAATTTTTGGTATTCAGAAATTTTAAGTACGTAGGTGTCACATCCAGTGACCACTAACCATTGAGAACACGGGAAGCACGGATGAAATGGTTAGTTTCTAATAATGGTTATTTTTTTCCCGAGTTTCAATAAAGGCAAGAAGACTTCAAACCGACTTTTTTCTCAACTGACGAAAGATCTTGTATGAGATTGAGATGAGCAAAGTAAAAGTAAAGTACATGTTTTAAACATATGACCCTCAACTGGCATTCGGAAACCAACGCTGATCCACCATAAAAATGTTTTTAAACAAGTGCATTGACTTTTTGTTTGTAAAAAAACCCTAATACATTCCAAATATATTGGCAAAATTTACATCCAGCAGAAAAGCTCCGTTACTTCTTTCAACTTCAGCGAAAGGTAACGCCTGGAACAACTTGCGGAAGACTTTTCCGAGTGAGCTATTTCGGAGTTCAACTCTAGTCTGGAAAAAGCGTGTATTTAAGTCAAGGTTCACAAAGAAGAAATACAATTACTTTACTACATAATTAAGTGGATCCAACAAGTGCTCGATGATAATTATTTTTGTTGAATGTTAATTATCTAAAGAGCCCGAAAATTCAGACACTATAAAAAAAATCTGACGAGGGCAACACATGACTTATAGTAAACAGGAAATTAATAATAAAAAAACTTTAAGAGGAATTGATAACAAAACAATATTTATGCATAAATTTTCCCCACTAAATACGCACAAAAATATTGGGAGTTCAATAAACAATCTGAGGATTAAATTTCTATACACACTTTATATACAGTAAATAGGAAATTAATAATGAAAAACTTGAAGAATTGATAACAAAACAATATTTATGCATAAATTTTCCCCACTAAATACGCACAAAAATATTGGGAGTTCAATAAACAATCTGAGGATTAAATTTCTATACACACTTTATATACAGTAAATAGGAAATTAATAATGAAAAACTTGAAGAATTGATAACGAAACAATATTTATGCATAAATTTTCCCCACTAAATACGCACAAAAATATTGGGAGTTCAATAAACAATCTGAGGATTAAATTTCTATACACACTTTATATACAGTAAATAGGAAATTAATAATGAAAAACTTGAAGAATTGATAACAAAACAATATTTATGCATAAATTTTCCCCACTAAATACGCACAAAAATATTGGGAGTTCAATAAACAATCTGAGGATTAAATTTCTATACACACTTTATATACAGTAAATAGGAAATTAATAATGAAAAACTTGAAGAATTGATAACAAAACAATATTTATGCATAAATTTTCCCCACTAAATACGCACAAAAATATTGGGAGTTCAATAAACAATCTGAGGATTAAATTTCTATACACACTTTATATACAGTAAATAGGAAATTAATAATGAAAAACTTGAAGAATTGATAACAAAACAATATTTATGCATAAATTTTCCCCACTAAATACGCACAAAAATATTGGGAGTTCCAAAAACCCGAAACAAAATTATTGGGGGTTAAAAAGTGTCCCGAACCCAAGAAGTCGTCGCCGCTGGTATCCGCAAAGGCAGTGCGATCCACATATATTTAACCCTCCCCATCTTTCGCAGAGGAAAAATGTTGAAACGAGCTCTTCCCAAATAGAGGTAGATTTCCGAATATTGATTTTGGGTCATTTTTACCGCTTCTCCATTCTACCATTGAAAAGGTGAATAAAGTGACCTATTAATCACTTTATGGCTTTGTAGGAATTGGATTCATGTCGCTATTCATTCTCTCGTAATGTACGTCATACAAGGTGTCGCAGAATACGATTTATGGGGCTAAGAGATTGCTGGGCGTTGGCTATGCACACCTGGCACCGAAAAAATGTCTCTGCATTTAATTCGATTTTAATTGGGGTAAATTCGATTTTAATTTCGGGTAAATAGTTTGAATATAGAATGTTAGCTATTAAGCCCGTAAAAATGACGGATGACGGGGGGAGGGTTATAAAGCTACCAGATATTTTCACTGTTTTATATTGTAAGCATACTTGCGGAGACCCTAGCTTGACAACAGACAGGTATAGGAAAAACTGTAAGCGTCCGATAAGAATATAATGCAATTTGCTCGACGTTATAAGTAGTTAAAATCCAAAATGTTTTGCATAAACCCGATGGTCGTAGCTATTAAGCTATTTAAATCAGCCACTTTCTAAAACTACGTTTCAAATTCTAATCATATTTCATTAAAATATGTGTTTATAATTTTCAAAATCAACGGCCGTTTAAAGCTTCCGTTCGTTTGACATTATTTAGTGAATCTAATTTTATGGCAACCTAATCCTAGATTTAAAAATTCGATTTAAGGGAAATAATTCCGTAATTTTTTTTAAGATTCAAAATATTGGAGACGATTTAAAAAACTACATTATTTTAAACTTACTAGGGCTCTCTACCCCCTGCCCGCTACGCTTCACCAACCACCTTCGGGAGGCTTCGCCTTCTACTCGCTGCGCTCGCAAAGATCGCTTCATACCAATCTCTCCTAAATACCTTCGTACCAATCTCTCTATGGTTTATTTCATCGTGTTTATTACTTCTCTATAAATGTACCAAATTTCATATTTTTGTATGCTATATTTTTTGTTGTACGAGACAGAAAAATCGCTAGACATGCCGATACGAAAAAAAAAATTCACCTCAGATTTGCGTAAGAAATAAAATATCTCAAAAACTACATCAAAATTAAAAAAGGGGCTCCGTCCTGCGAAAATTCACCCATGTAGGTACCTGCCTACAAAAATTCATGGTCTTGCTATTGTTGGTCTATCCAGAACGCGAACTCGCAGCTCAAATATTTTGCCTTTGAATTTGACATTAAATGTATCTTAAACTACCATATATATCAAAAAACAATATAGTTCAGCTTATTTCCCAAAGCTTTTTCTACAAATGCACAAAATTTCATATTTTTATAGGCAACAGTTTTTGCAGTACGAAGCAAAGAATCTCGAGAAAAGGGAATTTTGTCAAACAGCGACGGCGTCAGCAACTTTTTTTTAATATAGAGAGATACTTTGCTAATATACGACAAAAAACACATGCTATAAAATAATTTGTTTATTTTGTTATATTTTCTGTAAATACTTTTGAACTTTCTGATATATATATATATATATATATATATATATATATATGTGTGTGTGTGTGTGTGTGTGTGTGTATTTACTAGGGGGCTCTGCCCCTGCTCGCTCAGCTCGAGCAACCTCCTTCGGGAGGATTCGCCTCTTAGTCGCAGAGCTCGCTTCATATCTATCTTTCCTAAATATTTTACTTTCAAAAATCTCTTTTCTATCCCTGCCTATTTTCCGCAGGAGGGAAAAGCAGGGATTTTTCTTAGGCCAGGGAATCCAAAAACTGAATTCCTTGATCTTGAGCTCGCTTCGCGATGATATTTCATGCCAAACTAAAGTTTAAATCGATAAACGATTTATTTTATCGTGTTACCCTATTATTTCTCTATAAATGTACCAAATTTCATATTTTTGTATGCTATAGTTTTTACGGTACGAGACAGAGATATCGCTAAACACCCCAATACGAAAAAAATGTTCACTTCAAAAATACATAAAAAGTAAAATATCTCAAAAACTACATCGAAATTAAAAAAAAGGTGCTCCGTCCTGCAAAAATTCACTCATGTAGATACCTGCCTGCAAAATTCCGTGGTCTTGCTATTGTTAGTCTACCCAGGACGCGAACTCGGAGCTCCAATATTTGTCTTTGACATTAAATATTTGTAAACTACAATATATATCAGAAAACGGATTATTTCAGCGTATTTTGCAAAGCTTTTTCTACAAGTGTGCCAATTTCATATTTTTATATGCAATAGTCTTTTTGGTACGAAGCAAAGAATTTCGAGAAACGAAAAATTTTTCAAACAGCGGCGGCAGCTATTTTCTTTAATGTATATATATATATATATATATATACCAAGGATGGGAAATGCAAAGGATTCGATCAAGTCAACAGGGATATATTTTTGAATGCGTTCGGAATGGTTTTAGAGTGTCTTAAAACCTACTTTTTCTCCAAAATCTTGAAAGTGTCAGGAAACAATATTTTATTCATGCGATACTGTGAGAAATGAAGGCATAGATAGATAAGTACAGAGAGCAGGTTTTAATCGCATTTGAGTTTTATTTAGAAAACTATCTCATCAGCACCCAACGAATGTATTTTTAACACCTAATCAAATTATATCGTCGCATTATTAATTAAATAACGCAAAGCTTTTTGCAATTTTCCTTTGTTCTATGCATATGCCTAAAGCACCTATGAAAAAATAAGAAAAGTTCAATCGATTCCGATGAAAATCGATGTTAACGATTGTGCTTGAGAAATTCGCAGCGGATTTTTCGGTGAGAAAATGAAAAAGTCGTTAAATGTAGAATCTCAGGTATCCATTGTAACTTTGCTCTTGTTTCTTTCTTTTCTCATTCTCCCTGATTTAACTCTCGAGCGGAAGATTCTTTTAAGAAAAATAGGATAAGAAAATGGCTTCGGATTAATTAAATGATTACGTTAATTGGTGACGTGATTTAATTTTCGGAATTATGACGACCATTTATTATTTCTCGTTCTCTTAAGCTGTTGTCACTTTGGATAAAACTTCTGCCTTAAAAGGGGAAGTGTGTCTTTAAAATATTTAAATTATTTCAATTATTTACTGGCTGCTTTCGGGGACCAGCCCGGTAGCTTTTTGAAAATCAGAGCTGTCTTCAGTGTAGTATTCGTGTTATAATACGCAGGTGCCACAGACTATATGTATCCTTTCCGTATACCACGTGATTTATATTTAAAAATTCTCTCGTATGAAACATTTAAAAATCTGTATTTAAATTATTATTTCCTACGCTATATTTCAAATTACGTATTTATCAACTATTACTAAAATAACATGAATAAAATCAAAATTTGTTTAATTATTATTAAAATAAAATTCCAGCTGTCATAATTATTACCAAAATCGCATGATGTTTGCACGTAATGATCTTCAGTAAAGAAATATGCTTACATATTCAATTTGAATAACTGTAAAATTGAAAAAAAAAAAGGTGAAAATTTATATTTATAATCCCCACTTAATTAATATTGCATCTGCTGCTGCTCGACATGTTGTGACAATTCGTTCGCGATAAAATATCATAAAATCGGTTTGTTCTGCACTTGAACTAATTACCCAGCGTTGTCCGAGTTCTGAATAATCCCCCGTTACTTAAATAATACAGATAACACCACTCAATTTCCAAATTTGCCTGTTTTGAACCAAAATCAGTAAATAAATCAACTAAATAAACACGCCACAAATGAATTAAAACACTTCAAGTCGGGAAACAGGAAAAGTTCTTCTGCCTAGAAGTAAAATAAATAAATGTTTTAATATTCATATAGTTTTCATCCAATTAGAGTTGAATTTTCGAAAAACACTTATAACACTGTTCAACAATTTTTCAGTTTTTGTTTTTTACCAAAATGAAAGTAGCCACCTTTGATAAATTTTGGGTCGCTGAACACGAAAATCACCCTTAAAATTCTCTCCTGGCTCAGAGTTTTGAGTTATTGCACTGTTTACATTTTACGTATAACGCTATGGGAAGTTATAATTACGATACGTGAAATAAAGGAAAAAATCTGATGTGGGCAACACATGACTTTCCTTATATACTGCAATGGATTTACTACATTTACAGTTAAAAAAAATGTTATTCTTATAGTAGATACTTATATTCTCTTCAAGATATTGAATTTTCTTCAATTAGTCGTCATTTTCATTGATTTGGCGTCATTTTTATCCATTTGATCCAGATTTTTGATAATTTGGCAACAATTAAAAATGTCGCCAAGTTGGCGACATTCCGCCAAATTTGTCGCCAAGATCTCGCCAAGCGTTATGGACGAAAAGTAAGTTATTCTTACAGCAGATAAATGACTATCGGCGTTCAAACACAAAAGTATTACTCAAAGTATCTTTTTTCATGAATGGAACGAGCTAGATCCACGAGAATGATGTCACCAAATTTATCGCATGGTATTACGTATGAAAAGTGAACATGTTTCTCAATAGGAAATATATATTTTTTTATTTTATATAACTTTTTGATAATTTTTTTGAAAAATGTACAATATCTCGAGAAGCGTACAATGCGAAATGTACAATATCTCATTTAGCGTTCTAAAATTTATGTCAATCTTTTTCTAATAAAAAATTATATAGGGAATGTCTATTTGCATAATTTCATTAGAGGTTTTGATTTTTTGACGATTTTTTCAAAATTTCCCTCCAAAATTTAGGGGGTTCTGAACATTCGATTGCGTATAAAAACAATAGGCTTCCAGTGTTTATGGATTGTGATTTTTTTTGTACCAAATTTCGTTCGAATCGGTCCATTCGTTCGTCTGTTATCATCTCCACAGACTCACTGACACAGACACACACACACACACACACACACACAGACATCACCTCAAAAATGTTTGATTCGTGATCAGGGATGCTTGAAACGTGCTGTCCCGTCGAAAACTCGAATTCGAATTTTCGACTCCGTCACAATACATTCCTTATACATTATGTATATAACGAAAGTAATAAGAGAAAAGAAATAAAATATTGAAGGTTTAATGCTGAAACTGAACATTCCATACAAAGCACAGGATTGGAGTGTATAAAAAGGAAAGGTTGTTAACTGTTATTCGTACTATTGTATTCCAATAGCCTTATATGTAAAATGTAAACAGTGAAATTACTCAGAAACCTGAACCAGGAGGCAATTTTAAGCATAATTTTCGTGTTCAGCGACCCGAAATCTATAAAGGACGGATAATTTCATCTCTGTAAAAACTTCACCGTTGAACAGTGAAAATTTACTACACTACATTTTACTTTCCCTGCAATATATGGTAATGTATAGGGAAAATATTGGAATCATGCCGAAAATCGCAACTCGAGTTTTCGACGGATCTACACGTTTCGAGACCTCTAGAATACGAAAAAGCTATTTTTAGCGTGACGTCTGTGTGTCTATCTGTCTGTGTAATGTATGTATCCACCCTAACTCAAAAACTAATGGACCGAATTTCATAAAATTTGGTAGGTAAGTCACTTGGGTGTGACCCTGGTGCTGATTAGTTTTTAGCATGATTCGGAATAAAAGAACGCGCCTTTTTTTGCGAAATGGCCCGCAAAAATTGCTGTATCCACTCAAGCTGAAAAACTAATGAACCGAATTTCACAAAATTGGGTATATAAGTCGCTTGTAGGTTACCCTGGTGCTGATTAGATGTTGGTATGATTTGGAAAAAATAACCTGCCTTTTTTTGCAAAACAGCCCGCAAAAATAGTCAAAATCTAAAATAAAAAGCTGCCTATGCTCAAATATATGCATTAAATGCTTGTTTTTTATGTAATTTTTAACGAAGGAAAAGAACAAGGCCAACCCCTTTACACTAGGACTAGCCGTTCTCGAGATATTTTAGTTTTTTTCGTATTTTCTCTACGCCACCTTTTAAAATAAGTCCAGTTACCAAATGAGAACGGCAATTAAATTGAAAGTGAATTAAACTTAATTAAAATAAAAAGGGAACGTGGATTTAAGTCTGCAGGGAAAGTCATGTGCTGCCCACATCAGATTTTCTTTCGCCATCGCATTATTAACGGAATAAAAATAATTTTGAAGTTCAAATTCGACGAGTTTTTTGCTGTAAATGTTATTTCTTTTCTTTCTTTCGAACCAGACTGTTCGACCCACCGGCTTTAAATTTTCGTCACTTTTAAACTAATTCGTATTTTTAAAAAAAATCTTATCAATGTTGCACATTAAAGGGACGAGAAGTACTCCTGCAACAAATATCACTATTTTCCGAAGCTTCGATTTTCCTCTACAGACAACAAGGATATACAAATATCTTCTTTTGTTATATAATTCTTTTTATGCAAAAAGGCAAAAAATTGCCCAATTTAGCTATTCTGCGCACATACACAAAGGAACTGACTTTTATGGCTATAATTACTTTAATGACATTTTGTAGCCAAAAAAAATCCTAAATAATTTGATTTCAATTACTTTATTGTACCTTCAATCTACCGTGAGATGTTAAAGAACACTACGTTCGCTCTTTTAATGCTCTATTTTAATCGCATTTATCTCAAAACATGGTTTTTGATCTTCCACACGTACCACGTGAACGGAATATTGAAATATACTGAAACTTTCTGAGTATGGGAATGATATCATGATGCCTCAGATGATTTATATCTTTGCTATAGCTTGTAAAATGAATTTTTTGTTACTTTTATTGTTTAAAACATAAAGTGGAAAAAAAATGTTTTTACAGTGACGCAATTGAGGCGTTGCAAATGGAAATAACGAAAAAGCCATAAATCGAGAATTAACACCGGTGATGATTCTATTGGATGTAATAATTATTTAAGCTGAGACTGACAAGATAGGTTATCTTACACTCAATAATATATAAAAGTTCCCAATATATTGACTACCACTTTAATTAATAAATTTTTAAGTATTTAAATATTAATATGTAATTTAAGAATTCTTTTATTGCTTTATTATTTTTATCGCTTCTAATTTTATTACTGATCAGCTTGTGTGATGCTAAATCTGGCTCGATTCGCGTAGCTTGTATTTTTTACAAGTTTTCAACTTTCTTTTTACCCACCTTTGTTGGTCATTTTGCTAACTTACTTCTTTTGCTCATCATATATATATTTTCTAATCTTTATTTTTTAGTGATTTTTGAATATTTTTTATTCTGATGTATTTTTAGATTATATACACGTATTGTAATGCTAACTGATCCATCATCCTTTTCCCTCTTTAGAGATAATTTTTACCAACTAATAATTTACATTTTACATTTGTCAGTTATTTAGGTTAAACACAAAAACACAAATGTTACTTTATTTTAACACTTGATTGTTAGTCATTACGGTTGTTAATACATAGTTTTGGTCTTTAAATATCCTTATTATATATATATATATTATACAGGGTGTCCAGTGCTATCGGTGCCCAATGGCTATTTCCTCAACCGTTAGTCACAGAGATATACTTCCAATTGCAAAATTGTTTAAAATTTTAAAATCTATTATCTTAAAAACAGTTTAAATCAGTAAATACATTTCTGAAAGAAATACGGAATATAAATTTTATACGGTCCCCCGGTCCTACCAATTATATTTAGGAAAATCATCCTCATACAATTTCATGCAAAATAAAAAAAAAATATTTCTTTTCTGACCAAAATTCGCCGAGTTATGAAGCATTAAACTTTATGACTTAAGTCGCTTTTCCACGCATAAAAATGTCCCATTTCAGGCAACCAACCAATCAGGGACCGTATTGATCATTTCTTAGCACAAAAGTGCTCCAACTTTAAACAGATATAAGTCGGTCAATTTTGGTTGTAAAAGGATGATTTTTGTTTTATTTTGCATAAAATTGTATGAGGATGATTTTCCTAAATACGATATTTTTTTTTTTTCTCGTATAATTGGTAGGACCGAGGTACTGTATAAAAATTTATATTTCGTATTTCTTTCAGAAATGCATTTATTGATTTAAACTGTTTCTAAGATATTAGATTTTAAAATTTAAAACATTTTTGTAATTGGAAGTGTATCTTTGTGACTAACGGTTGAGGAAATAACCATTGGGCACCGATAGCACTGGACACCCTATATATATATATATATATATATATATTATTTATATATATATATATATATATATATATATATATATATATATATATATATAATATGAAATATGTATGCTGCACCGTTACTTGGTATTATCCTTTTCACTTGCCAGACTGAAATGACAACAAATGGCGTAATTTCTCTTACAGCTTGACAGCCTGTCTGCATTCGGTATCGCGCCCCCCATTTATTACAGCATCACATTATATGTGAAATGTAATAAGTTAGAGATGAATTCGTTCTTCCGAAAGCGTTGGTGAATATAATATTTCTCACTTTCGAATGGTAAACATTTCGGTTGCGACTCGGTTTTGTGTTGGGAAACAGTTTTAGAGCTGTCATTCCCAGGTAGATTTTCACTTTATGGTTGTTTTTATTTCCCAGTTCCATTGCATCTGGATCGAAAGTAAAAAATTTCACATGTCCTTAATAAAGTTTTTGAAATTAAATAATTCAACCTTATATTAAATCGGAATTATACGATTTTCATAGATATAAAGGCGATATCTGTTCGCCTGTAGCAAATAATTTAAACGTCGCACGATCAAGTGTTTGGTACATAGTTATTTCAGGACCTGAGACGATACGCATCGGTGAGAATGTTTTTAAATTCAAATTCGTTTTTCTAATTATTTGAAGTAGAAAAAAGTTTTCGTTTGCGGTAGATTTGTACTATATCTTTTATTGAACTGTTGCTGATGGCGCCATCTGGTTCCGCCATCCTAAGCGTAAAACTACATGCCGTTCATTAATTAACTCTTGCATTTAATGATGCACATTCGATTACGTAGAGCTAACGGATGTTTGACATAACTTAAGTTTATTAAGTAATGTAATGTCTTTGTTGTAAGCTTAAGTGCACATTTTGTGTATGGGATTTTAATAACTTTAAGATTACAACATTTGAACATTAGTGCAACTTTAAAATATATATTTTAGGAGAAAACCAAGTGGAGCCCTCCCTTCATATATGCTTTAATCTGTGAGTAATTGAGGTTTTTTTTTTTTTCCTGGAAACAATTTTATTTCGATTGATCGAAAGGTGAATGTCTTTTGACGTTCGATGTTTGAAATTTTCAACAATACACTATGAAATTATTAGAGACCGAAATTATAATCATACACTTTCCGTCTTAACACCATCGGAAAGATCGAAAATCCTCTTTCAAACAAACTTTGAATGGAATCTATACAATTAAAAGACGATTTTTCGTGAATTTTTAAAAAATAGTAAATACTTTTCGTGTCACAGACTGATGCTGCCATCCACATTGTAAAATTATTAATTTTCCGTTAGAACCGATGCAATATATTTTCTTCAGTGCAAGCATATTGCAAAAGAAATTTCTGTCGCTTTAGTTCATTCTCAATTTCAGGAGTTCTTCGTGTTCGTACACACTAAAGAAAATATGGGCGAAAACACACAGAAAACTGGATTTACTGTCACTAGAATGACACTTTTAAACAGGTAAACTTCCAGTTACACACTTAAAAGGTAACTGTATCTATATGAATGTGTTATTTTATTCATTTATATAAGAATTGAACGGAATAATGCGTATATTTTATTTTACGCTGAAAAAAGAGTTTTGAACAGATAAAGAGATCACATGAGATGTTCATTTTACACACTTGTTTACCTGCTTAAATGGGTCTCTCCTAAAAGACCTTTTTAAGCAGGGGAGCAAGTGGATAGTAGGTAAACAGGTGCATAAAATGACCTATTTAAAGTGGTCTTTCAGAGTAAAATCAAATACACCCATCCTTCCCTGCAATTCTCATATAAAAGAGTAAAATAACACAATCATACAGATATAGTTACCTTCTTAAGTGTGTAACTGGAAATTACATTTACCTGTTTAAAAGTTTCATTCTTATGGCATCATCCCAGATTTTCGTATGTATTTATCCATATTTTGTAGTGTGTAGACATTCTAGCTTGATTTTTTATTATTAATTCTTTTATAGATCACTAGGAAATGTACGCAGCTGTGCCCGAGATTTTAAATGAGCAACCACGTATGTACCCACGCAACAAATTTTTATTTTATTTATGTTATAATCGAGCGTATTATTTAAACATTATTTGGTTTTTTCAAGAATTATTTATGAGTTCCGGTGTAGTATTTAGCAGTTTTGCATTTTTTTAAGTTTCATAAATCCCGAGTACATTTTCCGTACATTTTCTAGTGTTCCATATATTAACTATATCCATTTGTTTTCTAATTAGTATCAGAATAAAAAAAAATTCCATGTATTTTATGAGATTTCGTTCCCGAGTTATTCGCCTAAATTTGCATTGATTCTTTAAAAAGTTTCCTTTCTTTCAAGTTGGCAATAGCTCAGTGAAGCTAATAAATTATATCCATTTGACTAATGCAGTTAGAGTAAAGAAAATAAAACTTTTATGGAGAAAAGTTTTAAAATACTATAATGATTTGAGGTGTTTGAGGGTTATCATATTCCTATATGTTCTCATTTAACACAATAGAAAAGCGTATTGTTCAGTATATGTATTTTTTATTATTTTTAAATTTAAATTCTCTAATTATGAGTGGAAGTAATCAGTATTTTTTTTGTTGTAGAACAGTGTACAGAATATATAACGAAATTAACAGTTTAAATAAATAATAACCAAACAATATTTAATTATATATTAAATAAATAAATGTTGTTCTATTCAATACGACCTTTCGCCATAGAAATACTTAAATGCAGTGATACTTATCTTATAACAGCGCCACCTGAATTATTGTCTCAAACGAATTTGGCGCTTTCTCAACATGAAGTTTTAACACCTTCCCTTAACCTCCATGATTTCGGTTAATGCACACCATTTTGATGTGCCACTTACATCCATAGCATAGAACAAACTGTGTATTACTTTTCCTTGTAGACTATATATTACCAGCATTGTTCTTAGAATTATCATTGTTTTCATATAGAAACTACAGTTTTAAATATCTAAAACATTCGAATAATTTGAGCTTTAATTTAAAAAAAATTCTAAAAATTCAGTCTAGTCCACTTACATCCATAGCGTAGAACAAACTGTATATTACTTTTCCTTGTAGACTATATATTACCAGCATTGTTCTTAGAATTATCATTGTTTTCATATAGAAACTACAGTTTTAAATATCTAAAACATTCGAATAATTTGAGCTTTAATTTTAAAAAAATTCTAAAAATTCAGTCTAGTCCACTTACATCCATAGCGTAGAACAAACTGTATATTACTTTTCCTTGTAGACTATATATTACCAGCATTGTTCTTAGAATTATCATTGTTTTCACATAGAAACTACAGTTTTAAATATCTAAAACATTCGAATAACTTGAGCTTTAATTTAAAAAAAATTCTAAAAATTCAGTCTAGTTAAATGGTTTCCACATACTGTACATAAAATTTGACAGCGGAATGTGCATTTGTTGTTGAGTTTTTATAAAAAAAAATAGAACTAGATAGAATTTTTAATAGCTTTCATGATTAGAGCTCGAGTTAATCTAATTTTAAGATTGACACGGAATTATTTCTTATGAAAAGCAATGATAATTCCAAGTGCAATAGCAATAATGGTAATACTATACCGTATATGGGGCGAAAATGTTAATTTTGAACTACGCTGTGAATGTTAACGATATCAAAATAATTTATATTAACACACATAATCTAATGCCTCCAATTTATCGACGTCATTAAGCTGCTGCCAACTTAAAAAAGAACCTTTAAAAAAAATTTTTACTGAATTTTCAAAAATTACTTAGGTATGAAATCTCTTTTTCATTGTGATCAGACGGGCAATAAAATGCGCGAAGCCCAAGTCAAATGCATGGTAAAAACAGGCAGAGTAAAAGATAAATAAATACCGTTATATTTGTAAAGGACTTTTATAGTTTACCTTTTCCAAATCTTAAAAAGCCAAAAAATGACATTTTGTTTCAGAATTTGCAATGTTAAACTAAAAAAAAGAAGAAACATCGGGGTACAAACTAAAAATAAAAAAAAAAACATTTGGGTGAGCCCCCCCCCCCCCTCCCCCAGAACATGAGGCTAAGACGGTTTCCTTGCTCGCCTTGGCCGAACCCCGGCCCTGATTGTGATGCGATTAGAATTAAATGGAAAATGAATGTAGGAGAAATACGATTGGTGATTTTAACTCCAATTACTTAAAGTCACTTTATTTAAGTCAGGACTGCCCATAATGAGGGGGGAGCGTCAGTGGGGGACGACCGATATATTTTTTTTTTCATTTTAAGGTAGAAAAAGATATGAAAGATCCACAAGAAGTGGAAAATCAAATATGTTGAGGGGCCGTAGTAATTGGTCATGGGGGGTGGGGGGCAGAATTTGCACGAACAGCCCTGCTCAACTCTGATTATCGCACACACGCCTTGCTTAACGTTTCAAATAAATTTCCCAACGGTCAGTGTACCCTTGAATTTACAAAGTGATTGTTGTGCTAAACTAGGTTTTCTACCCTGTGTCAGTTCCTGGATGTGTTTTCTCAGGAACTGAATCATTTCCTTTCTCCACTTCCTCTTTCACGCGACTCGAATTGTCAATAGAACGTGCTTTGTCTGCTCCGCTCAAGAAAATTCCGCAGAGCCCACACTCAGATAATTCTGTAAAAACTTAATTAACGTTCTTCTCACCAAAAACACTTTTCTGTTGGAGAGGATGAACAAGAACCGCGCATATTATTTTCCTGCATACATAGTATAATGTGCAGGACAAGGATTGTAATGGGGTTGCAAATTTTGAATTCAAGTTTTCGATGGAAGGCACGTTACAAGCATCCCTAAACTCGAATCAAATGATTTTGAGGTGCTGTCTTTCTCTGTTTGTCTATATATGTTAAAGTGTGTGTATGCATGTTAAAGTGTGTGTATGCATGTTAAAGTGTGTGTATGCATGTTAAAGTGTATGTATGAATGTTAGTGCATGTGTATGTTAGTGTGTGTATGTATGTATGTATGTTAAAGTGTGTGTGTATGCATGTTAAAGTGTGTGTATGTATGTTAAAGTGTGTGTGTATGCATGTTAAAGTGTGTGTATGTATGTTAAAGTGTGTGTATGCATGTTAGTGCGTATTTGTATGTATGTATGTTAAAGTGTGTGTATGCATGTTAAAGTGTGTGTATGTATGTTAAAGTGTGTGTATGCATGTTAGTGTATGTGTATGTTAGTGCGTGTATGTATGCATACATGTTAAGGTGTGTGTGTATGCATGTTAAAGTGTGTGTATATATGTTAAAGTGTGTGTATGCATGTTAGTGTATGTGTATGCTAGTGCGTGTATGTATGTATGTATATATGTTAAAGTGTGAGTGCATATGTTAAAATGTGTGCATATATGTTAGTGTGTGTATATTGGTGTGTCTGCGCATGTATGTGTATATTAGTGTGTCCGCGCATGTATGTATATATTTATGTTAGTGTGAGTGTCAGTGAATCTGTGGACGCGATATCTCATGAACGAATGAAGCGTTTCGAAATCAACGTGGTACGATTATTATTTTCTGGGAATACTGTAACTCTTCCCTAATTATAAATATTATAAATAAATAATCATTTCTAACGTAATTTTTCATTCGAAACCGAATGATATGAACTCCAGAATACTACTATGAGCCGTTCTCCAGACATTGCACGATTTACGAAGGAAGTTTTGAAAAATCATTACGAAATTCAGAACCTTCAATTTTTCTCAATAAATTGTCATTGCATACGTAATTTTTCATTATAAAATAAATGACATAAACTTTAGAAAGGTAGCATGAACCATTTTTGAGATATTGCCCGTTTTTCAAATAAATGTACCAAAGAACTGCATAAAAAAACATGAGTGTTATCCAATATATTCTTTTTGTATATGTAGTACTATGCAACAAATTTGGTAACATCATTTTCGTGGATCTAATTTGTTCCATTCACGAAAGAAGATACTTTGTGTAGCAGTTTTACATGTTGACTTCCAAAAATTCATCAGTAGTCGTTTGTTTCACGGACTATTTATTACATATTTATTTTGATGAGTATTTTGCATGTGAATCATTCTGTATAGACCAAAAGCGCCCAATTTCAATTTACGTGGTATTAATTCAATACCAAAGACATTGTGCTGTAAATGGATCTTGTACACCATTATTTCAACATTGAAAGAAATATTGTCATTGCATTATGTATGGAAAGTCATGTTTTCTCACAGTGAGAAAATCCTTGGCGACAAGGAGTGAGAACCAGCGCCAAACATATTTCCACTTGCCTTCAACCATTGCCACTCTCCTTGCTGATCTTAGTTGGATGCACCTGTTTTAGCTCATTTACCGCCGATTGCAACGAAAAAACTATATTCTTGCATTCATTACCCCTATATCCATTTTGTTCATTTTTTTTGTGTGTGTGTGCGTGTGTGTGCATTTGGGAATCTATACATTCGTATACCTTCTCGGAAATTAGAGCAATTAACTGCCGATCGAGAGAGATATCGCCAAATTCATAAAATGACGTTAAATTAATGAAATGACTCCTAATTGTCGAAAAATAAACATTTTAAATGTAATCGTTTAACCATTTGCTTACGGGTAGGACAACAACAATTCCGAACGGGGAATCTCTCAAAAAGACAGGTATTTGACATACCCTATCCCAAACAGTTCCATCCCCCTTTGCAGGCATTGGCGTCCGACGCCAATGCCTTCAAAGGGAGGTGGAACTGTTTGGGATAGGGTATGTCAAATACATGTCTTTTTGAGAGGTTCTTCGTTTGGGATAGACGCTGTCCCACCCATAGGCAAAAGGTTAAAACAAAAATGTTTTTAATGTAAGAAAATGATTTTTGACATTGAGTTTTGTGTTTTTAGAAGATGCTGAACCATTGGTGAAATTTTATACGTAATATTAGCCGGTGCTAATTAATCAAAATGCCGAAATTGAAAGTGGGCCGAGAACGATTATATTTTCCAATAAACCTTTAAGGGCGATTCATAGTAGTAGCTACTATCTTTCTCGCATAAGTTTCACTTCTATCGTGTGGTCCTCAGAGCGCATATTTTTTTGCTGTTCATTTCGATTAATCGTACATTTAAATTTCCATATTCATAAAAATCACCTGTGGAATTCTAAAGTAAGTACTTATATGCACAGGAATCAAATGCATTATTTAAGGAATCTAATGCAATCTGATGAATCTAATGTACTATTTAAGGAATCTGATGCATCTAATGCTTGTTTAAAACGCCATTCGTTAACAACGATGCACATTTGAATTCGAAGAATAATAGTATTAATAATAGTAAGTCTAGTATATTGACAAACATTGCAGGTCTCACTGTGTTACAGTTCCTGGTGATACGACGTTTTTAAAGATATATATTGCCTTCAATATGCGCACTTTGTTCGTTCGTGGTGTAATTAGACAATGTTCTACAACTTTGTAATTGACTTGTTTCGTCTATCTCCTTTTCTGCCGAGTTCGTTAAACTAACTTTTTAAATTTCTCTCCTGGGAGAGCTGCAGTTACTTTTATTTGATCGGACATGGCCACTTTACTATAGATTTATCTAATGTTTACACACATTGACCTTTCTTTACAAAGTTATTGGGGCGCTTACGGACTGACCCAAAAACCCTGTTTGCAAAAATTAGCGAGGCCAAAAATTAAATCCGTAGTTTTGTAGGAAACCTAAGTGCAACAAAGATATCAAAATATTCGTAAAAAAATTGTGAAAACAATTTACAATATGCCTTTACTGCTTCTTTGTGATTTAATTTATAAAAGTTTTGAAAACTAGTTAATCCCACAGCCATATATTTCGGGTTTGATATTAAATATTCAATGCAATTTATGAGAAATGAAGTTAGCACCGTGCTTGGTGAATTTTTAATCACATCAGTATAAACTGCTTCAAAAGATTTTCAATATGATAAAAGATAAGATCATAAATATTTTTAATTTTGAGTGGTCAGGAAGAGAAGCTTTAGAAAACTGAATTAATGAACAAAATATGTAATTGAAAGAGGCTTAATTAAAAATTAAATGCCTTTTATCAAAGATATTTAATGGTCGTATTCATTATCTGTTATTTTTTTATATCAGAAAAAAAAAGATGATATCCATAATAAATTGCTTCAATCAAAATTGAAATAAGAAAAACAAAGAAATAATTAAATATATAATACGATTTTTTTCTTTCAATTTATCTTATTTTATTCAATTATTTGTTTGCATTCTATTCTCATTGTTCCTTATCAATGCTTTTAATAAAATATTTTTTTCTTTTTTACAGGTGAGTGTTAAAAAAAATGTTCCATTTTTCCGTATTGATGACCTGTAATTATAATATGCAAGGATATTGAGTATGTACAATGCGCAATTCCATACAACAAAAGTAAGCTGGTAACTCTTTATATCTTAATTTCTCCAGTTTTTACTTTTTTAAGAGGAGATAATAAATTTTAACTTTAAATTTTTTTTATTTAACTAATAAAACTTTTAATTTAATTAAAATATATATTAGGATTAATTTAAATCAAACCCCATCAAAATCGGACGCAAATTGAGAATAAATACATCCATAAAAGGTGAATTTCTATGCATTAAACTTCTCCCAGTTCAAGGTTTCTTTAAATCATTTTTTCCCGATTTCAAATATTTGTATTTGTCTGCCTAATTGCAAAAATGTATTATCCTATTTGTTTAAAAATGAATATACATATTGAATCTTAAATATGCATGCATTTAACCTAAAATTTTCAATTTTTGGAAAAGAAAATATAGTAATAAAATACAATTTTGTCTGATTTTAAATCAGACAAAAATTTCTAATAAAATATATATTTGTCTGATTTTTAATCAGAAAAAATATTCATAATGACAATATGAAAATTAGTAATGAATTTATAAAAATACTTTTCTGAAATTTTTTTTAAATATTTTATGTTTAGTGCATAAAAGCAATACATAGATTCACTTCAATGAAGGAAAAATTGAAAAATTGTTCATGTTGAATTTAGTTACAAAATAATCTTGGGAAAAGCTATTATTTATTTTTCGAGATATGACATATCTTTGAAATCATAGATTTTAACATCAACCAAGCTATGCATTAATAAAACAGTCTCATATTAACAACATGCAAATGTTAATGTATAACCATTTCCGTTCAAAAATATGAACAAGAAAGATCAATCATGAATAAAGCATTGATTATGAAACACTTTCCAACTCTAATTTCATATAAGCATCTCTAAAATGCGATACATTCAGTGGTAATATTTTTTAAATTATCACAATACTGCAATAATTAATTATATTTAAATATATAAAACTTCATCGAAAAAACCGAACTTGATTCAAATGACGTCATCGAAATATAAATCGCCTGGCTCTCTGTGTAAAAGCAGTAAATATTTCATTTATACATTTTTATTTCATTCTTCACAGTACTACAGTAATTTATTCTACTTAAAAACCTAAAACCATGGAGATGGTTTAACTCTATGTAATTTAACTCTATGCATAAAACTTCATCGAAAAAGTCTGCCATTAAAACGTCTGCTTCTCTATGTAAAATCAATAAATGTTTCATTCATATCATCTATATTTCAGACTGTAGAACAAAATAATTTTGCGTTAAAGAAATCCAGCAATTTTTATACAATTCATCTTACAGCATAATCTGTTTACATTCTTCATGAGTGAAAATTCATTGTAGAAATAATCAAAGTTTGATGATCAATCATTTAAACTCAAATATATTGAGATTGTGTTGTTTCAGAATACAGATACACAGAAATTAAGCAAAAATAAAGCGGTTTTAGGACGGATACAACACTAAATATAAATTAAAAATAATCTTAAAAATTACAATTTTGGCACAAGATGGATGCCATATTTTATTTTGAAGTGCGTCACGTAATCTCTTCATATAATGGTCACGTGATCGCTTCATATAAAAGGTGTAATTATTATTTTAATTTTTATTTAAAAAACTACGAAATAGATTTTGGAGCTTACTCTGAGGAAGAAAGCGTGGTTTGCTTATTATTGGATACCATTACCTTTTGCTCCATAATATTTTACTTACGATGATTTAAATACACGGGCATTTTTTACCCGGTAATTGCACTATTATTATTATTATTATTATTATTATTATTATTATTATTTGCAACAAAGAGCTGGAATTTCACAAGACATCTATAAAATTTGTAATATTTTCAAATTAATTTCAACTATTTTGATACTCGAATGATATTTCTCGCTTTTCAGAGAGTAATGTTAATTTTAATAATATCTTTAAATATATATTGTGTAACAAGATATTTTTACAGACATATCCTCTATTTTTAAATTAATCCTAGAAATAGTAAATATGTCTGTAAAAATATCTTCTTAACAAAATAGTTAAAAAACATGGTGTGAAAATCATGGTAAATTTTACATAGCAACTACTACAGCTTTTTAAAATTGTCTAGATATTTAATTTAGAGATTTGGCAATCCATTAACAATACTTGCGAATAATTTCTTAAGAGATATTTATATAAATGTAAATTCTAGACAAATGCTGCATTTTTAAATAACTTCGCTCACGAATGTTTATAAATTTAATACTTTCAGACATAATGGAATTCTGGACAAAATGTTTGAAAACAATAGTCAGACATTCGATTTCCGTCCTTTTCCAATTACTGAAGAATCACTTGAGACTAACAACATGTTTGAAAAAGAATATCCGACTGGGCGCCAGAAGAATACGGATTATAGAGTCGTTCACCGATGACTCGTCTTTCTGATTAAAAAAAATATATATATCTAAAATACTTTTCTAAGGAACTATGATTGAAATTGTTTTGAAATCCGGTAAAAGTTGTTATTTTTTTTCTATTTAATTACGGATTAAGATTTTGAATGCTTTTTTCTAACTTGCGAATATGAAACTTTTAAAAAAATAACAAAAGGAGAAACAAGTCATTAAATATTGGAATTAAATATGAAATTGGTATTTTCCTGTGACAAAGCGCCATTTATCTTGACTACCATATATGTTGTCTGCCGAAGAATTTCGAAAATAACCCCCTCTTTTTTCAAGGAGAAATTGGCATAAATACAGAGGGAGGGGTGGGGGGTACGTGACGTTGGTTCCGGAAGTTTTTTCTAAAATGACTGCTTTAGAGTTTTCGATTAAACGAATATTTTTGCCGCTCAATCGACAATTAAATAAATGCCGTTTTCAGAATTTGGATTATTCAAAGTTACAGGGGCTGCATGATATTATCTCTCTAATGTTTTTAATTGATTATTGCTTCAGCTTGTCATGCAAACAAAGATTTTGTCGCGCTTGAACGATGTTCAAACGGATGCTGTTTTCAGAATTTGAATTGCTTAAACTTGGAGCGGGGGGAAGATAGACGATAAATGTCTTTACAAACGACAATTATCTCACCAATGATTCATAGAGAGCGAGCAATGTTATTCTACTCTTGAGAAATTTCCATATGGCCCAGGATGACTTGAGATATTTCCATATGGCTTGCAAAACCATATGGCCCAGGCAATCTCGACTTGACTGTTACTGACATATTGTTTATATACTTCGGAGAAATAACATGTTTGATTTAATGAAACCAAATTAAGTTGGTGCGTCATGTACAGCAAGATTTTCTCTTCGGCTTAAAATTCGAAATGAAGCTAGTTGAAGTATTTCATGGAATAGTTTGTTATTGAAATAAATTGTTCAAACCTGTGTTTTTCAAACAGCTTGGAAGTTCGGAAAACTCTTATAGGAAGTTGACGCAGAATGTTATTTTAATGCTACTATTAAAGGAATCGGTCTTATGATTTAAGAAATACTTCATTTTAACAGACTTGACCAAACTTGCTAAGACTTAACCAACAAGAAACTTTGTTCTAGTGCATTATGTAACCAACGATTTGTGTTCCAACTTGGATATTCTACACCACCTTGTCATCATATACTTATTCAAGCCTGGTCTCTGATGATGATTTTTTAAACGAAACACAAAATTTGATGTTTTTAAGCTGTTCAGGGGCGGTTTTCAACTTCGATATCACTACACACACAGTACACTAGCAAACTAATTTTACTTCACTTCAAGACAAAATGGATGTGAAACTCATTGTGTGTTTACGCCATGGGTTTTAACAATATATCGCATCGGATTTTTCCGAATAGACATCAATTGCGGGAAAATTTTGAAGCTGCATTGGATATTGTTAACTACATAGGAACAGTTTGCAATTTTTGATTGTGAGTACTGAAGCATTGTGTAACTAAAATTGAAATTGTTGTTTCGAAGAAGAGAGACGAAAGGTATTATTATGACCAAAACAGCGTATCTTGAAAAACACCATTCTTACATAAAAGGTGTTAGAATTTTTTTCATTGCTACTGAAATATTTTTATTCGCGTTTTCAAATTTGCTTTATTGATGCAAATACACCTTTAACAAAAAAATATCATAGAATCAACCCATGAAAAAGAAGCCAACTGGCAATAAAATACATTTTTTTACAATCACAAGGCCGAGATGCTCTTGTAAAAAATATTCTTTTGATAGGGTAAAATTTGATAAAATTCTGGTAAAATTTGTCCGTGAAAAAACATTATGATCGAGGTTTGTGATTCTGGTGAAAGATGTTTTGGTAATGAAATACTTTTTAATAAAGGCTCACGATTCTAGCGATATATGTTTACTTAAACACATTCCCTTGTTAGAGAGTCGCCATTTTGATGAAAGATGTTCTTGAAAAACTTTTGAAAGGAATTCGCGATGTAGGTGAGAAAATATTCTGTTGATGCAAGTTGGCAAATCCTAAATAGGTTGGGAATCACTAATCCATATGATACAAAAAGTGAAATCAGAATTTTCAACACCAAAACAGTGCGTTTTAAGAACGTCCAAAAATCCCGAAACAAAAGTCTAAACGAAGGCCAAAATCGTTAAACTGTTCCTCGGAATCTCTTGAAATCCGATCCCAGCTCTCGCAGAAATATTAAATATGCATTTTCTTCGAGATGTGAATTCAACAGACTTGAAGACCCTATGTTCTAAGGCTCTCAGAGAAGGGGGAGATTGTTTCTCCCGGGGGCGTTGTGACGTCACCATGTCTGGGGATCAGCTGTTGCGCACTTTGACGTCACAGAGAAAGATCGATTGCCTTTGCACAGCAGCAGTTGAAAAGACGAAATCCGTGATTACGATCCGCGCAATCTGTTCAAAATTAAATAAAATTTTAGAAGAGGATAGAAAATAGTCACAAATTGGTGGGCTGGTTTTGCTGTGTATGGTTGATTAAAAATTCAAATAAATTTATAAATATAGAAATCTTTGCTAGAAGAGGATATATTCATATTTCGTGTTAGTAACTGTGTTCAGCCTGTTTTAAGAATGTTTGTATTACTGATCAGGATAATTTCAATCGCTTTATGCTTAATGTGCCGATTATTTCTTATTTATATGTACTTACTGTATCGTAAAATGCAGTTGAATAATTAATTATTAATCAGTAGATTAACCACACATGTAAAAATGCACTAAAACTCACTGCTGTATACATTGCGTTGGTGGTCGCAAAACCCACCTATATTTAGCACTAGCAGCATACCCGTTCTTCGTACGGAGTATAATATATAAAGAAACTTATAATTCAGAATCATATGCAAATTATGTTAAAATATTAAATTTATTGCTCCTAAAGAGAAGTTTATGTATATCTGTTCTCATCATGCAAAATTATCGTCACGGGCAGATCTAAAGAATAAAACATCCTGGCCCCTTTCGAAAGCAAATGTACAATAAAAGGAATTGAATCAATATATGCAAAATGAAAGCATTAAAATTGTATAGGACCGGTACTACTTATATACGCGAATATTAGAAGATATAACTTGTATTAGTAGATTACATATATAAATTGAAAATATCAATAAACCCGTAATTGATTCCAATATATGCCAGAATGAAAGCACTTAAATTATATGGGAATATATATATATATATATATCCCCATACTACTTATATTGTCGCAGATTAGAAAATATGCCTGTATGTTAGTAGAAGATTACCCTTATTACAATATGAGTCTAAAAAATCTTTGCCGAAATAAAACAGATGACATTATAAATTGAAAGTTTCAATTATACCCGTAATCTTTATACCAGAAGGTCGTAATTGATTCCAATATATGCCAATATATATCAAAATATATATGCCTATAAACCTGTACTACTTATATTCTCGTAGATTAGAAGATAACACGTGCATTTATAGAAGATTACTCGCACAACGTACAAGATGTGAGTTTCAACAATTTTTGTCATAATAAAACAATGGTATAATAATTTGAAAATATCAATAATCCCTGAATCAGTAATCCCCGAAAATATCAATAATAATAATGCGTAACCTGAAGACCGTAATCGATAGTATCCAGTCAAAAATGCAATGCCAATGTAATTTATTTTATATACATATCTTTATTATTCAAATCGGAAAAGATTTAATTAAAATCGTATGCCACATAACACACATTGGATTTACATCCATTGCTAAACGACATGATATCAGTTGCTTCAAATAAATTGATGGAAATCATATCGTCTGAATAATGCTATCTCCATGAAAGGTTTGGCGATATTTTCTTCAATTTAGCGATAACTTAAAAAATCGCTAAATTTATCGCCAAGTGGGACTGTAAAACTGATAGTCCCATTTTGCGACAAATTGACGAAACATCATCATAATATTATCCCCTAACAAAACACAATTAATTTCATTTATTAAGGGCAATTTTATCAATTTCATGACATTTTTATAGATTTACAAACATTTTTATCAATTTGGTGATATTCTAAAAATTCGATAAATGTGTTACTAAGTAGGATGGATAGACTGACCCACAAATGCTACCGAAACATCATTTCAGTACTGTCTTCCAAAAAAACTAATTTAATTTCATTGATTTGCGTCGTTTTTAGCAATTTGGCGATATTTCCGTCAATTTGGCAAAGTTTAAAAAAAGTTGCCAAGTTAGCGATATTCCGCCAAATTCGTAGCTCTGAAATTGCAGATCTGAAGAATAAAACATCCTGATCCCGTTTGTATATACTAAATGCAAACACTAAAATTGTATTAGAAGATATACTTTTTCTACTCTTTTTCTGTTTCAAAATCGGATAAATGAATTTATTGGTAAACACAATATGAGTTTATTAGCTAAACAAAATATAAAAACATTAAAACTCTTTGTCAAATGAAAGTGATGTACGCAGTCCGTAATTAATATAATTAAAAGAAAAATCAAACCGTTCATTTACAAAATATATTTTTACATCTATTTATTTATTATTCAAATAGAAAAAATAATAACAAATATTAAGAAACACATTAACTTTAATTGCGTTGCTGAGCAACATAATATAATAAAGAATCTTCCTCATAAACTGCGAAATTAAATAACCATTTTGATCTCTTCCCCATAAAATGCAAAAATAATAACCATTTTGATTTCTTTATACTTTCCATTGTTTAGTAAATGCTTGACCATGGAGTTAGATTTTCCATTTAAATTCATGTTTCAAACAATTCATGCTTTCAGATAGTGACTAATTAATGCAAAAATCCTGCACTAAGCTCAGAAATGAAGTTTTAATTCACGTTGACGTTTTAAACAAACGATTTTCATCCTTTCCGTTTGGATAAACCACGGAGTTGGAGAGTAGGTCTCCTAAGAAAAAGTTCCGTTTTTCATTAATATCTCGACAACCCCTGGTATTAGAAACTCGAAACTTGGGCAAAATTTATGGGGGGCTATTTGAAGGCTACTCACAAAATTTCATTAAATTCGATTCAGCCGTTCTCTCGTGATGATGAGACAAACGAAATATTCGTTTTTCACTAATATCTCGAGAACCACTGGTCGTGGAAACTCCAAACATGGACTAAATTTTAAGTGGGGCTATTTCTAGGCTACCCACAAAATTTGATCAAATTCGGTTCAGCCGTTCTCCCGTGATGATGGGACAAACAGACAGACAGACAGACAGACAGATTTTCAATTTTATTTATATAGATAAGGGGACCTATATTTAGCATAACGGGACCTATATTTAGCATAACGGGACCTATATTTAGCATAACGGGACCTCTATTTAGCATAACGGGACCTATATTTAGCATAAGTTAGAACTAAAAGATTAACAGGAAAGGAACGAACATTTATTTTATTGCATGATTATCTTACACTCTTAAAATTGACAAATTATAGAAGTATCATTCTATTCGAATACATATAAAAGTGGTTTGGGGGGTGTAATGCCAGATAATTAATACTTTGGTTGGATCACGTGGTGGGACGAATTAACTAGTTTTATTTCTTTTTCAACACAATTTTTGAAAGACATCCTCATATAATTCTAAATGTATGGTACCTGATAAGGTCTTTCACACTGTTACCTTACTGTTACCTTTTTCCGGCCACACAACTTGATACCATAAACCCCCTGGGTTGGTCGTGTGGTCTGGGCCTTCAACACTGTTACCTTACAGCCACTGTTACCTTATCCCGACCGTCCAAACTGTTACCTTACACCTTTCTGGTAGGTCGGACGGTCTGGGTTTCAACAACAACAACACTGTTACCTTACAGCCACTGCCAAAACTGCCGCCGTGTTCATGCGGAGTACGATCACGTTAAACATGTGGGTCCGAAAGTCCTTCCGAGAGGTTGGTGGTAGGGGAAGGAGGGTACGGTCCCTGTGGATGCCTCCCCCACTGGGTTCCGGTCTAAATTGGGTGGCACTTCCCGACCGTCCAAACAGTTACCTTACACCTTTCTGGTAGGTCGGACGGTCTGGGTTTCAACAACAACAACACTGTTACCTTACACCTTTCTGGTAGGTCGGACGGTCTGGGTTTCAACAACAACAACACTTTGAAGAAGCAATGCCAACGGCCGTACCGTGCTGAAAACACCGGTTCTCGTTAGATCACCGAAGTCAGGCAGCATCGAGCGCGGTTAGTACTTGGGTGGGTGACCACCTGGGAACACCGAGTGCTGTTGGCACATTTCGGACGGTGGTTTGCGAGCTGGATTTGCACGCTGCCACAACTGCCGCCGTGTTCATGCGGAGTACGATCGCGTTAAACATGTGGGTCCGTAAGTCCTTCCGAGAGGTTGGTGGTAGGGGAAGGAGGGTACGGTCTTTGTGGATGCCTCCCCCACTGGGTTCCGGTCTAAATTGGGTGGCACTTCCCGGCCGTCCAAACAGTTACCTTACACCTTTCTGGTAGGTCGGACGGTCTGGGTCACAACACCTTGAAGAAGCGCACAGAGGTTTTTCCACAATTTACACGTTTTTTAACACCAGATGAACATGCGAGCTCTCCTCCGAACTCATTCTTATATCAGAGACACACACACACACAAAAATCTAAACTGCAACTGCAGCTTGCTCTTCCAAAATGCAACTGACTTGACCCCTGCTTGACCTTATATTTATACCTTTTCTTCTGCTGCACGGTCTACGTGCCTTCTCTTTGGTATGCAGACACCCCGTTGCCATCTCGATTACCGATAACGGGCTTAGGTTGGGGATATTCACTCCCCCCCGCATTCATCCTGCTTCCACCACTTCTCATTCATATAAATTCTTTAATATTTTAAATTTCTGGCATTACAGTTAACATACAAGTTCCGTTTATACATTTTTAGCGATGAATTTTTGGATTTCAAGTTTTCAACTGAATTGTAAAGTCTAGAAAGTGATTGAAATATCGATTATAATTGTATGTCAGAAAGTAATAATTGATGTCTGAAAGCTTCGATTACAGTCGTAAAATGAATATAATAATAATTATAAGTCGCGTTAATGTGAAATTATTTCGCTCAAATATATTTAAAAATTGAATAATGAAAACCAATTGCCAAGCTTGTTATATGTCAAGCCGTGTTATTGGGAATTTCATTGTATCTACATCGTCTGTCTATATGATCATGTAAAATCCTATTCAATAAAAAAAATACTACATTTATTGTGGAAATGAAAGCATTGTTTTTGCAACAAAGGACTTGAATTTCACAAGACATATATAAAATTTGTAATATTTTCAAATTAATTACTACGATTTTGTACTCGAATGATATTTCTCGCTATTCAGAGAGTAATGTGAATTGTAATAATATCTTTAAATATATATTGCGTAACATGATATTTTTACAGACATTTAATGGAAGCAATGGACTGTTTATTTGCTTATTCTCATAGATGATTAGCATAGAGATCCTAGCTTGCTATTTATTCCATATTCAATTGAAAGCATCTTCACTATTGTTTAAGAGAATCGTGATCTTTAGGGAAAAGTATGAAGATTTGGTTCTGTTTTTATACTTGGATTATATTCAAAACTGTCGTCTAGTCAGAACAAAACTTTTGATTCGTAGAATTGTTGTTAGAAGTCACGGATTTCCACAACCCATGCAACAATAGATGGGGCACACAATTAATCTTTCAGTTTTTATGCGCTTCAATCGCGGTCTAATTGATCGAACTCACGTATCGATTGTTCTTTATTTCCCTTTCAAATAGTGGTTGCATTACTATTTTGCTGCCAATAGATATTTCATTTGTAATTGGTTATTCGATTGTTCTTTATTTCCCTTTCAAATAGTGGTTGCATTACTATTTTGCTGCCAATAGATATTTCATTTGTAATTGGTTATTCGATTGTTCTTTATTTCCCTTTCAAATAGTGGTTGCATTACTATTTTGCTGCCAATAGATATTTCATTTGTACTTGGTTATTCGATTGTTCTTTATTTCCCTTTCAAATAGTGGTTGCATTACTATTTTGCTGCCAATAGATATTTCATTTGTACTTGGTTATTCGATTGTTCTTTATTTCCCTTTCAATCAGTGGTTGCATTACTATTTTACTGCCAATAGATATTTCATTTGTAATTGGTTATATAGTAATTCTGCGTATTCCTAAATATATGTACCTCGCAATATATTGCATAAAGAATAAAATAAAATCCCCTTAATTATAATGCACAAATAAAAATAATTTTTTTGCCTACTAAATGCAAAAAGTATAACTAATGGCTCATTCTCAAAGTATTGCTTTTGTAGTCTATTCATCTTTATACCAAATTTAATACTGTGGTTAAATTTATATATTAGCTCAACGTGTTGCGTTTCATTCGTATAAAATAGCATGAAATGATAACAGAAGACAAAATTCAACTATTCCAGTTATAAAATTTTATTCAGTTTTATAATTTTGTGTTAAAGTAGACAAAATTTGACTGCTATCAAATTTTGTCTATTTTACAGCATAAGATGGAAAAAATTTAATATTAGCTGTCCATTAAATTTATCTATGCTCCAAAAGAGATGCAAGAGTTATGTGACTAATGTTGAACTCGGTAGAAAAAAGTTGGATTTTAAAAATCAGCATTTATCGCAATTTGTTGAACTCCTAATAATGGCATTCATTTATATTAGGCAGAATTTAAATCTTTACGTAATTTTCTGTGAGCAAGAGTCAACATGTCAAATGAAACTTTAAAGTTTGATAGATTTCTTTACAAACTTTTTTACTTCCCTTATATACATAATCTATAAGGAAAGTATTGTGACAGAGTTGAAAATTCGAATTCGAGTTTTCGACGGGAGAGCATGTTTCAAGCATCCCTGATCACGAATCGAACATTTTTGAAGTGATGTCTCTGTGTGTGTGAAAGTATGTGTGTGTGTGTGTGTGCCAGTGAGTCTATGGAGACGATATCTCACGAACAAATGAAGCAATTTGAATGAAATTTGGTACAAAAATTACAATCCATGAATACTGGAAGCCTATTGTTTTAAAATGCAATCGAATGTACAGAACCTCCCTAAATTTTCGACTGAAATTTTGAAAAAATCATCAAAAAATTAAAACCTTTAATAAAATTACGCAAATAGACATTCCTTATGTAATTTTTTCTTAGAAAACGATTGACATAAACTTTAGAACGCTAGCAGGAACCGTTCTCGAGATATTGCACATTTTTCAAACAAATTTAACAAAAAAATCCCATAAATTAAAAAAAGGTATTAACTGTCGAGAAACGTGTTCCCTTTTCATATGTAATATCATTGCGATAAATTGGGTGACATCAATCTCATGGATCTAACTCGTTCCATTCACGAGAAAAGATACTTTGAGTAATACTTTTGTATTTGAACGGAAATAGTCATTTATCTGCTGTAAGAATACCTTATTTCTCCGTCCATAACGCTTGGCGATATTTTGGCAACGATTTTGGTGGAATGTCGCCAACTTGGCGACTTTTTTAAATGTTGCCAAATTAACGAAAATCTCGCCAAATGGATAAAATCGATGCTAAATCAACGAAAATGACGACTCATTGACGAAAATTCAATATCTTGGTAAGAATATAAATATCTACTATAAAAATAATCTATTTTCTTTTTTAGTGTAAAAGTGGTAAATTCATTGCATTATATAAGGAAAGACATGTGCTGCCCACATCAGATTTTTTGAAAATATGTGACCATCGATCACTTAGCTCAATGAAGGATTTTAGTATTGTTACAAATGAGTGTTGCTATCCTCTGTTTTAGGGAGTATATTCTTGGGATACAAGAATGAGTACAAAGATGTTTGTATAACTTAAAGCTCTGTTTTTTCAAAACAGCAATAAGCGTAAAAAGGAACACAACATGTTTCTACTCGTATTTTTTTAGCTATCAGACAATGTCACAAAACAACTTTGAAATGCAATGAAACAGTACTTAAATACTTAACTGATACACAACAAAAGAAATCGCATTCTCAAAATACTGACGTATTCATAACGCACTTATGCTTGTATTCCATAACGTTCCTCTAAAAGCACTGAACACTCTTATGTACCCTCTATGAAAAGATGCAGATAAAACTAGATAATCGGGGAAAATTTTCTTGACCAATTCCTTAGATTCACGAGCTCCATTTCACTAAATTTGTCGTCAAATTCATACGACCGGTACCTCACTGTAATGGCATTTGGTTACTGTACATGTTGCTTTACTGTACGGAGAGTATGACGAGTGAGAAAGATAATTTCAACACTGACAGATTGATAGGTTGTTTCAACATTATTTATTACACTGTAAAACAACATTTGCAAGCATGTAACTGAAAATTTCATGAGAATCAACTGTCCGTAATGGGAAGTATATATATATATATATATATATATATATATATATATATATATATATAAATTGAAAGATTTGAATCGAAAATTATGCATAAACTACTGTATGTACAAAAAAACCCATCTCTAGCATATCTGTTACAAATGAGTAACTATAGACCAAGACCAAGGATAAAGATAGAAGGTAACATATCACTACAATGGAAAGGGGGATGAGAAGAATATCAGGATACAAAATTCACAATTAAAAGTATATAAATATATTAAAAAGAAAACACGCCAAAAATGAGAAAAGGCAATAATAATTAGCTCAAGATAAAAGATTAAAATATAGAGAACAATCAATTGAAACTACACAAAAAATGGCGGTTAGTTCGAAATTGCATTCTCATCAGGACAGCCATACAATTCGAATTAAAACCGATAGAATAGCCAGTTTCTGACAATGGCGATAGTATTTAACTATAGACACCATTGGAACTGTCTACTGGCTAGTGGAAGGAGAAAAATAAATCAATTGAATTACAAATCAGAAAAATAATACCTCCTCGAACAGAAATATGAACTCACAAGCATTGTTACCACGAGTAAGTTGAACAAGCGACTGAGCATTTCACCTCACTTCGTCAATGCGAGAGGGCACCGGAATGAATACATTTGAACGATACATATTATGTATGGAGACTTTCAAAAATAGTAATCAGTATAGGACTCAGGACAAGTGGAAAATAGTCATTCGAAAATAGTAAACAGTATTAGACTCAGGCCAAGTGGTAAGTTAGGTGATAAGAATGGGTGAATTCTCAAAATTGAGTTATCCAATCAAAGATAAATAATGTATGTGTAAAATTATTACGTGATATATTTGAAATTATTAATAATATTATTTACAAATATTTCCGGATATTGGTAATTTTGACAAATGCGTTTAAGATTATCGATGTGGAGAAAGTGAAACCGAGGATCAGAAAGACGATGTATTCGAAATAGCTGGTTTAAAATGATGTTTCTAAACAATTGAATAGAATTACAAGATTGATATGATAGCAGCTTTATGATAGTGAAGTTGTAAGAATCTTTTTTATCATAAAGATTGGTGATTACATGATTATTGAGGATATCTAAATTTAGGTCTAAAAAATTTACAGTTTGACTAATGCTAGTAGGATCATTAGGAATTAATTCTAGGTTAGATGGGTTAAAATCAATATTAATGGGATAGGAATCATCAATGATAATACAAATTAAGTCGTCAACATATCTATATAGAATATATGAATTAGAGTTAAAATGACATTCATAATAATAAAGATATAAGTTAGCGAGTATACTACTACTACAGCCACCTTGTGGTACACCAGATGTTTGTAAATAAATATTATCACCTTGGATAATATAATTGTTGTATAACACAAAGTGCAAGAGCATAGGAAAGTTTTTGACATTGAATGCAACTTTATTGGAAGATAGATAATCATAATAAAGAGAGATAATAACTTTATATAAATCTTTAATGACAATATTATTAAATAGGTCTTTAAAATCAAAGGTGTGGAAATCAAGAATTTGTGGAAGCTTGCTAAGGTGATTTACTAAATCAAAACTATTGTTTAAAATGAAATATCCTGAATTCCTAAATTTAAGAGATTCATTAATTCTATTTAAACAGTTAAGCGAGTACTTAATAGCTGTAGTGGTAAAGATATTATATCCACAAGTGACTGTTCTAAAACTGAGAGGTGATTTATGGAATTTAGGAACCAAAGTAACATAAGGAAATTTAAAAAACTTAGAATTAATATTTAATTGTGTATATAATTTTAGCATTTTAGTTTTGATTTTGATAGACTGATTATATATATATATATATATATATATATATATATATATATATACAAAAAATAACGCTTCAGCTGACGATAATTAGCTGAATATTTCAGAAATGAAGCCGAAAATTTCATAATTGCGACTTCTCTGATAGTTTGCCAATATTATCAACAAAGTAGCTGAAAAAAAATGAGCAAAGGTTGCAGAAAGTTTTACAGTGTAGGATAATGTATAGAACATGCAGCGTACTTTACGTACTTTAAAGTTCAAAGTGAAACAGAGATCGAACCCGAGCCTCCTGAACTGATATCAGACGCAGCACCTGCTACACAACTTCAACCATGTAAGTAATTACTCGAATTCCCGTAAAAAGATCCGTAACAAAAATCATTTTGGATGGATTTACTTAAGTTAAAAAACTTATTTTTCTTGTGCCGGCATGAAAAAGTCATATTTTTATCTAGATTTTTATTTTACATCACTCATTATCGCTGAGAAAAAAGATAAAATGCAAATAAGCAAGAAAAAGTAATGGCTGCATGTACTAAACCGTGCAAAACTAGTAAATCAGGTGCCGGAATCGACGCAAGTATACGGCCATTGCATTTATCCAATTAGCTATTCAAGAATCCATTAGTGACCTGGATTACCAGAGCTGGAAGAGACCTCGACGTGTACTAAAAGTCAATTAACGAAAATGGAAATCCATGTTAATGGATGTAAATCCTTGAAAGCGCCACTTTGGGATAAAATGGAGAAGCAGCAGAGTAGAACAACTGCGAGGAGGCGTGAAACAAACAATATAAATGCATTCTCTGCGATTGGTTAATACAGCAAAAGCAGAAAAGATAAATTTACATTATTAAACAATCCAAATCACTGTAGTTTATGCTTAATGTCAGATAATCCAAACAAGTAATCAGTGTAGTTTATTCTTGATGTAAGATAATCCAAACAACTCTTTAAAGGATTGGAGTGGTGTAGCTTATAGTTCGTCTGGGCGCAGTCTAGAAATCCTTAGTTCCGTCTCCACATTTGACCTAATCATCTCATATTACAGAGGATGTTTACGCATTTTTAGAAGAAATTTAAGGCGGTATAATTAAAGTTTGAAGTAACATTATTTATTTCTTAAATGTTCTCTCGACTATCATTCTACATATTGATTTCCAAGATAAGAGAGTTTTTCTTAAAGTTATGAGTGGTATTTTATTCCACCACTCTTTCACAGCTTCCCATATAGTCCATTCATTGTTTCAGGTCTATGTTTAGAAAGTTCTCTTTTTAACAATCCAAAAACGTAATATTCCATTGGTGCCACATCGGGGGACTTTGAAGGAATATGAGTAAAATGTAAAACTTTCATACTTATATATTTTGTCATTATTTAAAAAATTAGTGGTAGACTTTGATGTATGACTGATAGCTTTATCCTGATAAAGGGTTACTCTAATAAGACTCTGTGGATAAAGGGATAGTATTTCTTCTTTGAACAAAGGAGTTGAATTGATTTTGGTTTTTCTTAACTTTAATTTACCGTTGTATGGAAAGCCAGCAATAATCATAAATCCTTTACAGAAACTTTCTTTAGAATCTTGGAACCAATACTTTAAGCCTTTCTCTTCCCTTTTGCGATAGTAAATCTCTCTTTTTTGTTGTTGTTGCAGTCATTAAAATAAATCCATGCTTCATGAACTGTCACAATATACTTCACCAGCTAAATGATTTTTATAAAAAATTCCACAACGTATTTTGCGCTCAGCCATGTGACTAGGCAAAAAGCTGTACACATTATGCTTTATAGCTATGTTAAAATTTAAATCTTTACAGTTGCTACAAAGGTATTATTTAAAGAGACTGCAATTGTTCTTTGGGTCGATGGATTTTCTTTTGAGCCAAGAGACTTTTTTGAAATAGTCATAAATGTTCTTTGGGTATTTATCCGTTGGTTCTTTTTCAGTTAAAAATCTATTTATTATTAATATTGCATTGTTTATAAATGTGAATTCCAAGGTTTTCAAAGCGGTTTTTAATTACCGTATACGAGTATATCTCTTTGGAAAGAGCAAAAACGCAGCTTTCAATCCATTATCCATGTTTATATGTCCTATTTTTAAAATAGACACAATTTAGCTACAATAAACAGTAATTTAGCTTTTATGAAATGAGATGTTGTCAGAAATATTTTTGAATTAATTGAAGCTTTGTTATTTTCGTTTTAAAACTGTTGTTGTTGAGACCCAGACCGTCCGACCTACCAGAAAGGTGTAAGGTAACTGTTTGGACGGCCGGGAAGTGCCACCCAATTTAGACCGGAACCCAGTGGATGAGGCATCCACAGGGACCGTATACCCTCCTTTCCCTACCACCAACCTCTCGGAAGGATTTACGGACCCACATGTTTAACGTGATCGTACTCCGCATGAACACGGCGGCAGTTGTGGCAGCGTGTAAATCCAGCTCGCAAACCACCGGGCTACCGCACCCGAGATGTGCCAACAGCACGCGGTGTTCTCAGGTGGTTACCCACCCAAGTACTAACCGCGCCCGATGTTGCTTGACTTCGGTGATCTAACGAGAACCGGTGTTTTCAGCATGGTAGGGCCGTTGGCTCATTCTAGAATTACAAAATCTAGAACGAAAGAACCAAATCTAGAACCAAATCTAGAACCAAAATCTAGAATTACAAAAAAATGAATAATTACAAAAAGGGCAAAAAGTCCTTCAATAAAAATTACAAAAATTACAAAAAATCTTTCAATTAAAGTTACAAAAATTCCTTCAATTGAAATTACAAAACTCACAAAAATTCCATCAATTAAAATTGCAAAAATTACAAAATTAAAATGTACATGTACTACTTCCCGTTATGTCTGTACATCGAGCTACCGCTCCCATATCTCAAGGACAAACACATCCACATTCGAAACATGTACATAAACTCGTGAACTTGCATACTCACAAGCACGCACACATGCAATCATACATACAAAAGTATGCATACGCAATACGCACACACAACAGCGAGCAATGATTTTAAAATTTGTCGAAAGATATTCTCTAAGCCTTAAAACATGTCCTCTCAAACTGCCGAATTTCCACCAAAATGTCGGATTCAAAAAATTTCAGGAGACCAATACTATTGTTAAATAACTGACACCCATTCAGACAGAACGAAAGTAAAAGCATATTAATAAGACGATTAGAACGCAATTCTTCTACATCATAATAAAGGTGGTGGTCTAAATACAGTTATAAAATCAACGACAAAACATCATAGATAAAAGGTCATTTAATAAAATCATCCTACAAGACATACATAGCTTTAAAAATCCAGAGCGCTTTTGGGCATTACTATACCCTTCATCAGTGGCTATACGAAACAGCAAACGTGGAATGCTTATACATAGACCAGATCAGCAGGTAAATTTTCATAAATAAACACAAAATAATGGTAGTACAAGCAGGCTATTAAAATTAATTTTATGTCTTGTAGGATGATTTTATTAAATGACCTTTTATCTATGATGTTGTGTCGTTGATTTTATAACTGCTCTACATCAGTTTAACATATCCCATAACAATTGCCTTACAAAGTTCAAATTATATATTACTTTCCCTACATGCATAGGAAAATATTGGAATCGTCGAAAATCGCAACTCGAGTTTTTGATTGATTTACACATTTCGAGCCCCTCTAGAATCCCAAAAAACTACTTTTAGCGTGGCCTCTGTGTGTGTGTATGTGTATGTCTGTGCAACGTATGTATCTGCTCTAGCTTTAATATTAATTGACCAAATTTCATAAATCACGTATAGTTTTGGTAGATAAATCACTTTTAGGTTACTCTGGTCTTGATTAAATTTTGGTGAGATTCGGAAAAAAGAACCTGCCTTTTTTGCGAAACGGCCCGCAAAAATCGTCAAAATCTAAAATAAACAAGAAAGATCAATCATGCTTAAGGCATTGATTATGAGACACTTTCCAACTTCAATGCAATTTTATTTAAACATGTCTAAAATGCAATACATTCCTCGGTAATATTTTAGAACTTATCACAATACTACATTAATTTATTACATTTGAAAACTTAAACCTTCATCGAAAAAAATGAACTTCATTCAAATGACGGCATTGAAATATAAATTGCCTGGTTTAAACATCTCTAAAATGTGATACATTCCTCGGTGATAATTTTAGAATTATTATAATACTACAAAAATTTATTATATTTGAAAACTTCATCGAAAATAACTGAAATTCATTCAAATGACGTCATAGAAAAAATAACACGCCTGACTCTCTCTATAAAAGCAGCATTTCATTCATAAATAATTTCCCATTCATGTCATTCGTCACAATACTATAATAATTTATTTTATTTAAAAATTAAGACCATGGAGCTACAAGTAATTAAACGCTATGCCTAAAACTTCATCGAAAAAAATCGTCCTTCTCTTTGTAAAATCAATGAATATTTCATTCATATCAGCTACGCAGACTCCATAGACTAATTGATTTTGTGTTAAAGAAATACCGCAATTCTAATACAACTAATTCTACATATTTTGCTGTTTACATTTTACATAAGTGAAAAATAGGCTTCGTTGTAGAAATAATCAAATTTGGATGAGCATTTAAACTCAAATATATTGTAATTGCGTTGTTTCAGTATGTAGATGCACAGAATTTAGGCAGAAATAAAGTGGTTTTAGAACGTATACAACACTCAATATGAATTAAAAAGAACTTTAAAAATCACGATTTTGAGACAAGATGGATGCCATACATTATTTTGAAGTAGGTCACGTGATATTTTCATATCATGGTCACGTGATCGCTTCATATAAGAGGTGTTATTATTATTTTAATTTTTATTTAAAAATCTACTGAATATATTTCGCTGAATTTTTTTTTATATATTTTATGAAACAATTTGAATATTACTTAAAATTTTCGAAGCAATTTGTGAATTTTAAATCCGCTTAAAAAATGCTTGAAAGATTAGGTCCCATAGGGCTCAACATATTTCATTTTTTCAACCCGGGTTCAATCCAAAACTAAATGGGTGATATTATTCATTTATATTCCCATAGGTCCTACAGACCGTCTGAACAACATACTAAAATTTCATTTTGATTAAGTCATTTTTACGGCAGTTATCATGCTAACGGGCAGACAGACAGACAGACAGACAGAATGAACAAAGTCATAAACACTTTTCAACTTTGTAAAGTGTTAAAAACTACGCATGCTCAAATATATCCATTAAATGCTTATTTTATGCGTAATTTTTAACGATGAAAAGTAAAAGACCAACCTCCATTACACTAGGGCTAGCCGTTCTCGAGACATTTTATTTTTTTCGCATTTTTGCTACTTCACCTAAGAAAACACGTCCAGTCTTCAAATGGAAACGAAAATTGAATTAAAACTGCAAATTCAACGTAATTTCAAATAATTATCCGTGTTATTTTGTTCAATTAAATTTAATGAATAATGAAATAAAGAAAGAAATAGAAAATAAATTTGAGTCTGTAGGGAATGTGCTGCCCACATCAGATTTGTTTAATTATTATTATAAAATAACCAATTTTCTCGCACTATTTATAACCGGCAGTTCAAGAAAGGATATGCTACGATCGCCACCACTCCAAGAAGTACGTTTATCTCTGTTTAACCACACGACGACTGGAATACGCCCAAAATTCTTGCGATTGCTACTTTTTCTGTCACCGAGAGAGTCCTCAGTGTTCCTATATTGTCAGTGGAGGTAGTTTATGCTAATGAATCGGAGTCTTTGAGTCGTTCTTTCATTTAGGAATGAATCCTCTGTTTTTTCATTGACCCCATTTTATAAAGGTGATGTTTTGGGTAGAGTAAAGTGTTACGTTATTTATACTGTTTTAACCCTGTGTGATTGAAAATTGGATGCCGTGTTTACTATTTCGATTTCTTTATTCGTCTTCACTTTGACCTATTGCAAAGTGGAACAAGAAAGATCAATCATGCTTAAAGCATTGATTATGAAACACTTTCCAACTTCAATGCAATTTTATTTAAAAAAGTCGAAAATGCAATACTTTCCTCGGAAATATTTTAAAACTTATCACAATACTACATTGATTTATTATATTTGAAAATTTAAACCTTCATTGAAAAAAATGAACTTCATTCAAATGACGGCATTGAAATATAAATTGCCTGGTTTAAATATCTCTAAAATGCAATACATTCCACGGTAATATTTTTAAAACTATCATAATACTACGATAATTTATTATATTTGAAAACTTCATCGAAAACAATTGAAATGAATTGAAATAATTAGAAAAAAATAACACGCCTCGATCTCTCTATAAAAGCAGGATTTCATTCATTTCATTCATCACAATACTATAATAATTTATTTTATTTAAAAATTAAGACCATGGAGCTACAATTCATAAACTTTATGCTTAAAACTTCATCGAAAAAAATCGTCCTTCTGTTTATAAAATCAATTAATATTTCATTCATATCAGCCATGCAGACTCCATGGACTGAATTATTTTGTGTTAAAGAAATACAGTAATTCTAATACAACTCATCCTACATATTTTGCTGTTTACATTTTACATAGGTGAAAAATAGGCTTCGTTGTAGAAATAATCAAATTTGAATGAGAATTTAAACTCAAATATATTGTCATTGTGTTGTTTTAGTATGTAGATGCACAGAATTTAAGCAGATATAAAGTGGTTTTAGAACGTATATAGCACTCAATATGAATTAAAAAGAACTTTAAAAATCAAGATTTTCAGACAAGATGGATACCATACATTATTTTGAAGTGGGTCATGTGATCGTTTCATATCATGGTCACGTGATCGTTTCCTATAAGATGTGTAATTATTATTTTAATTTTTATTTAAAAAACTACGGAATATATTTCGCTGAATTTTTTTTTATATATTTTATGGAACAATTTGACTATTACCTTAAATTTTCGAAGCAATTTGTGAATTTTAAATCCGCTTAAAAAATGTTTGAAAAATTAGGTCCCATAGGGCTCAATGTATTTCATTTTTTTAACCCGGGTTCACTCCAAAACTAATTGGGTGATATTATTCATTTATATTCCCATAGGTCCTACAGACCGTCTGAACAACATACTAAAATTTCATTTTGATTAAGTTATTTTTACGGCAGTTATCGTGCTAACGGACAGACAGACAGGCAGACAGAATGAACAAAGTCATAAACACTTTTCAACTTTGTTGTAAAGTGTTAACAATTTAGTGATGCAATTAGAACGTTTACATTTAAAGGGCATGAAATGTTTAATATACACCTATTTTACGTAGCGCAAACAGAGTTGTGCTTATCAGATCGTGAACTAAGCTTCTTACCAACTATAATTTCCTAAATATTTTACAATCTTTACTTCATATTATGTAATATAGTATAGAGAAAATATTGTTTTCACAAACATTTTCGAATTCAAGATTTTGATGGCAATATATGTTTTAGAACCTCTTGAACACATTTTGACTATCTTTGGGATGATGCCCGTCTGTGGTCGATTTTTTATGTACACCATAGCTGCTACAAATATTAATGTATTTCACGAAATTTTATATTCGGGTTTTGTGCCGACGCGGTCGAGCGGTCAAGGCGAGCGTTTCCAAGCAATCGTTCGACCGCCGCGTTGTGGGTTCGAGTCCCACGTAAGGCATGGATGTTGTGTTGCTGGGCGCAGTGTGTTCCGCCCCCCTCTGGTGCGCCTGGGGCAACGCCCTAGGACGGCTAAATGGTTCACGTTCCGGCCGATGTATAGGCGAATGATGAAAGTCAAGTGCCTGGCCATTTGGGAAGGAAACAAAGAATATCCGGTTTTGTTAACGAAAAATCTGGAACTAGATTAAAAACGAAAACTGAAAATTTATTCGAAATTTTATATTTTCTTAACATGTCAGCATCGGAAAAAAAAATGACAAAATTATTCAAAAATAAGGTTATTTATGCCTCAAGGATCACTGGACGTAACACTTTTAATTATTGTAGTGAAAAATAGTCGCGATACAATTTTTGTGTTCATAATGTCATTAGCCCTCTAACTTAGTATCAATCAAAATACTTTCTCAATCCCTTTAAAATGACGGGTAACACGCTACAATTTCAATCATTTGGATACCGATTTTTCAAAAATTTTCTTGTAAAATTTGAAAAAAAAATAAAAAGATGGATTTCGGTATGAGAAAGTCGAGTGGAGCCACACTCCACTTTATTAACTAACAGTTCAAGAAATAATAAGCTACGGTCTTCACTGCCGCAAGACACTTTTTTTTTAACTCTTTCTCCTCAGAATCACCTGGAATACACCCAGGTTGTACGACTGCTGTGTTTCTGTCACCGAGTCCACAGTGTTCCCAAATTGTCAGTGGAGGTAGTTAAAGCTAATTAATCGCAGCCTTTGAGGCGTTCTTTCATTTAGGAATCCCCCTTTTTTTATTGACCCCGTTTTATGGAGGTGATGTGTTGGCTAGAAGAAATTGTTACGTTATTTATACTGTTTTATTTCAATCTGATGTAAGTAGGATGCGTTGTTTTGATTTCTTTATGACCCTTGCTTTGCATTGTGTTAAATGAGTTCAAGATGATTGGGGTAACTGAACGTTGCAATGTAATTTAACTATACGGTGAAACCCGCGCGTAACGACACGCATTTAACTATACCTCCAGATTTAACAAGAAACGTTATTAACTTTTAATTAGTGTTATGTTATTTTAAACAGGATTTAAATTGGTGTTATGTTATTTTAAAAAGGATTTTCTTTTTCTGCCTTTAATAAATGTGATTTTAACGTCTTATTAATGTGATATCAAAGACGTTTATTATAAAGTGTTATTCTCTAAAATTTGATATTAAAATTGTTAGTTTTGTTCAGGGAGCGTGATGTCTGTTAAAATAAGCAATCGCATTATTAGAAATTTTACATGTTTATTTTAATTGCTCGTTATTTTAATTATTTTAATAAATTATGACTTTTTAATATATAATATCGGTAGTTATTTTAATCAGTTGAGTGTCCAATTTATTTTCAGCGAGCTGCCTCTCTATATTAAAGAACCTAACACGATTTTTTGTCACTGCATAACGAACAGCCAGAAAAGCTTGCAGTTTAGAAACTTTTCATATAGACTATATACATAATATGAACCTGTAAATGTGCAAAATGGGCTTAGAAATAATTTGATTTAGACCTTAGTTAACTAAATATTAATTAAATAAATTTTGTGTTGCCAGTATTAGCAGAGATTTCATTTGTCAAGCCGATTTCTAACTTCTCTGTGATGATTGGTTCCTGTCTAAAACGTCACGATTACGACAAAAAAAGGGCAGGCTATAACGTTATTTAGTGCACTTGGTGCAGTGTGGACAACGATGTGTTTTATTGTTGATGCTTACAAACAAACGCAGTTTCTCACAACTATTTTTTTTTCCCAATGGCCAGGCACTAGACTCTAGCACTAGACTCTACGTCGACTTGCGTCATTTGCCCTATGTACGGCCGAAATCGTGAACCATTTTACCGTCCTAGGACGTTGCCCCAGGCGCACCAGAGGGGGCAGAACACACTGCGCCCACAACACACAACATCCATGTCTTACGTGGAACTCGAATCCACAACTTGGCGGCTGATCGATCGCTGGAAACGCTCGCCTTGACCATTCGGCCACCACGCCGACTTAAATAAGCCAACAGCACACGGTGTTCCCAGGTGGTCACCCACCCAAATACTATCCGCGCCCGATGCTACTTAACTTCGGTGATCTAACGGGAACCGGTGTTTTCAGCACGGTAAAGCCGTTGGCTTCTCACAACTATTGTTGTCATGAACAATTACGATTAAAATGCAATTATTATCGAGCAATAATTATATGTCTTATTGTTGTGGGGCAAAGAGCTCTGAAAGCAAGATCCAGCTGTTGAAGAGCGTCAACGAACAGAGGGCGGAACCTCAACGGGCGTATTATGCCTGCGTAGCAGACGAGACGAAAGAGCTCACGAAGCGAGCTTTGGTTAGTGAACGACAACTCTGGGGGTTAGCGAGCAAGGGGCTAGCGCTAGTGGATTAAGAAAGGGACCAAGAAAGATCTAATTTGTGTTATTGGTTTTCCCATAATATCAATAGCTGTTAATTTGTAAGAAAAGACACATTTTTCTATGTATGTATAGCAAAAATATATGTATCTTCTATGTAAAGTAGAAATATTTTATTTTCCGTCCACTTCGGCATGAAAAAGTATGAAAGTCTATTTTGAAGTGAATGTAAAGATTTTAAGCAGCGATTTGACCGCCAACATTTCGCTCGAATGCCCGATATAAGCAGCTCCGTGAAAAATGTTACTTTTCGAAAGAGTGTTACTTGTCTTTCTAAATATATTTTCTATTCCGAGATTTATGATCCTATCTTAACTCTAGCTTTCCACAAGATTCCTCCTCTATTTTAAGTTTTCCTGCCTTACTCAGTTCCGACGCCTGGATAACATTCTGTCAATATAACAGATAAAGGATAAGCAAGGAATGAAAGAACGCCGAACAGAGGGAAACGACCTAAGCTTCTGGAAAGGGAGTTCAACTATATTTATATGTTAACTGTATGAGATTAATTTTATAAACATTTTTTTTATATGTTAATGGCATATATACTTGGGACTTCTGTTGCCAAAATTGGAGCGTTACGAAAAATATAAACACTTTGGACATTGTTTATAACTCTGAACCTAAAATATAAAACGTAAATATTTTTTCTTAATCTTAAATTATTATTTCGTCATCATACTTTGGACGTTGTTTATACCTCTGAACCTAAAATATAAAATGTAAATATTTTTTCTTGTTTTGTAGGCAAAACAAAGCCCAGATTATGAATATATAAAAATAAATTTAATATTTCTATATTCTGAACTATTTTTTCCGAAAAAATATTTATGCAGGCAAATGTGGTTTTTTTTTTCATTCTTTTTTTATTTTCACTTGAAATATCTTCAAAATTATAAAAGATAGATATAAATAGTAAGCAACAAAAATATGCAAGAGGAAATTTAGTTTTTAAATCTATATTTATTATTTAAAAAAACTCTTATAGTTTTCTAGTAATAGTCTTGTCGAGTTAAAGAAGTATGAAAATTTTACGTTTTTGAAGTTTTTAATGTTTATATCTCAAAAACTAAAAGAGCTAGCTTTGAACAATAAACAAGAAATTGTATCTCTCTGAAATCCCTATAAGTGTATATAATTGGATTTTGAATCGAGCTCTATTTTCTCGAAAATCTTAAAAAAGTATCTGTCGCAACGAGTTGTTTTTCGTTTTTTGTATTTTTACTCGAAATATCATCGAAACTATAAAAGATAGATATAAACAGTAAACGACAAAAATATACATTAGAAAATTTAATTTTTAAATCTATATTTATTTTCGAAAGTGTGTTACTTGTCTTTCTAAATATATTTTCTATTCCGGGATTTATGATCCTATCTTAACTCTATCTCTCCAACATAGGGAAGTAAAAGTGCTCTTATACTTTTCGAATAATCGGCTTGTCAAATTAAAGAAGATCGAACATTTTCCGTTTTTCAAGTTTGTAATGCTTATTATATCTCAAAAACTAAAAGTGTTAGCTGTGAACAATAAGCAAGAATTTATAGCTCTTTAAAAAATCTCTACAAGTGTATATAATTGGATTATTGATCAAGTTCTTAGTTTTCGAAATATAGTGGTCATAATTTCGATATTTTAATATTTAATCCGGAGTTTTCCAATGGATGGGAAATCTGTGATACTTCAGATTTATTGTATAAGTCAGATATATTGTATAAGTTTTATTTATATACCTAAAAGCAAGTTAGTAAAATAATTTGATATTTTAACGAAGACTTATGGTCGGAGTATCCAGATGAAACCGAGGCAAAATTCTCTCTCCCTTCTCTCTCTCTGTATCTTCACTCTCTCTCCTCTCTCTCTCTCTTCTTTCTCTGTCTCTCTCCTCTCTCATATCTTTCTCGTGTTTCTCTCCCTCTCTTTCATCTCTCTCGTCTCTCTCTCCCTCTCTTTAATCTCTCTCGTCTCTCTCCCTCGCTCCCGCTCTCTCGTATTCTTCTCTCTCCCTCTTTCTCTCTCTCCCTTTCCCCCTCTCCCCCTCCACCCCCCTCTCTCTCTTTCTCTGTGTGTATGTGATGCATGTATCCACTGTAGGTCAAAAGCTATTCGACGAAATGTCACAAAATTTGATTGGTGAGTCACTTATAGGTTACGCTGATGCGATTAGATTTTAGTACGATTCAGAAAAACCAAAAACTGCCCTTTATTATGACGTGGCCCGTAAAACTCGCCAAAGTGGGGAATTAAAGAGAAAAGATGTCTAAATGTATTAATTAAAGGTTCGTTCTATATGAAATTTTTAACGATCAAAAAAAGAATAAGATTAATCCCACTACTCTAAGGTGAATCATTCTCAATATATTTAAGTATTTTTAGAATTTTGAGAAACTGTAGATGTTTTCATTGTAGTTAAAAAACTATTCAACGAAGTTTCTCAAAATTTTGCAGGTATCCACAAAATACCACCTTTGTATATTAGGGTAACCCACAAGTGACTCCCCTTGGGGGTTACCACGGTGATAATCAGATTTCGATAAAATTCGTGAAAATAGAACTGGTCTCCTTTGCGAAATGTTCACCCCAAAACCGTCAAAATCTGAAATAAAAGATTACATTCGCATAAATGTATTATTTAAATGCCCGTTTTATACTTCATTTTTGACGAGAAAACAAATAAGACTAACCGCATTTTTCAGAATTTTGAGGAACTGACGACGTCTGAAAATACGCAAAGTTGCTGATTGATAAACAGGACGTATTAATGAAAGACGTATTTGAGCAATTACACCCACTTTAATGGATAATGAAAGATAAAATGAATTTAAATCTGTAGGGAAATTCATGTGCTGCCCACATCAGAATGTTTTTCATCATCTCTAAATTATTAATGCTGAGAAATTCCACGTTTAAGAACAAATCAAAATATTTTTTTTTTTACTTTTTAAAATTAAGTTGCTCTTTATCAGTAACCCTAGTATCTGATTTACAATCGTGCAAATCCTGAGCATATGTATTATAAATAAAGCCCCACCAATCCTAAAAAAATGGATGTAGACAGAACATGACTTATATCTTCAATGCGAACATGCCTATAGGCATGGACTATGGACTATGACTCGATGAACTATGACTACTCAATTGGATTGTAAGTGAATATCCAGTCTTCTAAGTATCCTGAAAAAAAAGGAAAAGTAGACTTGTTTTTAACACTTTACAACACAGTTGAAAAGTGTTTATGACTTTGTTCATTCATTCTGTCTGTCTAACCATTCGCACGATAACTGCCGTAAAAATGACTTTATCAAAATGAAATTTGAGTATGTTATTCAGGCGGTCTGTGTGGGACCTATGCGAATATAAATGAATAATATCACCCAATTAGGTTTGGATTGAACCAGAGTTGAGAAAATGAAATACATTGAACCCTATGGGACCTAATTTTTCAAACATTTTTTAAGCGAATTTAAAATTCACAAACTGCTTTGAAAGTTTTAGGAAATATTCAAATCATCCCATAAAAATGTGAAAAAAATTTCAGCAAAATATATTCGGTAATTTTTAAATAAAAATTAAAATAATAATTACGCCCATATCATATGAAGAGATCGCGTGGCCCACTTCAAAATAAAATAGGGCATCCATCTTGTGTCAAAATCGTGATTTTTAAAGTTCTTTTAATTTATATTTAGTGTTGTATCCGTCCTAAAACCGCTTGCTTTTTGCTTAATTTCTGTGTATCTGTATTCTGAAACAACACAATTACAATATATTTAAGTTTAAATGATCATCCAACTTTGATTATTTCTACAACGAAGCCTAATTTTTACTTATGGAGAATGTAAACACATCACGTTGTAAGAAAAGTTGTATAAGAATTGCTGCATTTCTTTAACTCAAAATTATTTAGCTCTGGAGTCTGCAATGTAGCTGATATGTATGAAACATTCATGGATTTTACATAGAGAAGCAGGCGATTTTATAGCAGACTTTTTCGATGAAGTTTTAAGCATAGAGTTAAATTATTTTTACCTCTATGGTTTTAAGTTTCTAAGTAAAATAAATTATTATAGCATTGTGATGAATAAAAGGAATATAATAGAAGTGTATGAATGAAATATTTACTGCTTTTTCATAGAGAGCCAGGCGATTTTTATTTCGATGACGTCATTTGAATAAAGTTTATTTTTTTCGATGAAGTTTCAAGTTTTCCAAATATAATAAATTATTGTAGCATTGTGACAATTTTAAAAATATTACCTCTGAATGCATCGCATTTTAGAGATGTTTAAATAAAATTGCATTTCAGTTGGAAAGTGTTTCATAATCAATGCTTCATGCTTGATTGATCTTTCTTGTTTTTTTTTTACGCAGATATTATACTACATTTGGTTTATTTAGAATCATGTATAATCTCATGAAAGTTCTGAATTTCTTATCTAAATACTTTATTTGGAACATAAGATAAGCATTAAAATCGAGTTTGATAGGAATAATAATAAAACATTTTAAAAGTGTGAGCCCAAATTAAAACGGGATTTATTTTTTAGAACCACGGGTCTAATCTAACTACCAGTAAATGGTATTTCCATTATCTTCTTACTCAACCAAGGTGTATAGGAGACACACAATTAGCCGCCGAGCTTGAAAGTTCAAGGACCCCCTTCCCTCTTCATTTTGTTGGGAAATGCCTGTTCTAAACAGGACCGGAAGAGCAGGAGGATCGGGATGAAAATCCATCTCGGGAGTGGCGGATAGTCTATATCGATCTCTGTGAGGGTCATTCCACCCCCTTATCAGAGAGGTCGTCGGATTCCGGCGGAGTGCAGACAGGAAGCATGGTGGTGTATGTAAAACATGGATGTGGTGACTTGTATACGATGTTCAGTTCAGTGCGGGGAAAATGGGATTAATTGAGTTGAGTGACGTAAGTGATGGCTTTGAAGAGATAACTAATTGTTCTGTAAAGCGCATAATATATTTACTACAAAATTCGAAAGAAAATATATTGCATGTCAGTAGCTAGCGGTCACTTATTACAGCTGTCCCTTTTGAGAAATAATTTTATTTAGCAGACACAGCTAACTGATAGACACATAGTCTTCTGTAGTCGGAGCAACAAACAGGGTGACCCAAAATCATTGACCTCGGCTTTTATTCCTTAAATATTAATCTTAGACATATATAATAAATTACAAAGTTGCGTAAAAAAATGATACAGAATTTTATGAAATCGATTAAAATTTTCAAGGGAATTAAATTTTAAGAAATACAAAATTTAAATTTTTATACGGCCCCCGTACAAAAACATTTCCAATGAGTAAAATGTGCCCCATACACTAATAAGGTGATGTACAAAATTTCAGTATTTTATCATAAAAAGTCCCAGAGATATGAAAAGACAAAAATGCTGACTTAAACCACTTTTCGATAATTCGACATGGGTTCTCAGAGGGGAAAAATCATGTCGGGATCAGGGGTCATACACAAATTACCAAAGAAAACAATGATTACATAAATAAATAATAATTTTGCTATTTATTGGTACAAAAGTATCTACACTGTGTAGAAATAATAACTTTACACAAAGATTACAAAGCTTGTTCAAAATGTTTTCCACCCATGCCAAAGATCCATAAAATATAAGAGGCAGATATTAGTTGCCTATGATGCATTTCTGCGTTGCTTCATTTGCACTCTTACTGTAAACATTTACATTTTAATTTGTGATTAATCCCTCACCAACTTTGTTTAAACATATCTCTGGAACTTTTTATGATAAAATGCAGAAATTTTGTATATCACCTTATTAGTGTATGGGACACATTTTACTCATTGGAAATGGTTTTTGCACAGGGACCGTATAAAAATCTAAATTTTGTATTTCTTCAAATTTAATCCCCTGAAAATTTTTATTGAATTTATAAAATTCTGTACCTTTTTTTGCGCAACTTTGTAATTTATTATATATGTCTAAGATCAGTATTTAAGGAATAAAAGCCGAGGTCAATATTTTTGGGACACCCTGTATAACGTGAGTAAAAACATTCTTTCATTACACCCTTCATTGTTCCCCTTTCCAGCATACAACAAAAATTAAAAATCTCCGCGCTCCGACAATTTGTCTGGTATTTGATGAGACCGTCTATAGTCTTTGGATCACAAAATTAGTTGAAAGCAATTCTTGTAAGCCTGAAAAAAGGTGCTTACGTTAAAGCAAATAATTAAAAATTTACTATTTGTTTTGTAATTTTATCATCATAACTTTCAGTCTCAGATCTGAATCATCCAATTAACATAAAGGGATTTTCTACAGTGACAATTCACGTTTCAAATCTCCAGAGAGTCCAAGGCTACAAAATTTTGAATTTCTGGTTTCTTTTATCTTCATTTTTTGTGAATAACTGAAAAAGAAATATTTTTTACTTTTCACTGTAGCAATTTTTATTCAGAAATATGTACCTCCTATTTAAAATAAATTGCCTTCCTCTACGGTGGTGACGTGCGTTTTTAATCTGCGAATATGTACGATTTTAATAGCGAATATGTACGATTTTTTTTATTTGGAAACTTTTTTTGTGAATAATTTAGAATATATTTAATTTTCCCTTTGATAACTTTCACTCCAAGTCTCTTATCCTTCAAGTTTTAAATCTTCCGAACAGCACACGCATACACACATCCTGTCTTGACACACACACTTGGTCAGTCGCATCATAACATATTGCCTATTACACGCCACTCCGCTTGAAGGTCATTTATTATCTTTGTTCGTATAAGTATTTTTCTTACAAGTAGTCTAAAGAACTGTTTTTTAAAACGGAAAATGAACACATGAACTGTAGGTTGCATTCTAAAAAATCTCCAGAGTTTTAACCTATCCGGTTTGTAGACGTTGTGCTGTTTCTTCTTATATGTCTAGCAAGAAATGTTGTATATATATATAGATAAAAGTCATCCCCCTCCCCCAAGAAGGCCTTTTCTGTACATTTATATTTGAGTTCGCCCTAAGCGTGGTATCTAAGCCGTCTTCTATGGTGCATCAGAGTATAAGGTCTTTGACGACAAAATGACTCAGCTTCTACAAGTAGGCTAGTAATAGTGAAAAAAGCTTGCAAAACTTCTGGGAATAAAGCAGGCATATGTCAGTAAGGTGACGAGGGGTGGGAAAGTCCAATGGTTCGCGCTCGGGCATTGCACTCGAACGATCCGAGTTTGATTCCCGGCTCTGATCAAACTGTCTCCGTGTTCACGCAGAGTACGGGCACGTTGAATGTGGGTCCATAAATCCTTCAGAGAAGTTGGTGGTAGAGGATGGAGGGTACGGTCCCTGGGGATGCCGCCCCCACTGGGTTAGGGTTTAAATTGGGTGCCACTTCCTAGCTGTCCAAACAGATGCCTTATACATTCCGGTAGATCGAGCGATCTGGGTGGAAGAAGAAGAAGAAATAAGGTGACGACAATTGTTTCGAGGATGATATAAGCCCTCTTCTTCAGGCTAAATGAATAGGTAGAACAGCATGTACCCTTAACCACTTTCCGCTGAAGTGATTTAGATAAAATTTGGTTGACAAATTTCATATATAATGTAGACGTGAACGCATAAAAAATGTCTAATGTAGGTAGAACATGACTTTACCTACAAACTTAAATTCATGATACATTAAATTTATATTAATTGTTCAAATTGACACTGATACGTACTTTATATTACATCCAGTTTACAGTTTGAATGCGTCTTGTATTTCTTTTAAAACCTCGCCATCTCCTCAAAATTTCAAAAGAGAAACTTAAATATATCGAAAACGGTTTGTTCTAAAAGTAATGAATTTGATCCTGGTCTCTTCGTCGTTAAAAAATACATATAAACAAACATTTAATGAATACTATCAAACATACTTTGTCCTTTATTTCAGAATTTGGCCCTTTTTGCGGGCCATTTTTCAAAATATGTAATTTCTATTTATAAAATCGTACCAAAATCTAATCAGCACCCGTGTATATCACAAGTGACTTATATACCAAATTTTGTAAAAAAAAGCAATTAAAGTGGATACATACATTACACACGCACGCCAAACACACACACACAGAGAGAGAGAGAGGGAGAGAGAGAGAGAGAGAGAGAGAGAGAGAGAGAGAGAGAGAGAGAGAGAGACGTCACGCTAAAAATAGGTTTTCTTGTTCTAGTGTGACTGAAACGTGTAGCTCCAGAAACTTGAGTTCAATTTTCATCCGATTCTAATACTTTCCCTATACATTATCATGCATTGTAAGTAAAGCAAAATTGTACCTATAATAACTTCACATCCTTTTAACAATAAGAACTTAATCTTTCAACTTGCTATGTTAAGTTGATTTGTGGAAAAGGAAATATTCGCAAAGAACTCATATTTTCGAAAGGATTCTAAAACCATTTAATTTGAGGAAATTCCAAAATTAATCTCGATTGAACAAACTAACATATAGTGAAATAACGGTTATTTATTTTCTTCTTTAAATATTTATGCAAAAAAAAAACACTTTTGCGACCAAATTCACCACTTTAGAAAATTTACCTACCATGAAAAAAAAGATCGTAAATATTTAGTCCAATCCTCTAATCATATAATTTTCATTTCCAATCCCCCACATTATTTCTAAATCTCGAACACTCGAAAAGGTTCTAAGTGGCGGAAAATATGATTATCGGAAACTTTTTGCTCGGCGTGATCCATTCTAACAATAGCCTGATCGTAACCATTTATGTTCCACATTCAAATAACCTATAACGGTAATTCCATTGTCCTCTTAAAGGTTCATTAAAAGCGCAAGAGAGGATAAAATTAGCAGAGATCGAAGGTTCAAGCACCCCTCCTCCCCTCCAATTCTTCCGGAAGTACCTTTGTTTCAAACTGTCCCATGAAATCGGAAGGCGAGGAGGAGAGAGATGCAAAGATCGATCTCTGAACTGTGGATGGCCTCCATCGATCCCTCTGTGAGGGTCGTTCCACCCCCTCACAGAAGTTGCAATTCTTCGCCAGTTTTTATTGACTCTCTGTCTAGCCGAATGTTGACAAATCGGAAAAATCTTATTATGCTAGACCGAAACACGTTTATAATACGTTGCATAATTACCAAATATATTTACACGTTTATAATACGTTGCATAATTACCAAATATATTTACACGTTTATAATACGTTGCATAATTACCAAATATATTTACACGTTTATAATACGTTGCATAATTACCAAATATATTTACACGTTTATAATACGTTGCATAATTACCAAATATATTTACACGTTTATAATACGCTGCATAATTACCAAATGTATTTACACGTTTATAATACGTTGCATAATTACCAAATGTATTTACACGTTTATAATACGTTGCATAATTACCAAATATATTTACACGTTTATAATACGTTGCATAATTACTGAATACATTTACACGTTTATGACATGTTGCATAATAAACCAAATATACTTACACGTTTATAATACGTTGCATAATTCCAAGTTATTTACACGTTTATAATACGTTGCATAATTACCAAATACATTTACATGTTTATAATACGTTGCATAATCATCCAGTACATTTACACGTTTATAATACGTTTCATAATTACCAAATATATTTACATGTTTATAAAATGTTGCATAATTACCAATTACATTACCAAATATATATATATATATATGTATATATACATATATATATATGCATTTTATTTGTATAGAATTCCTATGAAAGACCTTAAGCACTCCAATAACTATGTAAGTAAAGGTCCATGAGTGCATAAGTTTAGATCTATTTAAAGTAAAGTGATCATTTTAGATCGAATAATAAGATTTGCAACGCCTCCTGGTGGAGAATTTTAATAGTTAGGATAACGGACTCGGTAACAAAACGAGCTAGAAGAAAGATGTCAACTACAAAATTGTAGAAGATTATCTAAATAGTGGAAATCAACATCATGATTCCACGAAATGTGTATTTGGTAGGCAATAAATGCATATCGAGCAATCGTATCATCAAGAAATGCAGCACGGTGATACCAGCAATGCTTGCCATAGTACGCGATCATATTCTTTCTAAATCAAATAGGCGTTTTTGCTGATAGAGTGCATTTTGAAAAGAGTGTACAGCTACGGAAGTAACAGAAACCCCTCCTAGTTATTTTGTCATCTTTCATAGTAGAACAAATTCAAAGATACCATTCGATAGGGCAGTGTTCTTCAACCTTTGTCATCTCGCGGAACCCTTTTTTTGAGATATTTTTTTTATGGAACCCTTCGTTCAGTAGCACACCCAGACTTGATTTCAGGGGGGATGTGTCATATTACGTATTACATGTTATGAACAAGGTGCGTATCTGCCTTTGTTATAAAAACTTTATATAAGATATAAATTTGCATTAATTCATACAAGAAGATAAATATTTCATATAAAGTATTTGTATTATACATATATATGTCATATGAAATTGAAAACAAAGAAAAACAAAATAAAAACAACGAATTGTAGTATCGACTCGCGGAACCCCTAAAGCGTTTGAGTGGAACCCTAGGGTTCCGCGGAACACAGGTTGAAGAACACTGGGAATGGCCTTTCATACAAATTCATATTGTTACGGAAGTGTAAAATACTCTCACTGGAGTCACTTTTGAAAACCAGGCGGAGAAAACACCCTTACTGGCAATATCTCCTATAACGTGAATCTAGGTTTGCCAGATGCTGAAGTTCAAAGGGGAGTTATCGGATTTGGCGATTTAAGGGCAATTTGGCGACTTTTTGAAGATTTGAGAAACAACTCGAAACAACGAATGCTCCACGAGATATGAGGGATTTCTAGAAGTTTCTATAGAGAGTCTATAAAAGGAGTCATCTCTCGGTTGGAGAGCAGTTAACTTCATGCTCTGCGGTAACTAACGTAATGCGTGGTTGTCCAAAAGTAATCCCACTCCTGACACCAATCCTCTCTCGTGGATATAATCTCTTCTTTCACCGTTTCTTGTCCAGCTTTTATCACTTCTTGTCCGGCTTTAATTTCGTCTCGTACGACTTTCATCATTTCTTGTGCGGCTTTCACCATTTCTTGTCCGTCTTTCATGGCTTTAATCAAAGCCACCATATTTTTCTAAAGTGATTCCAGTGAGAGTAATCTACACTTTCGTAACAATATGCTCAAATTTGCATAATGACTCTCTTCATATCAAATTGCGCATGATTATTTTCTGAAACTTTGTTTGATGATAAGTTTTTCATGTAGCTTAGCAATGGAATTAAATGAAATGCGTTTATATGGCAAACGATTTTAATTTCATTTTTCTGATTTAAATAAGAAAAGAATCGATAAAAAAATTAGTTTGATAACCGTTATAATATTTGGATAGAATTTTTTGAAGAACATTATCATTTAGAATACTACTAAAATATACTAGTACTGGAATACATTTTTTTTTCTCGGTACTTTACCATTTAGTTCTTCATCCTAAACGAGTTGAGGTTACTTAAAAATGCACTCAACTTTGAAATGAAAAGGTGATTCCAAACTATTTTAAAATATTCACTTTATATCTTACTTTGCAAGCTAGAACGACTACAGCTCATTTACATGAATATAGATAAGAAAAATCTGATGTGGGCAACACATGACTTTCCTTATATAATGTAATGAATTTACTACTTTTACAGTAAAAAAATAGGTTTTTCTTATAGTAGATACTAATATTCTTTCCGAGACATTGAATTTTCGAAAATTAGTCGTCATTTTCATTGATTTGGCGTCATTTTTATCCATTTGGCGAGATTTTCGTTAATTTCGCAACATTTCAAAAAGTCACCAAGTTGGCGACATTCCGCCAAATTCGTCGCCAAAATCTCGCCAAGCGTTATGCACTAAGAAATAAGTTATTCTTACAGCAAATAAATGACTATTGGCGTTCAAATACAAAAGTATTACTCAGAGTATCTTTTTTCATGAATGGAACGAGCTAGATCCACGAGAATGATGTCACCCAATTTATCGCTTGGTATTACATATGAAAAGTGAACATGTTTATCAATAGGAAAAATGTTTTCTTTATTTTATATGACTTTTTGATATTTTTTTTTAAATGTACAATATCTCGAGAGCGGTTTGTGTTAGCGTTCTAAAAGTTATGTCAATCGTTTTCTAATGAAAAATTACATAAGAAATGTCTATTTGCGTAACTTTATTAGTGGTTTTGATTTTTCGACGATTTTTTCAAAATTTCATTCGAAAATTTAGGGGGGTTCTGAACATTCGATTGCGTATAAAAACAATAGGCTTCCAGTGTTTATGGATTGTGATTTTTGTACCAAATTTGGTTCAAATCGGTCCATTCGTTCGTCAGTTATCGTCTCCACAGACCCACTGACACACACACACACACACACATCACTTCAAAAATGTTTGATTCGTGATCAGGGATGCTTGAAACGTGCTCTCCCGTCGAAAACTCGAATTCGAATTTTCGACCCCGTCACAATACTTTCCTTATACATTATGTATATAAGGAAAGTAAAAATAATTAGTGAGCAGCACTATTACTCGTTATAGGTTGAAGTGAAACATCCCAGTCTTTTGCATATTTCGAATGATAAAGGTTAGCTTGTTGTGTGTGACGATGGTATAAGCTACCTAGGGTAAGGTTTCGATATTTTTTAATCTAAAATTCAATTTTTTATTACCGGAATTGCTTCATAATACAGTTAGTTTAAAGAGTATATAAAATCAGACGATACAATATGCATTGGGTTCTGTATACAGGTCGGCAGATACTTTTAGTTATATCATGTCAACAATTCAACTGAACGACGAGTTTATATGCCCTCTGTTGAAAATTCTGGAAAAGCACGTAAATCATGAGATTCTTAACCAATCAACAAAATTTGAGAAGTTTTCAGAACTCGCCAAAAGTCACCAAAGCCACCGGTTTTGTCGCCAAGATCAAGTGATCCAGACCTTCAATATATAACCATGCTTTTTTATGTTTTTATTTTTTTAACATTTTCGTAAGAAATCGCTTGCATACTTCCTCTTCCGTTTCATCTAAGTCATGTTTCTTTCGAGATTCACTCTACTCCGAGCCCTAAGGTGCTCCACATCAAAATTGAATCTGTATAGAGAGTTATGCGCTGACCTTATCACACTATTCCTTCGTTCGTCATAATTCATAATACCCGTAAACGTGTGAAATGTATTTTCACCATCATCTCATACATTCATTAAAGGCATGAGAGGAAGAAGCAATTAGGAAGACTCGGAGTGGTTCAAGTACCTCTTCTCTCTCAATTCTTCGGGAAGTACCTTTGTTCCAAACTGGGCCATCGAATCGAAAAGAGTGGGCGGATCTGGATGAGGATCGATCCGAGAGCTGGAGGATTGTGCTTCTATCGATTCTGGGGGGTCGTCCCCCTCCCCTTTCATCAGCATTCGATTTTCCTCCGGTTTTTATTAGCTCTCTGTCTGGATGAGTGCTGACAGAAAACGCGTTGGAGTAACGTCGATGGGATGACTTGAGTGTAACGTTTAACGTGACGTTACGAAGAGTAATGAAGTAGGCAAATGGATAACTCTGAGGAGAGCGCTCATGTTGGGGTGCTCTTACTGTTAGGCCGTCTAGGCCTAAGATGTGAATGTGATGAGAATAAAATGTTGAAAGATGGAGGTTTTTTTTTCTGTATTTGTGTAAGGAATATTTTTCTAGAGGACCTGGCACTTGATAATCAAACCATTCGACAATTTATCGGCCGAAGCGCGAACCCTTTAGACGTCATAACACGTTTCCCTGCCGCCCCACAGGGGCGGCAGAACACAGTACGCCCTTGAGCCACCCAATTTAGCCCGTAATCCAATAGGGTGGCCAACACATGAGTGGGAACCATACCCTCCTTTCCCTCACCCTTTACCTTTAGAAAGGGTTTTCAGAACTACAGATTTATTGTGCCCATATTCCCCGGAGACACGGGGATAGTTTTTGAGCATCGATCTCGGATCCTTCTCGTGTGATCCTCTTCGCCTTAACCACTGGGCTATCCCGGCACGAGTCAAGAATATTAAATTAAAATGTTCCTAAAATATAACTGCTCCGAGCTCTCCTAGAGTGAAACGAACGGTCTGGGTTTCACATAATAATAATAATAATCATAATAATAATAATAATAATAATAATAATTCCAACAAAGCGACAAGAGTTATCAAAGAAATTATATTTATCTTTCACAGATAGTGTATTATCGCCAACATAGCAACATTTCTCAAAATTCACCAAGTTGGAGATATTTCGTTGTTGTTGAGACCCAAACCAGCCGACCTACCAGAAAGGGGAGATATTGTGTGAAATTTGTTGCCAAATGGCGTAGACAGTTGGTTCGCTGACTTGGGGTGGTGAAAAGTCTCGGTCTGATTTAGCATTCGTTCCGGTTTTTTATCACTATGGTCTTTTCTTAAGCCATTTTTCCCGCGAAACGAAATTAAGCCTTTCTTATTAAGAGCACCTTACAAAGCCCATAAAAGAATCTTACTTCGACGCCCTGTAGTTTTTTTCCTTCTCTGCTACATCAATTGAAAGTGTCAATTGCAAGCTAGTATTAAGAAAGTATTGTTTTCAAGGAAATTTTCGATTTGGAATTGATACCAATATATGCTTTAATGATGATGATGCCAATATATGGTTTAAGACCCCCTAAACACGGTTTGACTATTTTTGGAATGATCTCCGTCTGTCTGTCTCTATGTCTGTGATCGATTTCTTTTCTACTCGATAGCGGCCACAAATATCAATGGATTTTTACGAAACTTTGCATCTGGATTTTTTATCAAAACATGTAGAACTATATACAATTTCTTTTTTATAAGTTCCAGCGAAAACTCTATTCGAATTCTTTTTTTTTTCACATGGCATAGAAAAAAATTTGACACAATCATAGATAAAAGGGTTTATTTACGGCTCAATCATCACGAAATTTTATAATTTCCGTCATTGTGAAAAATAGTCGCGATATAATGTTTCGTTCGTGACGTCATTAGCTCTCCTCAGGGGGGGGGGGGGGAGGGGCAAGTTACCCACCCCCGGGAGGTACATTATTAAGTATGGTATTATTCGAAAGATTTTTTCGAGCCTTTTAAAGAGAAGGGTAACATGCTATAATTGTAATCATTTGACCCATAATATCGATTTTTCAAAAAATAAAAAAATTCTTGTAAAATTTGAAAAAAGAAACAGCTAATTAAATAGGATTCTGATATGAGAATGTCGAATTGAACAACATTCTATTTAATTTATTTTGGGATGCTGAAATCCCTTTTAGTTCCTTGATCTAAAGAAAAAGGTCTAAAGTTCCTTGACCTCTTATAATTTCAGTTGCAATGGAAAACACAAATATATAGTTAAACGATCGCTATGGGTGTTATTAAAATATTGAGGGTGATTAGCACCCCTAAGTTATCCTCTAATTCCGTTTATGTATGTGTGTGTGTGTCAACGCATGAACGAAAGGAGTGTTTCGAATGAAATTTTTATTACGATTATCCCAATCTATGAATACTCTAACGGTATTTATTTTAAAACCAAACTTTCGAAAGGTCCAAATATTCGAACTAAATTTTGAAAAGCACCACAAAAGAAATCAGAAATTCTATAATGCTAAATAAACAATCGTTTTATATATAATTTATCGTTAAAAACGGATAGCACTAATTTTTGAAGGTTAGAGCGTCATTACTCCACGCTATTGCTCAAATTATTATATTCACGAAACGAAACAAAAGGAAACTGATTTATTAGAGCGCGAGAATATACGAGTCCTGTCAAATATCAAACACTGTTGGTGTCATCTCTCCTCCTCGTAAACTTTGATGATCGTAAATTCTTTCTAATGAAGGAACTCTTTTTGTTGAACAGTCACAGCGACACCTGGCTTTTTTAGGATAATCACGTGCTCACCCAATTTTATGAATTCCCTTTTTCTTTTCAGGCTGATATATTGGAAAATAAAAGAGAATTATAAAAAAATGTTGCGTGAAATACGAAAACTTCAGGCGTGATATTATATAAAATATGGCTTTATGTGCATAGCGGAAAAATAGATAAGTCCTTGAAAGTATCAGCTGTCAAAGTTAAATTATGTTAAATCGAAATATATGAATTATATACATAAATAAATAAATAAATAAATAAATATATATATATATATATATATATATGTATATATGCATGTATGTATGCATGCATATATATATAAAGTTACGCAAATAGAGTACCTGCATTACATATATGAATTGTATCAAAACTTTCATCTTAAGGGAACAGTGGATGTTGAAATGAGCAAAAATCGACTAAAAAAGATTTTTTTTTTTTTAAATGTCTAACATTATTTTACACAATTAACCTTTTGCTTACGGGTGGGACAGCGTCCATCCCAAACGAAGAACCTCCCAAAAAGACAGGTATTTGACATGTGTGTGTGTGTGTGTGTCAGTGAGTCTGTGGAGACGATAACTGACGAACGAATGGACCGATTCGAACAAAATTTGGTACAAAAATCACAATCCGTAAACACTGGAAGCCTATTGTTTTTATACGCAATCGAATGTTCAGAACCCCCTAAATTTTCGAATGTAATTTTGAAAAAATCAAAACCACTAATAAAGTTACGTAAATAGACATTTCTTATGTAATTTTACATTAGATAACGATTGACATAAATTTTAGAACGCTAACATGAACCGTTCTCGAGATATTGTACATTTTTCAAAAAAATTATCAAAAAGTCATATAAAATTAAAAAAAAAAATATTTCCTATTGAGAAACATGTTCACTTTTTATATGTAATACCATGCGATATATTGGGTGACATCATTCGCGTGGATCTAGCTCGTTCCATTCGTGAAAAAAATTACTTTAAGTAATACTTTTGTATTTGAACGCCAATAGTCTTTATCTGCTGTAAGAATAACTTATTTCTTGGTCCATAACGCGAGATTTTGGTGACGCATTTGGCGGAATGTCGCCAACTTGGCGAGATTTTGGTGACGCATTTGGCGGAATGTCGCCAACTTGGCGACATTTTTAATTGTTGCCAAATTAACAAAAATTTCGCCAAATTGATAAAAATGACGCTAAATCAATGAAAATAACGACTAATTGAAGAAACTTCAATATCTTGGAAAGAATATAAGTATCTGCTATAAGAATAACATTTTTTTAACTGTAAAAGTAGTAAAATCATTGCATTATATAAGGAAGGTCATGTGTTGCCCACATCAGATTTTTTACAACATTAAGGGGACGGTGGACGTTGAAATATTTTTTATTTATTTATTGACTTAAAAACATGAAAATTTGTATAAATATTCCTCTTAACATTACTATATAAAATGCCATTAATTTTTTTTCAATTTTGCTATAATTTTGTATTTTTTTTTTAAATTAAGTTTTTTTAACGAAAATTTGAAAATGCTCCTTGCGTGCCATTTGTTCACATTTTTGATAAATTTTACTTTATAATCACTCAGAAATACATTATGAATAAATTTGGGTATTCATTTTTAATCCCTTAGAAAGTTAATTTTTTAAAAATACTTTTGTGCATTAAAACTTAATTTTCATCATTTAATTAGGTTCTTATTCACTTTTAATTACCTTAACAAAGTCCAATTATAAAATGCATACCCAGTTTCATTAAAAAGTATGAAAGGTGTCTTCTTACCAAATTTCATGCATCTCAAACAAAAATTAAGACGCATGGAGCATTTTAAAAATGTAAAACCTTTGAACATTCCGTTTCGAAAAAAAAATGCATTTAATCTTTTGCTTACGGGTGGGACAGCGTCCATTCCAAATGAAGAACCTCCCAAAAAGACAGGTATTTGACATACCCTATCCCAAACAGTTCGATCCCCCTTTGCAGGCAATGTTTCTGTCGGCGATTTCCATGGACACCAATGCCTGCAAAAGGGAGCCGAACTGTTTGGAATAGGGTATGTCAAATACCTGTCTTTTTGGGAGGTTCTTCGTTTGGAATGGACGCTGTCCCACCCGTAAGCAAAAGGTTAAATGTGTAAAATAATGTTAGATATTTAAAAAAAATCCTTTTTAGTCGATTTTTGCTCATTTCTACTTCCACTGTTCCCCTAAGATGAAAGTTTTGATACAATTCATATATGTAATGCAGGTACTCTATTTGCGTAACTTTATTAGCGGTTTTGATTTTTTGAAGATTTTTTCAAAATTTCACTCGAAAATTTAGGGGGGGGGGGGGGTTCTGGACATTCGATTGTGTATAAAAACAATAGGCTTCTAGTGTTTATGAATTGTGATTTTTGTACCAAATTTCGTTCGAATCGGTCCATTCGTTCGTCAGTTATCGTCTCCACAGACTCACTGACACACCCACCCACACACACACATACTTTCACACACACACACACACACACACACACAGACATCATTTCAAAAATGTTTTATTCGTGATCAGGGATGCTTGAAACGTGCTCTCCCGTCGAAACCTCGAATTCGAATTTTCGACCCCGTCATAATACTTTCCTTATACATTATGTATATAAGGAAAGTAAAAATTACATCAAGCTGACCCGAGTCACCTGCATATCTCCAGATACCCCCGCCGGCCGTATCCGCAGGTCTGTCTTTCACTATAGGTCAGGATAATCACACGCATTTTGAGCCGAGCCCCAAAATAATGTAACTTTTTTCAAATTTGTAGTGATTCAAATTTGTAGATATGCTGATTGAAACGATTAGAATACACCAAAAAACTATAAAGCCGACATGTCTATTGAAAAGTGACCAACTTTTCTTTTATGTTTTGGACAAAAGCATCTTTTTGTAAAGGTATCCTGTATGAATTTTTATATATTTGTACTTAATGATTTTCTGAAATCATTATGTATGTTTCTTTCACTCTTTTTACTTTCCTTATATCCCTCACAGCAAAGATCGTCACATCTGTGACAGTGGCGTTGTAGTCACGTGACACCTGAGTCACAATGTGACATCATATTTGTGACTTCTATGCGACGTCACGTATTAGTAACTTTGAAACTTCATTGTGACTATATACTGTGACGTTTCCACAATTTAATTAACACGTAACAATCTGACGACATTACAATGGCAATTACAATGTAACGTCACAAACAAGTTAATATGCGACGTCACAAACGACCATGAAAACGACCAAAATGACTTCGCTGTGACTCAATATGACATTGCCGAGACGTACTGCGACGTCCTGTGACGTCCCAGAAGTCACAGTGTGACGTAAAGCTAACGTCACTGTGAAAAAAAATGCTGTTAGGGATACAATAATGTATAAGGAAAGTATTGTGATGGAGTCGAAATTTTCGAATTCTAGTTTTCGACGGGAGAGCACGTTTCAAACATCTCTGATCACGAATCGAACATTTTTGAAGTGATGTCTGTGTGTGTGTATGTGTGTGTGTGTCAGTGAGTCTGTGGAGACGATAACTGACGAACGAATAGACCGATTCGAACGAAATTTAGTACAAAAATCACAATTCGTAAACACTGGAAACCTATTATTTTTATACGTAATCGAATGTTTAGAACGCCCCTAAATTTTCGAGTGAAATTTTGAAAAAATCGTCAAAAAATCAAAAGCTTTAATAAAGTTACGCAAGGGGACATTTCTTATGTAATTTTTCATTAGAAAACGATTGACTTAAATTTTAGAACGCTAACATGAACCGTTCTCGAGATATTGCACATTTTTTAAAAAAATTATCAAAAAGTCATATAAAATGAAAAAAAAATTTCCTATTGAGAAACATGTTCACTTTTCATATGTAATACCATGCGATAAATTGGGTGAAATCATTCTCGTGGTTCTAGCTCGTTCCATTCATGAAAAAAAATACTTTTTTATTTGAACGCCAATAGTCATTTATCTGCTGTAAGTATAGCTTATTTCTTCGTCCATAACTCTTGGCGAGATTTTGGTGACTTATTTGGTAGAATGTCGTCAACTTGGCGACTTTTTTAAATGTAGCTAAATTAACAAAAAACTCGCCAAATGGATAAAAATGACGCTAAACCGATGACGACTCATTGATGATGACGCCATGGAAAATGACGACTCACTGACGAAAATTCAATATCTTGGAAAGAATATAAATAACTACTATAAAAATAATGTATTTTTATTTTACTGTAAAAGTAGTAAATTCATTGCATTATATAAGGAAAGTCATGTGCTGGCCACATCAGAATTTTTACACTCTAGCAATTGAAACGAAAAAAGTTTTAAAAAGGTGTTTTGCTTTTCCATGTGTGTATCAACATATCATGCGTGCCATAACCCCATAAAGCGGAATGTCAAGCATTTGACATAGGAAAAATTTATTTTCGCATAAAAATCAATATCATACAGTGTTTTAGTAAATTGCAATACAAAGTATATGATACAAAGTAATTGTCATTTTCACTAAAGTGCGTGCAATCCCGCACTCACCTCTATAATGTTTAATCTTTTTAAACTTTGTATGTTAGCAAATTGAAAGAAAAACAAGAAAGATTAATCATGCATAAAGCATTGATTATGAAACACTTTACAAACTGAAATACAATTTTATCTAAACATCTTTAAAATGGGAGGCATTCAGTGTTGACATTTTTAACACTTTCCGACATTGTTGAACAGTGTTTATGTTTTGGGTCATTCTGTCTGTGTGCCTGTCTGTTCGTTCGCCCGATAACTGCCATCAAAATGAAATTTTAGTATGTTGTTCAGTTGGTCTGTGGGACATAAAGTAATGTAAATAAATAAATTTTAGGATATATTCTAATTATCCCATAAAATATATATAAAAAATATGAGCAAAATATGTTCAGTAGTCTTTTAAATAAAAATTAAAATAATAATTACACCCATCTTATATGAAGCGATCAAGTGACGCAATTCAAAATAAAATATGGCATCCATTTTTTTCCCCAGTGTAAAAATCGTGATTTTTAAAGTTCTTTTAAATTTATATTTAGTGCTGCATACTTCCTAAAACAGCTTTAATTTTACGTATTTTCTGTGCATCTATATTCTGCGCCAATGCAATTACGATACTTTTTAGTTTAAATGATCATCAAACTTTGATTATTTCTGCAACGAAGCCTAATTTTAACGTATGCAGAATGTAAACAAATCAAGCTATAAAATGAGTTATATAATAATTGCTGAACTTTTTTTAACGCAAACTTATTTAGCTAGCTCTGAAGTCTGGAATATTGGTGATATGAATGAAATATTCATTGGTTTTACATAGAGAAGCAAACGATTTTATAGTATTGCCTTTTTCGATGAAGTTTTAAGCATGGAAATAGAAGGTACTTTTACCTCCACGGTTTTAAGTTTCTAAGTAAAATAAATCATTGCAGTACTGTGATAATTTAAAAAATATCACCGCTGAATGTATTACATTTTAGAGATATTTAAATAAAATTGCATTGCAGTTGGGAAGTGTTTCATAATCAATGGTTTATGCATGATTGATCTTTCTTGTTTAAATTATCACAGTACTACTACTTGAAAACTTCAAACTTTATCGCCAAAGACAATTCTGATTGCACCAAATGATCTTTATTTAAATGACGTCGTCGAAATATAAATCGTCTGCTTCTCTATGTAAAATCAATTAATATTTCATTCTTATCAGTTATATTACAGACTCCAGAGTTACATTTTGTGTTATAAAAATTCAGCAAATCTTATACAGCTTATCTTACAATCGCTTGATTTGTTTACATTCTGTATGCTGTAGATTATAGCTATCAAATTAGGGTTCATTGTAGATATAAAGTTTAGTTATCATTTAAAATAAAAAATATTGTAATTACGTTGGCACAGAATTCAGAAGCAAAAATAAAGATGCAGCTTATCTTACAATCGCTTGATTTGTTTACATTCTGTATGCAGTAGATTATAGCTATCAAATTAGTGTTTGTTGTAGATATCATTTAAAGTTTAGTTATCATTTAAAATAAAAAATATTGTAATTACGCTGGCACAGAATTTAGAAGCAGAAATAAAGCGTTTTTGTGATGGATGCAACACTAAATATAAATTTAAACTATCTTTAAAATTCACGATTTTTACACAGCAGGAAAAAATTGATGCCTTATTACTTTCCTTATATACATATAATGTATAAGGAAAGTATTGTGTCAGGCTCGAAAATTAAAATTCGAGTTTTCGACGGGAGAGCACGTTTCAAGTATTCCTGATTACGAATCAGACGTTTTTGGGAGTGATGTCTGTGTGTGTATGTGTGTGTGTGTGTGTGTGTGTGTGTGTGTGTGTGTGTGTGTGTGTGTGTGTGTGTGTGACAGTGAGTCTGTGGAGACGATTACTCACGACCGAATGGAGTGATTTGAATGAAATTTGGTACAAAAATTACAATCCGCGAATACTGGAAGCCTATTGTTTTTAAACACTATCGAATGTTCAGAATCCCCTAAATTTTCGAGTGAAATTTTGAAAAAATCATCAAAAAATCAAAACCTTTAATAGAGTTATGCAAATAGTCATTTTTCATGTGAATTTTTCTTCAAAAACGATTGACATAATCTTTAGAACGCTAGCATGAAACGTTTTTGAGACAATTACACATTTTCAATCATTTATCAAAAAATTCCATAAATAAAAAAAGAATTATTAACTCTTGAAGACCATGTTCACTTTTCAGATGTAATACCATGCGATAAATTGGGTGACATCATTCTCGTGGATCTAGCTCGTTCCATTCATGAGAAAATATACTTTGAGTAATACTTTTGTACTTGAACACCAATAACCATTTAACTGCTATAAGAATAACTTATTTCTCCGTCCATAACATTTGGCGAGATTTTGGCGACGAATTTGGCAGAATATCACCAACTTGGCGACTTTTTTAATGTTGCCAAATTAACGAAAATCTCTCCAAATGGATAATAATGACGCTAAATCAAAGAAAGTGACGACTAATTGACGAAAATCCAATATCTTGGAAAGAATATAAAGTTGTAAATTCATTGAATTATATAAGGAAAGTCATGTGCTGCCCACATCAGATTTTTTTATTTTGCAATGAGTCACACGATCTCTTCATATATCATGGGTGTAATTATTATTTCAATTTTTATTTAAAAAACTACCAAACGCATTTTCCTGAAAACTTTTTTATGCATTTTATGTGATAATTTTAATATTTCCTAAAATTTTCGAAGCAATTTTTGAATTTTAACTTCGTTTACAAAATGTTTAAAAAATTAGGTCCTGTAGAGTTCGATGTATTTCATGTTTTCAATCCGGGTTCAATCCGAAACTAATTGGATGATATTATTCATTTTCATTCCCATAGGTCCCACAGGCCGTTTCAATAACATACTAAAATTTCATTTTGATGAAGTCTTTTTCACGGCAGTTATCGTGCGAATGAACAGACAGACAGACAGAATGGCAAAAAGTGCAAACTATGTTCAGCGATTCAGAAAAGTGTTAATGATTGTTTTTCTCCTGAGTAATGGATTCATTGCTCATAATTGTTAAATATAAAATATCTATAGAATAATAGTCTCCACTTTTACAGTCATGTCTCTTATATAATTCAACATCCTCCTATGCCAGAATGACTAAAATTAACTTTTAATCACCACAATTGTAAAATGTTTGCAATACATTCTTATAATGATGTTGTGCTTTCCATACTTTTAACAATCCTAGCTTGATTACACTATGGAAGCTGCGCCTTTTTACTCAGTTTGAGCAACATACACTCACTCTGAGTGCATGATGGTTACTACAGTATCAAAATCACGTATGAATAATATGAATTAAAAATAACAATTTTATTAAAATATGGAAAGACATGAATAAAATTTTGAATATGTATTTTTGAAATCGATTTATTTTATCCCAAATCTTTGATTCTATAAGCAATTAGTTAATTTTAGTCATTTAACATAAACCACGTGTGAACATTTTTTAGTTATGCTTGATGAGAACCTGTACGTTGAACTGCGCGCCGCCTCCCCTTCTCCAGTTGTGTCTTTACGTGGAAACTGGCTCTTAAACTATGGACGAAAGAAATGAGTGTTCTTCTGCGTGAAACAAGTTTTATAGTCCCACTGAAATTTTTTTTATTTAATTTTTAAATACGCGAATAGAAAAATCAACAACAAAAAATCGTACACCCGGCACACGTCAGGGCCCAGCAGTCGCAGCCATCGCGAGACCAACCGGTGCTACCAGGACAAAACCCTCATCAGTCCCAGCAACGCCAAGCCGCCCTGCAAGCCCCCGGGAGACCGGACAAGGCCGAAACTGTGAACGAAAGCGGCATACTATGATGCTGATTCGGTCGAAATCCACTCTCAAATACAACTCGACAACTTGCGAGAAGAAATTTAAATAGTAACTGAGAGACAGTCTCCAACATAGAGCCAATCCTGTCAAGATAAAAGAACAGAGAAACATGCACTACATATAGGTCAACACCGAATGGTACTATCCGTTCCCAACAATTAGAGTCATGGAGGGACACCGACAGGGAAAAGAATCAACGAAGAGCCAGAGGATACCATAATCACATCAAGAGTCTAACGGACAACACCGTCAACAAAGCCTACATTAAGAAGCCACCATACAACATGGTTTAGTTCCATGACCTAGACTGCACGGCTCGAGCATTTTTTATATACTAGAAGGTATGCTCGTCATATGACGTAATTCAAAATTTGCAAAACATTACCTCACATTTAGTGGCATTTTTATAATTCAACAGCATTTTCGTTAATGTGGCAACATTTAAAAAGTCGTCAATTTGGCCACACCCCGCCAAATTTGTCGCCAAACTTTTCTCCAAGCGTCACGAACGGACGGACGGGTAAATGAGTTATTCTTATGGTAGATTCCTATATTTCTTCCAAGATATTGAATTTTCATTGATTTAGAATCATTGTTATCAATTTGGCGACATGTGCGTCAATTTGACAACATTAAAAAAGTCGTCAAGTTGGCAATATTCTTCCAAATTCGTCGCCAAAATTTTGCAAAATGTTACGGACTGATAAATGAGTTATTCGTATACTTCATTCTTATATTCTTTCCAAGATATTAAAATTTCATCAATTAGTCGTCACTTTCACTGATTTAGCGTCATTTTTATCAATTAGGCGACATTTTCGTCAATTTAGCAACATTTAAAAAAATCGCCCAGTTGGCGATATTCCGCCAAATTAGTCGCAAAAATTTCGCCATGTGTTACTGACGGAGAAATAGGTTATTCTTATAGTAGATAATGACTATTGACGAATTGTGAGGGGTCAAGATACAAAACTATTACCCAAAGTATATTTTCTCTTAAATGGAACGAACTAGATCCACGAGAATGATGTTAATAAATTTATCGCATAATATTACATATGAAAAGGAAACATAATTTCACGATGGCTAATACTTTTTTTTTAATTTATGTGATTTTTTGATAAATTTATGTGAAAAATATGCGATATCTCGATAACGGTTTATTCTAGCATTCTAGAATTTACGCCAATCGTTTTCTAATGGAAAATTACATAAGAAATGCTTATGTAACTTTATTGAAGGTTTGGAATTTTTGATGATGATTTTTCTCAAAATTTCATTAGAAAATTTAAGGGTCTTCCGAACATTCAATTACGTTCAAAAATAATAGGCTTCCAATATTCACTGATTGTAATTTTCTTTGCAAATTTTGTTCGAGTCGCTCCGTTTGTTTGTGAGATATCCACAAACTCACCGACACCCGCGAGCACTCACACACACACACACACACAGACATCACCTCAAAAAGTTCGATTCGTGTTTAGGAATTCTTGAAAAGTGCTCTCCCATCGGAAAGTCGAATTCGAATTTTCGACCCCGTCACAATACTTTCCTTATACATTATATTATGTATATAAGGAAAGTAAATATTAAAGTTGAGAATTTTAATGTTTACAGCAATACGGTGCAATTATCATGTATTTCAAGAGAAATAATATCCGAAACATTATTAGAATCTAGTAAAAATATTTTAGGGACACCGGGACAATGTAAGATCCGAAACATATCCCTGGAAAGTAAGACATCTGCACACTATTCTTTACCAAACTCCTCCTTCTAACCAAACTCCTCCTTTTCCGAACATTTCACATACAGAACCGTATTTATTTCTTGATGCCATCGAAACTATAACATTACTGCCCCCAGATCCCGAGTTTTCTGCTATCTGTGTAGGATCTGTCAGCACCAGGGATCGCAAATGTCGCCAATAAAGCCAAGGAAGAGGAGCTGAGGGTAAGAGACGGGGAAGAAGGACTCGCGATTGGCAAGAGGTGAAGATCGATGGGGATGGTGTGTGTTTGACTTGAGCAATGGATCATTTCTACCACCTCCTACCCCGCGAGACTTCTCTTTGATAGTTCCTCCCGGAGTGTGCGACATACATGTATTTGCTCATTTAGGAAGCATTTCAAAGGGCGGGAATGGATAACGGAGTTCAGATGGCAACAATGCCGAATTTAGAATTTGGTGTCCATGGATGAATTGTATTTTGGGCTCCTTTTGTTTATAGAATAAACTATTTGGCAATGCAAGTTAAGAGAAGTTACTCAAAAGAATTAAAAATTCTTTAAAATAGTGGCGCTGTTAATAAAGAAACGAAACCACTTTTAAAAAAATAAAATCTTCGGGGATTTGCTTAAAAGAAATAAAAGTCGTTAAATAATAATAAATAAAACATCGTTCAAAAAATAAAACTTTATTTATTTTGAAGGTATTTAAAATAAATAAAAGTCGTAATTTTTAAATTAATTTTTCTGTTTTACTTTAAAAGTAATAAAAATTTAAAAAATAATAACACTGATGAAAAACGAAAATGATATGCGTACTTACAAAAATAGTTATTTTCAGAAAGTATTTCGCATAAATAAATCTGATTTATAACCAGCATTTTTTTTCTCCATTAAATGACTTCCAATAGACTTATCATATTTGGGATAAAATTGACTATAAATATGCAAGTTTATATATTTTTTCCCTTTATTTGAATATTTCTCCTCGAGGGAGACCCTTAAAATTTTAGTGCCTTCAGGCACAAGACCATCTTGGATCAATGGGTAATCCAGTCTTGGATATTGTGTTTTCTAAAAGGAGATCTACTGTGTAGCTCCAAAACTACACTTTAATGGATTTTCTCATCTGCAAGTAGTCTGGCTTTATAATATTAAATTATAAAGGTTAAATCCGCCCAGTCATCTCCATCTATTGAACAAAATAACAAAATGCTTCACAAAGTTATCCTATTTCTCAAATGAAAAAAGTATTGAGGGACTTCGAATTTATTATAAGGAAATCACAATATTGGCCTCGATTAGGTATATAAGTAATGAACAGTTATTTTTTATAGGTTTGATCAATGAAAATAATATATAGTTATTTTTGTACTTCGATATGTATTAATATTTCGTGCACAAATCATTTAATTTAGAACATTTTATGTATGGAAAAATACTGTACATCCAATTCTCCATCCCAATGTACACATTATACTTTAATTTGAAAAGATTAGATTATTCGAAAGTATGATATTCGTGTTTCCTTTACGCTATCCATTTCACTGCTGCAGGGCTGCCCATGGGCTCATATTTAGAATTTAGTAGTCCAGAACCTAACATTTTTCGGGATTCCCTTCGATGAGATTCAGCTCTGCGACATCCTTTGTCATCTCTTTCAATTTCAATATTAATATAATAATCGCTAAAAGTGTTAGCTAAGGACGCCCAAAGAATTAACTGGCTCTCTTCTCTTAGATAGCATTTGTCTGTACTTTTTGTGTTTTAAATATATTTTTATGAAATTAAATTAAATTCATTTATTTTTAAAAGAACAATTGTCGATCTGTAATCCTAATGAAACTCCTGTCGTAGCACTTAACATCAATAATATCTTACTTTTGGCGATTATTATTTCCTGAGGTCTACAGAAAATGTAGGAAAGAAAATTCAGCCTGTTTGTTTTAGAGAATTTAGCTAGCGCTTTACTGCTGTATCAAATCTGTCAGCACATCTAAAAATGTCGTCAATAAAACTGAGGGAGATGGGGAAAGATAGCAGGAGAGGACCTGCTCTTGCAAGAATACAAGATCGATGGGAATGGTGCATGTCTGACTTGAGTGATGGATCATTCCTCCAACTCCTCTGAGAAACTTCTTCCTGATAACTGTCGGTTAGTGTAGCACACATGCACCCCATCATTTAGTAACTAATTAAAATGGTGAGGAATATCAGATGGAGGAACAGCGGCATTCGGATGTGTGACTTATCGCTAAGCTGTGAGTATAGGAAATATTTTAATCCTTGGCTCCTTACTGCAGGCTCCATAACTTTTGAGAGGTGATGAACAGATCTCATCTTCATAGCTGACCTTCTTAAGTTAGAGCTACAGCGTGCTCAAGATATTTGAAGACTAGAAGTCGAATGGCTTAATAGTTTGAGGCCACATTTGTTTTTGTTTTTATTTTAATGGTCTCTATCTCATTATGTACTATTCATCCGTCATTGAAAATGATATTTAATCTTAGGATCATGCTCCGATTGCAAATACCTGTGAGCTGATTTTCATCTTCTTAGCTCTCGTCTGCACGGAATAACTGATACGTCAATAACAGCAAGGAAACTTTCTATCTGATATAGTTTTACTAACTTCTAGCAAAACCGCCAAATTAAGTCTTACTATAAAGCTGATATAAGAGATTAAAGATTGATCTCAAGCAGACCGTGGCAGCTATGGCCAAATTTACACTCATAAAACCTGCCTTAGGGAGTTAGGATCCTAAAGTTAAGATCCAAAGTTAGGATGTTTGCTTTAAGCCAGCAACGTTATAGGATTGAATTTGTCAAAACAACTGATTAATTTAGTTTTTGAAACTGGTTGTTACTTTATTTGTATATTCCCTATTATTTACTTTTCTATTTAAAGCAGCTATTTTATTTTCCGAAATCGATGGTTTTCCTTTTATTTTGTTAAATGTCATCAAATTTCGTTATCTTGTATATTCATAATTGATTTGAATGTTTTATAATCTTCTGTTTATCGTTTTATTCAGCTTCATACCTCTTTAAGCTTTTTCACTAAATTATTATTATTATTTTTTATTAGCAACGCTTATTTTATTAGGCCACGTGAGCACTATCATGTCGGCAGAAATTTCTCTACCTTTGCTGTAGTGACTCTCTGTCTTATTTACCCTGGTGAAGAAGGTATTTTTTGACTTTGAAGACGGTTGTAACATTTAATCAATAAATTAAGCTCTTACTATTGAAGTATTTTTCTTTTGATATAATTTCAATTTGTTGAAAATATGATTTATCTAGCCATCCGTTCGAAAAATACCGTATTTAAAATCACAAGAACTCGTCAAAAAGGGGCGTTTCTCAAAATTGCCGCTATTGCAGTTAATGGTTATTCCATTCTGATGAGCGTATAATAAGCACGAAACCGGTCTGTGGATACTGTTATTTGTAATGAGAGTGTCTTCCTTAATATCATCTTTACCCTTCCAGTACATCTTAACACTATCTCTTACCTGATCTTGTTTGATATCTGTGTCGAATCTATCAGCACCAGCAGAGTGGGAGAAGAGGAAATGTCGCCAAGAAGTGAACGAGGAGATTACGGAAGTAGAAGATGAGCGCAAGAGGCAGTTTTAAGAGGCGGAGATCGATGAGGATGGGTCTGAACCGAACTCATTTTAATCGATCATCTCTTGTTTACTTATGAAAACTGAAATAGGAGGTTGAATTGGTTTTAAAGTAAAATAAAATAAAAAAGAATGTTATAAACCAAAAATTGCGAGCAGGATTTTGTGGATTGTGTGATAAACATACTTTTCTGAACCATTTTTTTACTTTCCCTACGTACATGTATATACCGGGTGGTCAAAATTAAAACACCCCTACTCTGAGCTCTCTATAGATCGAACTACTCAGTGTAAAGGCTCCAAAATTATTGAACATGCTATTCAAGACATGGGGAAAGGGATTACGTGAAAAAAAATTAGTTTCAGAAACACCGATAGGTGGCGCTGTACAACAGAAAATATGCTGAAAAAACGCAAAATAATCACAAAAAAACAAACACATGCGATATGGAATTTTTCCTTTTTTATTTCTTTTGCTGATATGGAAAAAAAAGGAGATAAAAAAGGGAAGAAACTTAAACTGTCATTGTAACTGCAATTTCGCAATGTAAGCACAAAAATTTGCATAAACCCTTGGTTTGCAGCTACTATGTTCTGGGCATAAAAGGGGATAAAACGCTATCGATAAGGTCCTTGTGGTATGAATGTTTGGTACGTCCAAATAAAATGTGTTACAAATGTGTATTTTGTGTCTTTTCAGCATATTTTCTGTTGTACAGCGCCACCTATCGGTGTTTCTGGAACTAATTTTTTTCGCATAATCCCTTTCCCCATGTCTTGAATAGTATGTTGAACAATTTTGGAGCCTTTACACTGAGTAGTTCGATTTATAGAGAGCTTAGAGAAGGGGTGTTTTAATTCTGACCACCCGGTATATAATGCATTGGAAAAGTATTGTAACGTGGTCAAAAAATCGAGAATTTTCGACGGACGAGCACGTTTCAAGATTCCTTGAACTCAACTTGAACTGAGGTGTTGTCTATGTATGTATGTCTGTTCATATGTGTGTATGTATGTTAATATGTGTGTATGTATGTATGTCTGCGTATGTATGCATGTATGTTAGTGTGTGTGCATGCGTGTTAGTGTGTGTATGTATGTTTGTGTGCGTATATGTGTTAATGTGTGTGTGTATGTAGGCTAGTGTATGTATGTTTGTATGTGTGTAAGAGTCTGTGGACGCAATATTTCACAAACGAGTGAAGCGTTTAAAAAAATTTGGTTTGATTGTTACAATCAGTGAATACTAAAGTTCTAATTATTTTAAACGCAATTAAATGTTCGGACAACCCTCTTCCAATTTTCGAATGAATTTTTGAAAATCATTCAAAAATCGGGACCTTTAGCAATAATACATAAATCATTATTCCGGCGTAATCTTTCATTGGGAAATGAATTATACAAACTTTAGAAAACTTCATAAACCATTCTCCAGATAGTGCAAGTTTTCAAAATAAGTGTATCTAAAAATGTATATTAAATTAAAAAAGAAATCAGTATCATGAAATATTTTCAATTTCCCTATGAAATATCATGCAACAAATCTGTTAAAATCATTTTAGTGGATCTAGTTCATCCCGTTCACGAGATATTATACACTTTGTAATCATTTTATAAGTTTCTCAACAAGAAATTCACCAATAGTCATTTATTTCACGAATTATTAATTAAATGTCAATTGCATTTTGATGGGGATTTTGCCCGTGAGTATGAACACGTCCTTCTGTTTGGACTCATAAGTTACCAAAAGTGCCCAATTTTAATTAACGTAGTGTTCCCCAAAACATTGTTCTGTGGATCTTGTACATTATTATTTCGCTGTGAAGGAAGTGTAAAATTATCGCATTATGGTAGGAAAAGTCAGGTGCTGCCCATATCATATTTTTTATTATGCAAATGATTTTATTCATTCGAAATTATATCCGTCAATATATTGTTTCCTGTACCCAACATTTTCTTGTCCCTCTGACCGTTTTTGTAAATGAATGCATTCTTTTTCAATGAATATTAGAAATAATTCTAATTATTTCAACGTTCAAAAAAGACACTCAAATCGCCGTGTTCACGCGGAGTACAATCATGTTAAACATATGGGTCCGTAAGTCCTTCCGGGAGGTTGGTGGTAGGGGAAGGAGTGTACGGTCCCTGTGGATGCCTCTCCCACCACTGGGTTCTGGTCTAAATTGGGTAGCTCTTCCCGGCCGTCCAAACAGTTACCTTACACCTTTCTTATAGGTCGGGCGGTCTGGGTCTCAACAACAACAACACTCCTCCCCCTCTAATTCATATTCAAATTCATATTCAACACTCATTCCTCTGTTTAAAACTTATGCTTGGAAAAACCCTCCTAAGTACTAAACAAACTAGGGACTATTTTTCAAAATTAACATGGGGGGAAACGAAACAAGCAGCTAGAAGGAAAATATCCTTTCAAAATCTCATATATATTCTCTAATGTTTCATTTCTTCCCACGCCCATTAATTCTATAACGATGCTTTACCGAGATCTAGAATACTGTTCCTTATCTCTATCGGATCTATGATCAGGAGCAAGAGATGGAAAAGAGTTGTCAAGAAGAAGGGGTGATAAGAGATGGATGCGGATAGAACGATCCTCTGTAGAAAGAGCCTGAGATCGATGGGGTTGATATGGAATCGAACTCGTTCGAATCGATCATACCTCGGAATGAATGTTAAAAGTCTTATGCATTCTTAGGTTCGATTGAAAGCAATTAAATAAATTAATAAACCGTATTAATATAATTTGCATTGATCTTTTTTTCGTATGAAATAAATGGTTATCCAACTACTTTAGTGAATGGAAGATATAAATAAAGTGTGCAAGTGTGTAAAATGTGTAAAGTGTATAAAATAACTGATGTAAGAGGCTCAACGGAATGTTATCACACATTCATATTGTTTATGTCCACATGTATCATGATCAGTATAATAATATTTTTTAATAAATCTTTGTTCACAGATTATTCTTTTAAAAAATTCAAATTATTAGTAAACATATTTTTTTAAGATGGCAACAGTCCTGCCTCATTGATTAAGCGGATACAATCGGATGATTTCTGTTAATATATACTATTTTAATACTATTTACGGCCGTAGAATAGTATTTTTTTTTGACACAGACTATTATTACCAATGTTCCAAAAATTACCATTTTGCATGAAAAATAATACAAAGAAAATAGTAAACTTTAAATAGTACGTCTTATTTTTCTAATCATGAGAATTATAAAGAAATTTACCTAAATTCAGAGTTTTGCATAATATATTCGTATATAAAATGTCACAACGATTTGTTCATTCTTTCTTTAGTTATCTTGTGCCCAACCCATACCTCGCTTTTAAATTTTGAACAATTGGTGTTGTAATAATGTGAATTTCAAAAATTATGTCGCGTCGTGTTCAATAATTTTACATAACATGTGTAAACATAAGATTTAATAAGCAATACTTGCATTAGTTTGCAGTGTTCTCTTCGATAAAAAGATCTTGCGATTCTATCCCACTAGTTCAACATTTGAGCTTCGACTGGCCAGTATGAAGATCCGTGTCCGGTTGGGACACCGATAATAGGTTAGGACAACAAGGTTCTTTATACTGGCGTCCGAACGAATTAACTCTGAAACTCAACTGTAGCAATACAAAAATCCATAATTCGATTCCCTGTTTAGGCAGCAGAGTTCTTTACAAGTTCTTAAAATGTGTCCTAACCAATATAAACACACACTTCCATAGATATATACAGTACAGACACACAGGAAGGAATTTTTCAAAAAAGTGTTCTGGGGGTCTTAAAACGAGTATTCCGTCAAAATATAGAATTCAAAAATTATCGGATAAGTATTACTTTCTCTGTACAGTCGTATGAAATAGTCAAAAGTAAGATTATTTCTCGAATTTTCTTAATCATAAAATTTTTCTTATAGAAATATTTACCATTCAAATGGAAATCATTTTAAAACCAATGTTGTTGTGTCCGTAGTCTTCAGACACAAACAAGTTCATCTTTATTCTTGTTTGTGCTCGTAAGCACAAACAAGAATGCACAAAGAATTTCCGCATTCATCAGTTTACTACACTCACGGCAAGGCCCACTCGAATACACTAAGTAAAGTGTGTGCTCCGTTTAAACTTATTAAAGAGAGGTATTAAAAAATATAAATATGTACCCTCCAGTGACTTTCACACGACGATAAGGGGGATAACGCCTGTACAGGTCCAAAGTAATGCTAAAAACATTAATATGTTAATTAAATATATGTTAGTTACAATGTGAATCCTAAATTTTGTTTTCATACCACAAAATACTCCAAAATAACACTTTAAAAGATATTTTTGTGTGGTACTAGTACCTTTACCAAACAAAGAATTTCCGCATTCATCAGTTTACTACACTCACGGCAAGGCCCACTCGAATACACTATGGAAGCTATTTACAACTATTTACTCAGTTTCTCTTCTGAGTAAAACAAAGACAAAACAAAGCCCCATTTGCGTACATCGACTAGATAGTTTCCATGGCAACAGAATTCATTTTGAATACCAATTTACAATGCTTTTTAGCGAAACGTGAAAAACTCTGAAAATAATTTTGAATTTCACTTACAAACTCAAATTATTAATTTAAAACAGTAAAATTTTAGTGTTTTAATTATTTAGAATTCAGCTAAGTTATAGCGACTGTAACTCGGCTTAGGTTTATACTTTTTCTATACCTCTCTAAGTTAGCTTTACCGCAAATATTCAAAAATATATCGTTCAAAAATTTAAATATCCATAGTTTTGCATAAATAGGGGCCCCGCAAAGTATTGTTAGCCCCAGATCAAGGGCATCCATACGTCACACCACTCGAGGAGGGAGGAAGGCTCCAGAGGGCACTCCGATATTTTTCTAGGCTGGGGGAGGCATGAAATTCACAATAAGGAGAATCAAATATGGATGGGGTCCGTGATAAATATTTGTAGAGGACCCCACATGTTGTATGAGCGGAACTACCCAGGCCTCCCGTACATCTTAAAGGGGATTTTACATGCGGGGCCGTTTTTGACCATAAGCAAAGCAGACAAATGATGGGGATGGGACCCATCTTTCATGTTCATTGCACCCTTTTTGTACTATGAAAATTTTATAATGGGCCCTGGAATTTAATATTTTCCTAGGGGCCCCGGCAAGGGTTGAGAACTATGTTTACATTTACTCATCAACATTTTGTTTGAAAACGAAATAATTTGCTTCCTATTTATCCGATCTTCGATGGATTCATATGGATGGTTAGGACGCCCCCCCCCCATCCACACCCCCTTTTCGGCGCCACTGAATTGCACCATTGTTATAATGATGATGTGATACCTAAATGATTATGATCTAGAGGTTATTTACATTATTTTATGCATAAAATAATTTCCTTTTCTCCGTAAAATAGAAAGAGAATATTCTTTTTCTCCAAATACCTTGTTTTTTTCACATTTGGATTTCTTTATGAGGGTAATAATGCACACAACTATAGATGTTAACGATCTTTTCATTAGTTCCATGTAATAAATCTATATACAGAGAATCAATGAATCAGCATTACGAATACATTTTGACATATATAGTAACGCCATCTAGCGAAGGCAACAGGTATGAAAAAAAAATATGAATTTCACCCATTTTTAACACTTTACAACAAAGTTGAAAAGTGTTTATGACTTTGTTCAGTCTGTCTGTCCGTCAGCACGATAACTGCCGTAAAAATGAGTTTATCAAAATGAAATTTTAGTATGTTGTTCAGACGGTCTGTAGGACCTATGGGAATATAAATAAATAATATCACCCAATTAGTTTTTTATTGAACCCGGGTTGAAAAAATGAAATACATTGAACCCTATGGGACCTAATTTTTCAAACATTTTTTAAGTAAATTTAAAATTCACGAATTGCTTCGAAATTTTTAGGAAATATTCACATTATCCCATAGAATATATAAAAAAAAATTCAGTAAAATATGTTAAGTAGTTTTTTAATTAAAAAAATTATTTAATATAGGGAAAAAAACAAATTCAATTAAATTCTGACTTTGGGATATCTTCCAGAAAGAAAAGAGAGAGATATTATATAATAAATATCTCTCCATTTGTTTAAACGTTTTGCATATGGGAGTGGCTTCATATTTTAAAATAAATTTGGTAGATAACAATTTTTCATTTTTTTTAAATTTTATATAACTCTTCTTGATAAATTTAATTGATAGCATTTTAAATGCACTTTCCTACGTCCTAGAGAGTTAAAATTTGGTACACAGCTTAAATTTGTTGAACATTTTATTCGACAAAAATTTGATGGATCTTTAAATATAGATCATACATTTTTTTCGAAATGGCCTGAAAATAATCCCCGTTCACTTCTATAAATCATTGGTGTAATATTGTTAAAAAATCTGATGTGGACAGCACATGTCTTTCTCTGCAGACTCATATTCGTTCTCTTTATTTATTCAATGATAATTTGAGTTTATCTGCACAACATAAGTATTTTAAATGACATTGAATTTACACGTTAAACTTAAATTTGGTTCTCATTTGATAGCTGGACTTATTGTCAAAGGTGGCGTAGCGAAAACGCGAAAAAACTAGAATATCTCAAGAACGGCTAGTCCTAGAGTAATGGGGTTAGTCTTATTCTTTTTGTTGTCAAAAATCACATATAAAATAGGAATTTAATTGATATAATTGAGCACACGTAGTCTTTTATTTTTATATATAACGATTTTTGCTGGCCATTTCGCAAAAATAGCCCGTTCCTTTTTCCCGAATCGTAGTAGAATAACCTACAAATGATTTATATACAAAATTTTGTTAAATTTGGTATATAAATCACTTGTAGGTTATTGAAATATTATACTCCAAATTTTGTTAAATTTGGTTCATTAGTTTTTAGCTAGAGTGGATAAAGGCAATTTCTGCGGCCATTTCGCAAAGAAGGCAGATTCTTTTATTGCGAATCGTACTATAATCTAATGAACATCAGGATTTCCCACAAAAAACATACCTACCAAATTGTATGAAATTCGGTCCATTAGTTTTTCAATTAGAGTGGATGTAATATCCACACAGACACACAGAAACATACACAGATACACCGTTACACACACAGACGTCTTCCTAAAAGTAGTTTTTTCGTGTTCTAGAAGTCCCAAAACGTGTAGATCCTTTGAAAATTCGAGTTCCGATCTTCGGCACGATTCCAATACTTTGAGTACATACACATACACATATATATTATCTGTGTATTATCTGTGTATCTAAATTCCGTGCCTATGCAATTACAATAGTTGTGATTTTAAATGATCCCTAAACTTTTATTATTTCTTCAAGGAAGCCTAATTTTAACATATGCAGAATGCAAATATCTCAAGCGATTGTAAGATGAATTACATAAGAATTGCTGAATTTTTTCACACAAAATTATTTAGCTCTGGAGTCTGAAATACAAGTTATATGAATGAAATATTCATTGATTTTGCATAAAGAATCAGATGATTTATATTTCGATACAGTTTTAAATATTTAAGTATAATAAATTACTGTAGTACTGTGATAATGTAAAAGATATTACCACTGAATGAATCACATTTTAGAAATTTTTAAATGAAATTACATTTCAGTTGGAAAGTGTTTCATAATCAATGCTTATGCATGATTGATCTTTCTTGTATCGTATAAAACACTTTTTTTTATGCCTCTACAATCACGTTTACTATTTTGCAGAAATACATTAATAGAAAAAGCTAAAGAGAAAAAAATTCTAAAACTCAAATATTTAGTAAAGTTTTTTTTTATTGGGTTGAATTGACACACTCTTTCTCTTAGTTAAAATAAAGCAATAAATTAAGTTTCTGATATGATAACAGTAAATACAATCGTCTACCAGCGGGGAATAATGATTAACGATTTTTTCGAGAATTCATTATTTAGAATAACTCATATAAATAATGCACTTATAGGTCGATGATCAGGAATTACAACCAAGAATGAAGCCTGACTTACTCTTAAAATATTATTTATTTTATTTCCAGTTAGAATTTTTTTTAATATATATATATATATATATATATATATATATATATAATTGAAGATTTTTATGATTACTTGTAATATATATATACCCGAGAAATACCAAAGAAAATTGCTTGTAAACTGAAGGTAAAGGTAAAAAAATTGCAAATCAGAAACCAAGTGTAGCACGATGAGCTAGGCAAGAAGTTTGGAAATTGAATAAATGGAATCTAGTAAATATAAAAGGAATAAAATGAATATGTAAAGCATTTCTGAAACCATGTACGTTATCAAGGGCCATACAGTTTCATTAATGCTGATTCTACGTTTCTGTGTACACAACTGTAAAATGTATTTATAACTGTAAATTGTAAACTGTAAACTGTAAATTATATATATATATATATATATATATATATATATTGATGTGGAAAATAAAAATGCAAACCTCTGGTCATCAAGCTAAAGACAAACAAAAGACATCAATGGAAAGGAATCGATAAATTAATATCAAATAAAATCCAAGCATGAAAGCTTTACACGTGGACAAGCCCTAGGCCTAATAATGAATTGTTCATTTCGATAAAACTCTTTATCAAGTCGAAGTATTTTATAAAAATGAACACTAAATGAATGTTTCTGATATCAGTGATAGATTATATCTATAAACTTTGCTAACTTGGACAACATGCATAAAGATTGAAAAATAAGAATACCTAAAAAAAAAAACACTGCATACGTCTGATCCATTAGAGCCTTGAATAAAGAGACCAATGTTGTTATATATATAGATATGTTGTTATATATATATATGTTGTTATATATATATAGACCAATGTTGTTATATATATAGTATTTTTAATGTAGCTGACTCCTCCGTCGCCTGTTTTACAAATTTTGTATCCCTCAAGTTTCTTTGACTCTTACCGCAAAAATTTGGCATATAAAAATATGAAATTTGGTACATTTATAGAGGAATGTTAGGGGAAAACGCTGAAATTAACCATTAACCGTTATTCGATGTAAACTTTAATTTAAAAGATATTTAATGTCAAAGTCAGAGGAAGAGTATTTGAGCTGCTGGTTTGGGTCCTGGACAGACAAGCTAATAGCAAGGCCACAAATTTTTGCATATACTTAAATTTTTGCTAGACGAAGCCGGGTTTTTTTTTTTAAATTTCGATTTTGTTTATGCGTTATTCTATTTTTTATGCACTTCTGAAGTGAACATTTTTATTTAGTAAGGGCTAAGATTTAACTGGTCGAGCCGATTGAGAGCACCAGGGAGGTTGTTTACGCCGGCCAGGTTGAAGAGCAAACAGTTGTTGTTGTTGTTGTTGCTTATAACCTCCTGTTTCGGTGGAACCACAAACAGGACCAGTGATGCCAGAAGACGGACAAAGAATGACACAAGACAAGATCACAAAGTTTATTAACACAAACAAGCATCACTGAAGAAGGTCAAGGAGGAGCAGCTTCTCATTTAGCGAGGACCCAGAGGGCGGAAGACTGTCTTCATCCTCAAGAAAACAACCATGCCTTACTCGGGATTCGAACCCAAGCCCACTAGACAGCAGTCGGAGACGCTATCCACTTCACCGCCTGGGCGGCAGAGCAAACAGTAAATTAATAGAATCAGTTTTGTGGATGCAAATCATTCGTAATTTTCCCCCAACGCGCAAAGTCTTCCTCCTTTTCTCTAAGAAAATTTCCTATTACTTTCTGAACATTTTATTTTCATATAATTTATTATTATTATTCTACTTTCTATATTATTTCATGTCTTGCATTTACTTTCTATATTATTTCATGTCTTGCATTTACTTTCTATATTATTTCATGTCTTGCATTTATATATATTCTTCATAATTCCATCGCATGCTTTACATTCATTTTTTCAGCTAACTTATGATCATCACTCTTGCCGCTTCAATAGCTCAAGTCGCAGAATGCTATATCGTAGAACTCGAACTTCCGGGTTCGAACCCAAAGCGGTAAGAGCATGGTGTGATCCCTGTTTGTGTTTGGATCCCCTCTCGTCTACTAGATTTCTTGAACAGCTTAATCAAGTGTTGAAGTGTTGAAAACCCAGACCACACGACAGACCCGAAGGTTTACTGTAGCTAAGTGTGTGGCCGGGAACTATATTTTAGATCCAAAACATTACAAAACAGGTTAAAATTGAATCACAACACAGTTACAACAAGACAAATAAAAGAATGGCAACGACAAAACAAAACATAAAAACAATACAATACAATACAATACAAGAGAGACATAAGAAGGAAAAAAAGAAAAGAGGGGAAAACCCCGAAGGGAAAAAACCCAAGCACAAATGTAGTATAACCAACTAAAACAAAACGAAAAGAAGAACATGAAATACATAAAATACACAGAAATACACAAAAATTACATATAAAATTATATATACAAAAACACATGACAGTTGGGGGATATAAAACCAAAGTATAAGTTGAGAAACCGAGGATGTAAGGGAATAAAGTCAGGGTGAGAAAACATAATTATAAAAATCCGGGTTAGGGTGTATGCAAAGTATAATCAAGTGTGTCAATCTTAATCAAGTGTGTAAGTTGGGCGTGAAGAATATGTCTCGATAGTGAATCAAGTCGTCTCGTCTGTAGTTTACTTACCCTAAAGGTTTTCGAGCTTCATCAAACATTTTAAATACTTCGCGAGCTAAAACAAATTTCAGAGACCTGAAACTTACTAATAAAGGGAAAACGTAATAAAATTAGACAAAAATAAATATTTCTTTAAAATGTAATAGTAACCACTAATTTATGAAAGTGACTTTATATAATAGTAATTGGCGTGTACAATTCGTTTTCGACGGAAGTATTAAGACTTTAAAACCCTTTTACTCACTTATTCGTAGAGTCAAACGAATTTCCGGAAAAACCAGAAGTGACATCTCCAGAAGTGGAAGTGGAAATCCTTAATATCCTACCGCCTTCGAAATGCTGAATTCATATCAGTCATCATCTACGCTCTACCTATGGGCAATCCTGAAAAATAGGTGTTGTAAGGAAAATGTAAATACTATTTTAACCGAAAGTGACATCTCACCGAAATCGAAAGTGACAACTAACCGAAATGTTATACTATTTTAATCGAAAGTGATATCTCACCGAAAGTAAATACTATTTTAATCGAAAGTGACATCTCACCGAAATCGAAAGTGACAACTAACCGAAATGTTATACTATTTTAATCGAAAGTGATATCTCACCGAAAGTAAATACTATTTTAATCGAAAGTGACATCTCACCGAAATCGAAAGTGACAACTAACCGAAATGTTATACTATTTTAATCGAAAGTGATATCTCACCGAAAGTAAATACTATTTTAATCGAAAGTGACATCTCACCGAAATCGAAAGTGACAACTAACCGAAATGTTATACTATTTTAATCGAAAGTGATATCTCACCGAAAGTAAATACTATTTTAATCGAAAGTGACATCTCACCGAAATCGAAAGTGACAACTAACCGAAATGTTATACTATTTTAATCGAAAGTGATATCTCACCGAAAGTAAATACTATTTTAATCGAAAGTGACATCTCACCGAAATCGAAAGTGACAACTAACCGAAATGTTATACTATTTTAATCGAAAGTGATATCTCACCGAAAGTAAATACTATTTTAATCGAAAGTGATATCTCACCGAAAGTAAATACTATTTTAATCGAAAGTGACATCTCACCGAAATCGAAAGTGACAACTAACCGAAATGTTATACTATTTTAATCGAAAGTGATATCTCACCGAAAGTAAATACTATTTTAATCGAAAGTGACATCTCACCGAAATCGAAAGTGACAACTAACCGAAATGTTATACTATTTTAATCGAAAGTGATATCTCACCGAAAGTAAATACTATTTTAATCGAAAGTGACATCTCACCGAAATCGAAAGTGACAACTAACCGAAATGTTATACTATTTTAATCGAAAGTGATATCTCACCGAAAGTAAATACTATTTTAATCGAAAGTGACATCTCACCGAAATCGAAAGTGACAACTAACCGAAATGTTATACTATTTTAATCGAAAGTGATATCTCACCGAAAGTAAATACTATTTTAATCGAAAGTGACATCTCACCGAAATCGAAAGTGACAACTAACCGAAATGTTATACTATTTTAATCGAAAGTGATATCTCACCGAAAGTAAATACTATTTTAATCGAAAGTGACATCTCACCGAAATCGAAAGTGACAACTAACCGAAATGTTATACTATTTTAATCGAAAGTGATATCTCACCGAAAGTAAATACTATTTTAATCGAAAGTGACATCTCACCGAAATCGAAAGTGACAACTAACCGAAATGTTATACTATTTTAATCGAAAGTGATATCTCACCGAAAGTAAATACTATTTTAATCGAAAGTGACATCTCACCGAAATCGAAAGTGACAACTAACCGAAATGTTATACTATTTTAATCGAAAGTGATATCTCACCGAAAGTAAATACTATTTTAATCGAAAGTGACATCTCACCGAAATCGAAAGTGACAACTAACCGAAATGTTATACTATTTTAATCGAAAGTGATATCTCACCGAAAGTAAATACTATTTTAATCGAAAGTGACATCTCACCGAAATCGAAAGTGACAACTAACCGAAATGTTATACTATTTTAATCGAAAGTGATATCTCACCGAAAGTAAATACTATTTTAATCGAAAGTGACATCTCACCGAAATCGAAAGTGACAACTAACCGAAATGTTATACTATTTTAATCGAAAGTGATATCTCACCGAAAGTAAATACTATTTTAATCGAAAGTGACATCTCACCGAAATCGAAAGTGACAACTAACCGAAATGTTATACTATTTTAATCGAAAGTGATATCTCACCGAAAGTAAATACTATTTTAATCGAAAGTGACATCTCACCGAAATCCTTACTGATTCCTCCTACTCCTGAATTTAATGCTTAATCAGTATCTAATGTTGTATCAGTAATGCTGTATCAGTGGATTTAAATTCGATCTACAGCCAATCCTGAAAAATAAATGTTTCAAAATAATTTTTGAATCATAAGTGGAAAAGGGACCTGAAAAATACAACCCTGGTGAACCACCTCCAGAATCTGGCGCTGAATGTATATAAATTATCATCTAAGATCTATCTATAGTATATCCCAAGAAATAAATATTTCAAAAAACTTTTAATCAAAAAATCTTAAAAAACAATAGTATGACAAAATGTTTGCCACCAATCAATACATTCCGAACAAATCAAATTTTCAAACAACACTAATGAGAGGCATAAAAACGCTGTATCTTTTCTTAAATTTGATTTAGAAGCGGTTCAAAATGTGTGTCCTTGATCATTAAAACATTTGAAAGCTTTCACCAGTAAGTGTTGAACCACTCGTTGATTTTAGATAATTATTTTTTACAGAAAAAGTTTTCTTTGTGCATATATCATTTAAATGTGGGTTATGGAATGGAGAATAAATTACTGACAATATTGTCATAAACTTATCAGTGTCATCTGCATTGGGAGTGATCCTAATTTTAATAATGGCCCTTATAGGTGGGTTCTGTTAGCATAAGCTGTAGTTCACGTTGAAATTCAAAATGAAAGCTTCGTATTACATATAAAGGGGATAAAAGCAGTGTAATTATATGTGAAACGGGCTTCTCTTAAATTTTAATGAAGCCAAAATTATATTTTGATGGGGCTAATATAATATTTTGCTTACAGTCTGCCTCATATAGTATTGCTGAGCAAAACGGTTTTAACAAACTTCCAGATTTAAGGAGAAAATTAGTGGGTCCCAGCTTGCTCGTTATAACCGTGTCCTGCTGATGTTCATTCATTCTGGCAGGATTCTGAAATGCTGTACAGTTTACACCGCTAGTCGTATACGGCGTCGAAGAATAAGATTTCATTGTAGCAAGATTGTTAGTCATCCGTAACAATAAGGATCTTCAATGGCAATCATCCAAATTCCAGCTACAAGCCACGATTTTGGCAAGCCCGCTTACAAACCGTGCCTACTTATAATTCGAAGTCCATTTCACTTCTAGAATATTTCACAGTCTCTAGCTTTCCAAACATTGCAATAACACATATTTATAATTCATATGACTTAATTTTCTAAAAGAGGAAAATTAAAGTTCACGTAGACATCAAAATGCGAGGGAAGTCATGGAAACAATAATGTACTCAAACTTGCCTTTTTTTTTTTTGGTAATACGATTAAACATGCTATTTCTTGTAGCAATTTCAAACTCTTTCAAAAATCGCATTCACGTATTTCACATTTGATTTGAACTCATAGTGACGCATTGAATACGATTAAACATGCTATCTCTTGTAGGAATTTCAAACTCTTTCAAAAATCGCATTCACGTATTTCACATTTGATTTGAACTCATAGTGACGCATTGAATATGATTAAACATGCTATCTCTTGTAGCAATTTCAAACTCTTTCAAAAATCGCATTCAAGTATTTCACATTTGATTTGAACTCATAGTGACGCATTGAATACGATTAAACATGCTATCTCTTGTAGCAATTTCACACTCTTTCAAAAATCGCATTCACGTATTTCACATTTGATTTGAACTCATAGTGACGCGTTGAAATGATAGAAATTCTTCTTTCAAATATTATTCTGCAAAACTTCTCATATCTTAACTGCTGCTTTTTAATGGCTAATTTAAACACAACTCAAGCTAGCTTCCCATGTTCTTCAATATTATCTATAAATAAACTGCTTGCCATGAGTTTTGTCCAAACTCAATTTCACTTTTCTTAAAAGTATACTATTAACAATTCCGTCATATATTCTTCCCTAATGTAACATTTAAAAATTATTTGCAGATCAACCAATTTCGTTAATTGCATCATTTCTGCTTGACTTATATTTGAATCCTTTATTCCCTAAGGTCTTCTACAGTTCATATAGATTATATTTGGAATTTAATGAGCGAAGCTAATGATCCCATTACTTATTCTAAATGGGCTGTGTTTTCAGAAAGCCTCGAAAAGGGGCGAGTGAATTTTATTTTTCGTTTTCCTTTGGTTGTGTGGTCAACTTCAAAACAACAAATTTCGACATACAACTTCTTAAAAAGTATATCAAAAGGGGAAAATTGTCTGATGTGAATTTACATGATTTGACGTAACGTATTATTCGAAATATTAGTATTGGAGATTTGCTTGTTTTATAAGATTTTTCTCTATTCAACTGCTTCTATTCATTTTGCTATCCATTATTTTACCGCTTTCTTTCCTCTATTTTGTATGTTCGTAGATTCCTACCAGTTGTTTGGTTTTTAACGCTTTCCAACATAGTTGAAAAGTATTTATGACTTTGATCATTCTGTCTGTCTGTCTGTCTGTCCGTTCGTACGATAACTGTCGTGAAAATGACTTTATCAAAATGAAATTTTAGTATGTTGTTGAAACTGTCTGTGGGACCTATGGGAATATAAATGAATAATATTAAGCAAATAGATGTGTGTTCGTCGTTTCTTAACAGTTGTTTGGTTTTTAAAGCTTTCCAACATAGTTGAAAAGTGTTTATGACTTTGGTCATTCTGTCTGTCTGTCTGTCCATTCGCACGATAACTGCCGTAAAAATGACTTTATCAGAATAAAATTTTAGTATGATGTTGAAACGGTCTGTGGAACCTACGGGAATATAAATGAATAATATTAAACAAATAAATATTGATACAAAATAGATGTCTTTTGTATATTGATGTTTAAACTGGCTTATGACAATGTGTTTTCTTGATTTTGTAATTTTTGTAATTTTTAAATCTGGTGTATGGATGCATAAAATATATTTTGTGGTAATGTCAATTTGAGAATATGCAAATTCAGCTTGCCGGTAGTAGATTGCATTTAAGCATGATGGCAATTTTCATTATTTTAACGCCGCTGAGGAAGGGTATGATGATATCCGAAAGCACTCTGGCTTTTTTAAAGATTGTATGCACGTCTGAAGGATGTTTTTAATAAAAATGACTTTTGTGATCGATTGATTTTTCATTCTGTTATATAATATAAGTTGATCAATTTAAGGATTTGACGAGTAGCCGCCATTAGTATTAGTACATTTTTAACACTTTTCAACATAGTTGTAAAGTGTGTATGACTTTGGTCATCAGCCGGTATATGACATTGAATTTTATAATGTTTGTTTTTCACAGAATAATCCTAATCCATTGAATCTTTTTTAACACGTTCCAACATAGTTGTAAAGTGTTTATTATAACTTTGTTCATTCTGTCTGTCTGTCCATTCGAACGATAATTGCTGTGAAAATGACTTTATCAAAATAAAATTTTAGTGTGTTGTTAAAACTGTCTGTGGGACATATGAGAGTGTAAATGAATAATATCTCACAAATTGCTTCGAATTTAACTCGGATTAAAAAAATGAAATGCATTGAACCCTATGGGACTTAATTTTTCAAGCATTTTTGAGTAAAGTTAAAATTTGCAGTTTGCTTCGAAAATTTTAGGAAATATTTACATTATCACAAATTTTTTTTACACATTTTATGTGTAAAAAAATGTTCAGAGAAATATGTTGGGTAGTTTTTTAAATAAAAATTGAAATAATAATTACACTCGTAATATATGAAGGGATCACGTGACTCACTGCAAAATAAAATATGGCATCCATTTTTTTTCCACTGCGTAAAGATCGTGATGTTTAAAGATCGTTTAAATTTATATTCAGTAACGCATCCCTCATAAAACCGCTTTATTTTGCGTATTATCTGCGTATCTAAATTTTGTGCCAACGCAATTACATTTTATTTTCGATTTTAAATAATGACGATGACAATAATGACCATTGATTTTACATAGAGTGGCAGACGATTTATATTTCGATGACGTTATTTGAATAAAGTTCCTTTAGTATAGAATGAAATTTCATTTCAATCAATCAAAATTTCGTTTCATCATAAAGTTCATTTAAAGTTAGAAAGAAGGAGATAAAACTGTTATAGAAGAAACGCTTTAAAATTCCACAATGCTTTGAGAATTATATCTAGGTGTCGCTAGTGTTGGTAAAGTAGCTGCTACTGCTAATAGATCCAACAGAAAGGAGTAGTGTTTAGTATATTTAGTTTTAACTCCTTACCAACATGGTTACTAGCATTGTCTTTTTCGATGAAGTTTTAAGTTTTCAAATATAATAAATTACTGTTGTACTGTGATAATTTTAAAAATATCAGCGCTGAATGTATCACAATATATAGGTGCTTAAATAAAATTACATTTCAGTTGGAAAGTGTTTTATAATCAATGCTTTATGCATGATTGATCTTTCTTGTTTACTCTTCCATTTCTTTCCATGGTATTGGCAACTTCTTTTCTCCTACGCTGTAAACCATTCTACAACCTTTGCTCATTTTTTTCAAGCTACTTATGTAACTCAATTTGGAAAAGAAGATACAAAGTGATAAGCAAAATAATCATAGAAAGTTGTGTTTCAATTCTGTGTACAGTGATACTTTTGCTTAAAGTCCCGAAAATCCATATGACCCTTTCAATTTGAACTTAGTACATAGAAATAACTAGCTGAGTTGGACTATGACTTTATCAGCCTCCTTACTTGGTGGAAACTGCATAACACGCTGTATCCAACCTTTGCTGGTAAAACAATTTCTATGTTTAACTGCTACTTCAACACCATTAGAGAGAATATTCAATAGCGCAAGATTTATAGTCACTAAATTTAGTTTTTCTAGCTTAGAACTAGAAAATATAAAACTTGCTTGCTAGTTTACGACAGTTAAAGGAAGATACAAATTCCTAAGATTTGTAGCATTATAATGAAATACATATAGGTTCATTGTTTGATTTTAATTTTTCACTACAACAAATTATCCGGCTGGCCTGAACTGAAGTATGACTGTATCAAATTTCATAACTATGGATCACTTAGATTTAAAATTATCCGGCTGGCCTGAACTGAAGTATGACTGTATCGAATTTCATAACTATGGATCACTTAGATTTAAAATTATCCGGCTGGCCTGAACTGAAGTATGACTGTATCGAATTTCATAACTATGGATCACTTAGATTTAAAATTATCCGGCTGGCCTGAACTGAAGTATGACTGTATCGAATTTCATAACTATGGATCACTTAGATTTAAAATTATCCGGCTGGCCTGAACTGAAGTATGACTGTATCGAATTTCATAACTATGGATCACTTAGATTTAAAATTATCCGGCTGGCCTGAACTGAAGTATGACTGTATCGAATTTCATAACTATGGATCACTTAGATTTAAAATTATCCGGCTGGCCTGAACTGAAGTATGACTGTATCGAATTTCATAACTATGGATCACTTAGATTTAAAATTATCCGGCTGGCCTGAACTGAAGTATGACTGTATCGAATTTCATAACTATGGATCACTTAGATTTAAAATTATCCGGCTGGCCTGAACTGAAGTATGACTGTATCGAATTTCATAACTATGGATCACTTAGATTTAAAATTATCCGGCTGGCCTGAACTGAAGTATGACTGTATCGAATTTCATAACTATGGATCACTTAGATTTAAAATTATCCGGCTGGCCTGAACTGAAGTATGACTGTATCGAATTTCATAACTATGGATCACTTAGATTTAAAATTATCCGGCTGGCCTGAACTGAAGTATGACTGTATCGAATTTCATAACTATGGATCACTTAGATTTAAAATTATCCGGCTGGCCTGAACTGAAGTATGACTGTATCGAATTTCATAACTATGGATCACTTAGATTTAAAATTATCCGGCTGGCCTGAACTGAAGTATGACTGTATCAAATTTCATAACTATGGATCACTTAGATTTAAAATTATCCGGCTGGCCTGAACTGAAGTATGACTGTATCGAATTTCATAACTATGGATCACTTAGATTTAAAATTATCCGGCTGGCCTGAACTGAAGTATGACTGTATCGAATTTCATAACTATGGATCACTTAGATTTAAAATTATCCGGCTGGCCTGAACTGAAGTATGACTGTATCAAATTTCATAACTATGGATCACTTAGATTTAAAATTATCCGGCTGGCCTGAACTGAAGTATGACTGTATCGAATTTCATAACTATGGATCACTTAGATTTAAAATTATCCGGCTGGCCTGAACTGAAGTATGACTGTATCGAATTTCATAACTATGGATCACTTAGATTTAAAATTATCCGGCTGGCCTGAACTGAAGTATGACTGTATCGAATTTCATAACTATGGATCACTTAGATTTAAAATTATCCGGCTGGCCTGAACTGAAGTATGACTGTATCGAATTTCATAACTATGGATCACTTAGATTTAAAATTATCCGGCTGGCCTGAACTGAAGTATGACTGTATCAAATTTCATAACTATGGATCACTTAGATTTAAAATTATCCGGCTGGCCTGAACTGAAGTATGACTGTATCAAATTTCATAACTATGGATCACTTAGATTTAAAATTATCCGGCTGGCCTGAACTGAAGTATGACTGTATCGAATTTCATAACTATGGATCACTTAGATTTAAAATTATCCGGCTGGCCTGAACTGAAGTATGACTGTATCGAATTTCATAACTATGGATCACTTAGATTTAAAATTATCCGGCTGGCCTGAACTGAAGTATGACTGTATCGAATTTCATAACTATGGATCACTTAGATTTAAAATTATCCGGCTGGCCTGAACTGAAGTATGACTGTATCGAATTTCATAACTATGGATCACTTAGATTTAAAATTATCCGGCTGGCCTGAACTGAAGTATGACTGTATCAAATTTCATAACTATGGATCACTTAGATTTAAAATTATCCGGCTGGCCTGAACTGAAGTATGACTGTATCAAATTTCATAACTATGGATCACTTAGATTTAAAATTATCCGGCTGGCCTGAACTGAAGTATGACTGTATCGAATTTCATAACTATGGATCACTTAGATTTAAAATTATCCGGCTGGCCTGAACTGAAGTATGACTGTATCAAATTTCATAACTATGGATCACTTAGATTTAAAATTATCCGGCTGGCCTGAACTGAAGTATGACTGTATCAAATTTCATAACTATGGATCACTTAGATTTAAAATTATCCGGCTGGCCTGAACTGAAGTATGACTGTATCGAATTTCATAACTATGGATCACTTAGATTTAAAATTATCCGGCTGGCCTGAACTGAAGTATGACTGTATCAAATTTCATAACTATGGATCACTTAGATTTAAAATTATCCGGCTGGCCTGAACTGAAGTATGACTGTATCAAATTTCATAACTATGGATCACTTAGATTTAAAATTATCCGGCTGGCCTGAACTGAAGTATGACTGTATCGAATTTCATAACTATGGATCACTTAGATTTAAAATTATCCGGCTGGCCTGAACTGAAGTATGACTGTATCAAATTTCATAACTATGGATCACTTAGATTTAAAATTATCCGGCTGGCCTGAACTGAAGTATGACTGTATCAAATTTCATAACTATGGATCACTTAGATTTAAAATTATCCGGCTGGCCTGAACTGAAGTATGACTGTATCGAATTTCATAACTATGGATCACTTAGATTTAAAATTATCCGGCTGGCCTGAACTGAAGTATGACTGTATCGAATTTCATAACTATGGATCACTTAGATTTAAAATTATCCGGCTGGCCTGAACTGAAGTATGACTGTATCGAATTTCATAACTATGGATCACTTAGATTTAAAATTATCCGGCTGGCCTGAACTGAAGTATGACTGTATCAAATTTCATAACTATGGATCACTTAGATTTAAAATTATCCGGCTGGCCTGAACTGAAGTATGACTGTATCAAATTTCATAACTATGGATCACTTAGATTTAAAATTATCCGGCTGGCCTGAACTGAAGTATGACTGTATCGAATTTCATAACTATGGATCACTTAGATTTAAAATTATCCGGCTGGCCTGAACTGAAGTATGACTGTATCGAATTTCATAACTATGGATCACTTAGATTTAAAATTATCCGGCTGGCCTGAACTGAAGTATGACTGTATCAAATTTCATAACTATGGATCACTTAGATTTAAAATTATCCGGCTGGCCTGAACTGAAGTATGACTGTATCAAATTTCATAACTATGGATCACTTAGATTTAAAATTATCCGGCTGGCCTGAACTGAAGTATGACTGTATCGAATTTCATAACTATGGATCACTTAGATTTAAAATTATCCGGCTGGCCTGAACTGAAGTATGACTGTATCGAATTTCATAACTATGGATCACTTAGATTTAAAATTATCCGGCTGGCCTGAACTGAAGTATGACTGTATCAAATTTCATAACTATGGATCACTTAGATTTAAAATTATCCGGCTGGCCTGAACTGAAGTATGACTGTATCAAATTTCATAACTATGGATCACTTAGATTTAAAATTATCCGGCTGGCCTGAACTGAAGTATGACTGTATCGAATTTCATAACTATGGATCACTTAGATTTAAAATTATCCGGCTGGCCTGAACTGAAGTATGACTGTATCAAATTTCATAACTATGGATCACTTAGATTTAAAATTATCCGGCTGGCCTGAACTGAAGTATGACTGTATCGAATTTCATAACTATGGATCACTTAGATTTAAAATTATCCGGCTGGCCTGAACTGAAGTATGACTGTATCGAATTTCATAACTATGGATCACTTAGATTTAAAATTATCCGGCTGGCCTGAACTGAAGTATGACTGTATCGAATTTCATAACTATGGATCACTTAGATTTAAAATTATCCGGCTGGCCTGAACTGAAGTATGACTGTATCAAATTTCATAACTATGGATCACTTAGATTTAAAATTATCCGGCTGGCCTGAACTGAAGTATGACTGTATCAAATTTCATAACTATGGATCACTTAGATTTAAAATTATCCGGCTGGCCTGAACTGAAGTATGACTGTATCGAATTTCATAACTATGGATCACTTAGATTTAAAATTATCCGGCTGGCCTGAACTGAAGTATGACTGTATCGAATTTCATAACTATGGATCACTTAGATTTAAAATTATCCGGCTGGCCTGAACTGAAGTATGACTGTATCGAATTTCATAACTATGGATCACTTAGATTTAAAATTATCCGGCTGGCCTGAACTGAAGTATGACTGTATCAAATTTCATAACTATGGATCACTTAGATTTAAAATTATCCGGCTGGCCTGAACTGAAGTATGACTGTATCAAATTTCATAACTATGGATCACTTAGATTTAAAATTATCCGGCTGGCCTGAACTGAAGTATGACTGTATCGAATTTCATAACTATGGATCACTTAGATTTAAAATTATCCGGCTGGCCTGAACTGAAGTATGACTGTATCGAATTTCATAACTATGGATCACTTAGATTTAAAATTATCCGGCTGGCCTGAACTGAAGTATGACTGTATCAAATTTCATAACTATGGATCACTTAGATTTAAAATTATCCGGCTGGCCTGAACTGAAGTATGACTGTATCAAATTTCATAACTATGGATCACTTAGATTTAAAATTATCCGGCTGGCCTGAACTGAAGTATGACTGTATCGAATTTCATAACTATGGATCACTTAGATTTAAAATTATCCGGCTGGCCTGAACTGAAGTATGACTGTATCGAATTTCATAACTATGGATCACTTAGATTTAAAATTATCCGGCTGGCCTGAACTGAAGTATGACTGTATCAAATTTCATAACTATGGATCACTTAGATTTAAAATTATCCGGCTGGCCTGAACTGAAGTATGACTGTATCAAATTTCATAACTATGGATCACTTAGATTTAAAATTATCCGGCTGGCCTGAACTGAAGTATGACTGTATCGAATTTCATAACTATGGATCACTTAGATTTAAAATTATCCGGCTGGCCTGAACTGAAGTATGACTGTATCAAATTTCATAACTATGGATCACTTAGATTTAAAATTATCCGGCTGGCCTGAACTGAAGTATGACTGTATCGAATTTCATAACTATGGATCACTTAGATTTAAAATTATCCGGCTGGCCTGAACTGAAGTATGACTGTATCGAATTTCATAACTATGGATCACTTAGATTTAAAATTATCCGGCTGGCCTGAACTGAAGTATGACTGTATCGAATTTCATAACTATGGATCACTTAGATTTAAAATTATCCGGCTGGCCTGAACTGAAGTATGACTGTATCGAATTTCATAACTATGGATCACTTAGATTTACCGCTACATGACGAACAGACTTGCAAATATCTTCCTTTATTATTATAGATTAATTTTGAATTTTTTTTGTTGATTGAATTTTGATTCCTTGAACTTTGCGCTAAAATATGTATATAATATAAATTTTTTTTTTTTATTTCAAACTATCAATGGATTTTTAAAGCACTTATATTTGTTTATAAAAATATGAATTTTTTAAGGTTTAAATGATATTTGAGTCATTTTTATGAAAATATTGTACATATGTTGATTCAAAAAGTTTTAGTTAATATTTTAAAACGACCGATTAAAAATCCGATTCATCCGTCAGCTAATCTATTAAATTTTTTCGATTAATCAGTTAAAATTTTGAGTCAATTCCTACCTCTAGTTTTAATCCCCCTCGAAGCAACTGTAGCCACCTAATTGAACTATGCCTTCATTCTTCAAGGAAATATTGGATGTTATAACAGTCCTTCGCCCGATGTATTTTTCCCTCAAGAAAATTCTTTCAAAAACTCTCTCGAGATCAACTGCTTTCGTTAATTACACCATTTCTGCTTGACTACCGCTTGAATCCTTTATTCTCCAAGGCCTCATACACTCATCCAGATTACACTTCAGAATTTAATAAGCGAAACTAACGACCCAGTTAGCATTCATTACTCATTTTAAATGAACCTTGTTTTCAGTAAGTATTAAAAGTATCGCGCTACTTCCACTATCCTTGCTCCGTCGGGTGTGCGGTAAACTCTTAAAAACAAAAACAAATTTCTCCAGACAATAGGGCTCTTAGGATGTTCATCGAGGTGAAAAAATTTTATATTGTGAAGTTGTGTAATATATCTTCATGTTCATTCCGAAACTGGATCCAAAAGGAGTTGATGCGTGTGTTTTTCGATCTCTCCTGCAAGGCTTGTAAACTCAAGCTTTTCAAATACAAAATATACGATAAAGAAATGCAAAATATATATGCTGCATTTTGTATTTTACTACTTGTTCAGTTTCCAAACAATTTTGTATTTTCTTACATGTTCAAAAGTATTTTATATAAAATAAAAAATCTAATGTGGGCAGCACATGACTTTCGTTATATAATGCAACGAACTTAGTACTTTTACAGTTAAAAAAAAATAGATTATTCTTATAATAGATACTTATATTCTTTCCAAGATATTGAATTTTCGTCAATTGCTCGTCATTTTCAATTATTTAGCGTTATTTTTTACCATTTGGCGAGATTTTCGTTAATTTGGCAACATTTAAAAAAAGTCGCCGAGTTGGCGATATTCCGAAAAAATCATCGTCAAAATCTCGCCAAGCGTTATGGACGGAGAAATAAGTTATTCTTATAGCAGATAAATGATTGTTGGCGTTCAAATACAAAAGTATTATTCAAAGTACCTTTCCTCATGAATGGAATGAGCTACATCCACGAGAATGGTTTCACCAAATTTACCGCATGATATTACATAAGAAAAGTGAGCATGTTTTTCAATCTCAACAGTTAATATATTTTTTTAATTCATGGGGTTTTTTGATAAATTTATTTGAAATATGTGCAATATTTCGAGAATGGTTCATGCTAGTCTAATGGTTTAGCAACAGTTTATGTCAGTCGTTTGCTAAAGAAAAATTACATAAGAAATGTCTATTTGCTTAACTTTGTTTTGATTTGATTTGTTTTGATTTTTTGATGATTTTTTCAAAATTTCCCTCGAAAATTTAGGGGTATTCTGAACATTCGATTGTGCTTAAAAACCATAGCCTTCCAGTATTCACGGATTGTAATTTTTTTATACTAAATTTCGTTCGAATCGCTCCATTCGTTCGTGAGATATCGTCTCCAAACACACACACACACACACACACACACACACAGATATCACCTCCAAAACGTTTTATTCGTGATCAGGGATGCTTGAAATGTGGGCTCCCGTCGAAAACTCAAATTCAAATTTTCGACCCCGCCACAATACTTCCCTTATACATTATACTATATATATAAGGAAAGTAAAAATGCACTTCATTTTCAGTCTTGAATCACTAACTAATATTGCACTGTCACGCTCAAATTTCTCTCAACACGCGCAACAATTACGCTATAAAACTTTTATTAATTTTGGACTCTAGTAATACTTTAGGCTACCATCGGATACAAAACTTATTTCTCAATTCAATCACAAATTCGTTATAAATTTGAAGTTGCATCAAAATGTACAGTTACATTTAAACAGCTGTATATGGTGCTACGTAATTGCATCTTACTCTTACGTTCTCCAACACCTAAATTTTTATACCAAGTGTCGCACTTAGCCTCAATGAAACTACTCTTCGAATAATGACATCACCAGAGAAAAAAATTAGGATTAGGAGTGGGGGGGGGGGGGGGCAATGAAAAATTTATAGTCTCAATTAACTGAATATAATTTCGAAGAACTTTAGTTTACTTATGATGAACTTTTAAACCCTTAAATTTTAATATAAAAAATTAAATATTATTTTTTAATGTAAGATTTTTAAACTTGTAGTTAGAAAGTGCAAGACAAATTTTAGGATAATTATACGTGTTACAGAAATTCGATTATGTACTATTTCTGTGTGTGTAAAAGTGTGATTTCAGAATTCGAATTTTCGACCCCGTCACAATACTTTCCTTATACATTATTGTATATAAGGAAAGTAATAATGAAACTTTTATAAAAATATAATTAAAGTTTATTTTCGGATTGTAGGACGTTTACAAAAATATGCAGAAATCGCCTTAGCGTTTTCAGGCGTTTAATCTTTCATCATAGACATTAATTATGTGTATATAATAACTAATGCCTCTGATGAAGGACTATAGGCCCGAAAGTGCTAAGGCAATTTCTGTATATTTTGTAAACGTCTTATAATTTGAAAATAAACTTTAATTATTTTCTACTTTCCTTATATACATAATGTATAAGGAAGGTTTTGTGACGGGGTCGAAAATTCGAATTCGGATTTTCGACGGAAGACCACATTTCAAGCACCCCTGATCACGAATCAAACATTTTTGAGGTGATGTGTGTGTGTGAGTGTGTGTGTGTGTGTCAGTGAGTCTGTGGAGACGATATCTCACGAACAAATGAAGCGATTCGAATGAAATTTGGTACAAAAATCACAATCCATGAATACTGGAAGCTTATTGTTTTTAAACGAAATCGAATGTTCAGAACCCCACTAACTTTTCGAGTGAAATTTTTAAAAAATTATCAAAAAATCAAAACCATTAATAAAGTTAAGAAAATAGACATTTGGTATATAATTTTTCCTTAGAAAATGATTGACATAAACTTTAGAACGCTAGCATGAACCGTTCTCCAGATATTGCACATTTTTCAAATAAATTTATCAAAAAATCTCATAAATTAAAAAAAATATATTTATTGTTGAGAAGCATGTTCACTTTTCATATGTAATATCGTGCGATAAATTTGGTGACATCATTCTCGTGGATCTGGCTCGTTCTATTCACAAGAAAAGATACTTTGAGTGATACTTTTGTATTTGAGCGCCAATAGTCATTTATCTGCTATAAGAATAACTTATTTCTCCGTCCATAACGCTTGGCGAGATTTTGGCGACTAATTTGGTGAAATGCCGCCAACTTGGCGACTTTTTTAAATATTACCAAATAAACGAAAATCTCGCCAAATGGATAAAAATGACGCTAAATTAATGAAAATGACGACTCATTGACGAAAATTGTATATCTTGGAAAGAATATAAGTTTCTACTATAAGAATAACATTTTTTTTTTACTTTAAAAGTAGTAAATTTATTGCATTATATAAGGAAAATCATGTGCTGCCCGCATCAGATTTTTTTTTATAAAAATGTCATTATTTTAATGTATGACAGGTTCTGCTCTAAAACTTCATCTCAACTTTCAGGCTCATTTTAAGCTTTTATAAATTTGTATACTTCAATCCCTTTACAGTCATTCGAAATATTTCTGTAACCAGTCTCAAAATTATCACAAAATTAATAGTTCCAGTCTTCTTTTTGTTCCATTTGGAATAGAATTGTGATAGAAGTGCATTTTTAAATTCGTAATTAAAGTTCATATTTACGCATTAAAAACATGTTTCCGCAAATGCGTTATTAACGACCCAAGCCATTGTTCATTTTTTGAAAAAAAACCTGCCGTTTGTAGATAAACACACAAAACCGGATATACTTTTGGAACTGGAAATTAAAAACAATGTCCATTAAAAGAAGAAATCCGCCATTCAGAAGTATCTGTTAATGATATTTTACTGAATACGCGTTTTAAATGAACATTGCACACAAGTTCAATGGCCCATTCCTCCGTTCTAGTATTAAAATCTACTGCAGACAATTTTAATCCTGGAACAGAATTAAAACCGCATCTTTAACGACGCCATTGCTTTGGAATCGCGAGTTATATCTCAAATGAAAGATAATAGCGGATTGTATAACAAATTTATAAAAATGTATATGTCCCAATGGAATGACTTTCTAAGGGAACGTGCACAATGTGATCAACAACATCCTCAGCCGATGTTGAAGACCCAGACCGACCGACTCGTCGACAAGGACATGAGTAGCCGTTTGGTCGGCCGGTTCCTCAGCCGATGTGACCAAACTAACCCGATCGTAAAAATCTGATGTGGGCAGCACATGACTTTCCCTGCAGACGTATATCCACGGTCTCTTTATTTTAATTAAATTTAATTCACTTTTAATTCAGTTGTTGTTCCCATTTGGTAACTGGACTTACTTTCAAAGGTGGCGTAGAGAAAATACGAAAAAACGAAAGTATCTGGAGAACGGCTAGGCCTAGTGTAATCGTGTTGCTTTAATTCTTTTCTTCGTTAAAAATTACGTATAAAACAAGCCTTTAATAGATATATTTCAGCATACGTAGTTTTTTATTTTAGATTTTGACAATTTTTGCGGACTATTTTGCAAATTAGGCAGGTTATTTTTTTTCCGAATCATACCAAAATCTAATCAGCACCATGGTAACCCACAATCAACTTATCTACCGAATTTTATGAAATTCGGTCCATTAGTTTTTTAGCTAGAGTGGATACAGTCAATTTTTGCTGGCCATTTCGCAAAAAAATGCGGGTTCTTTTTCCCGAATCGTACTAAAATATAATCAGCACCAGGGTCACACCCAAGTGGCTTACCTACCAAATTTTATGAAATTCGGTCCATTAGTTTTTGAGTTAGAGTGGATACATACATTACACAGACAAATAGACAGACACACAGACACACACACAGACGTTACTCTAGAAATAGTTTTTTCGTATTCTAGAGCTCTCGAAACATGTAGATCCGTCGAAAACTCGAATTGTGATTTTTGGTATGATTCCAATACTTTCCATATACATTACCATGTATTGCAGGGAAAGTAATAATACAGCATTGCTTCTGCTAATACAGGATGAGTGTAAAGTCGCTCACATCAAAGTTTAACTGCCAGTAAAAGTACTAGTATGAAAATTTAGACGAAAGTAAAGTATTACAGAGACTAGTTGAAATGTTGCCTTTTATTTTTAGCAGATAAACTTTAGGTGTTACAATAAATGTTGAAAATGACGTCCTGTTTCGCGAATGTAAAAGCGTGTTAATTTTACCAGATTTCGTGATACTCTGCGGAGTATGGCAGTATTAATGTTGTTGGCGATGTTGACGATGTTGAGATGGTTGTTGTGATGTTCGTTTTCAGCTCAGCAATTGTGTGTGGATTATTCACGCAAACCACATTTTTCAGATACCCCAATAGGAAGACATCAGGGGGTGATAAATTTGGGGAGCGAGGGGGCTACAATCCCCGGAAAATTATGCGCTCACTGAAAAATCAGTTAAAAGACGGAAAGTTCTGTTTAATGCGAGACAAATCGCATCGTCCTGCTGGAACCAGCAGTAACGCTAATGAACTTCCAGCAGTGAAATGAACTTTGATGTGAGCAACTTTCAACTAACCCTGTACAAAACATACGCCTGGAAGGACCTGAAACAAACAAAAAGTATCGCTTTTCCTGGTCACTGAAAAGTGAACACTTGTTGAACACCGTGAGTTTTTAGCGGCACTCTTAACCAGCAGACGGATTCAATTAATCTGCAATTTTTGGTGTGAAACATCTTAAGGAGCAAATCGCAAAAGCAACATAATGGGAGATGAAACGGAAGTATGTAACGTAAGTAACGTTATATGTTACGAATACGCTATGAAAAACCATTGTTATGATTTGACGGTCTCGATCACTTGACCTTGGTGAAAAAGTCGTTGACCGTGGCTATTAATTTGGCAAAATATAGCCAATTTGGCGACTTTGTCACAAATATCATCAAAATCTAAACTAAAAGACTACGTATGCCCAAATGTATCAGTACTATGCGTGTTTCATACCTACTTTTTTACGATGAAAAGAATAATACCAACCCCCGAACTTTTCGCCTAACCGTGCTCGAGGCATTTTAGTTTTTTCGCATTTTTGTAACGTAGCCTTTATAAACCGTTCAGTCGCCAAATGAAATTAAAGATTGAATTAAACCTACGAATTCAGTGTAAAATCAAATAATTATCCATGTTGTTGCGTGCAATGAAACTCAATTTATTGAATGGATGAACTGTGAAAGAAATAAAGGAAAAACAATTTTTACTTTCCTTATATGCATAATGTATAAGGAAAGTATTGTGACGGGGTCGAAAATTCGAATTCGAGATTTCGACGGGAGAGCACGTTTCAAGCATCCCTGATCACGAATCGAACATTTTTGAAGTGATGTCTGTGTGTGTGTGTGTGTGTGTGTATGTGTGAAAGTATGTGTGTGTGTGTGTATGTGTGAAAGTATGTCTGTGTGTATGTGTGAAAGTATGTGTATGTGTCAGTGAGTCTGTGGAGACGATAACTGACGAACAAATGGACCAATTCGAATGAAATTTGGTACAAAAATTACAATTCGTAAATACTGGAAGCCTAGTGTTTTTATACGTAATCGACTGTTCAGAACCCCCTAAATTTTCGAGTGAAATTTTGAAAAAATTGTCAAAAAATCAAAACCTCTAATAAAGTTACGCAAATAGACATTTCTTATGTAATTTTTCATTAGAAAACGATTGACATAAATATCAGAGCGCTAACATGAACCGTTCTCGAGATATTGCACATTTAAAAAAAATATGAAAAAAATCATATAAAATAAAAGAAAAATATTTCCTAAAAATATTCCCATGCTCACTTTTCATATGTAATACCATGCGATAGATTTGTGACACCATTCTTGTGGATCTAGCTCGTTCCATTCATGAAAAAAGATATTTTGAGTAATACTTTTGTATTTGAACGCCAATAGTCATTTATCTGCTGTACGAATAACTTATTTTTCCGTCCATAGCGCTTGGCGAGATTTTGGCGACGAATTTGACGGAATATCGTCAATTTTCTAAAATGTTACCAAATTAACGAAAATCTCGCCAAATGGATAAAAATGACGCTAAATCAATGTAAATGACGACTGATTGATGAAAATTCAGTATCTTGGAAATAATATAAGAATCTACTATAAGAATAACCTGTTTTTTTTCTATTGTAAAAGTAGTAAATTCATTGCATTATATACGGAAAGTCATGTGGTGCCAACATCAGATTTTTTTGTTTGTAGAGAAAATCCTGCTGCGCACATCAGATTTTTTAAAATAAAATTCTTCTCGATCTTACACTATCTGATTGAACTGAGTCAAATAACATGGGAATTTAATAAAGGGATACAGCCTGCAATTAAAATGCACATGTTTTATTTACAAATTTTAATAAAACAGATGTATCTTCTTTTTAATTCATGTAGCAATATAGATACATAACCACAGATCCAATCTATAGGGTCGTCCTTAAAGTTAGGACCACTCTTCCATTGCAGGTAACAGCATCCATGAACCGGTTCCACCCTTATCATGCAATCAGTCAATATAGAGTAACCTATATTTGCAATGTCAGAAAGAAAACTTGCGATGTGCCATAATTTTGCAAACCCTTATGCGCGAAACCGGACAAATGGTTGCTATTATATATTGTTTATTTGGTCGAGGGATTCTAAAATAGTGTTCACGGGTCCTGTGGACAAGTGGGTGTATTCTTTGGACGCAAGAAAAAGTCCTAATATCTGGATAACTTAAGCTTTATTGAAAACAGCACCCTAGTAGCATGCCAATATTGGCAGCCAATATAGACCCAATGTGGGGCCAATATGAAAATGTGGACATTTTGGCAATATTAGGGTCGATATTTGTTGGCCAATATATACCATGCTAATCTATACCCAACATTTAGTTAGTATTCATTGTCACTATATTCCAAATACTGGAAATATTTTCAATGTAGCGCAAATAGTGTAATATTTTAATACCAATATCAAACCAAAATCTGCGGCCAAATTAGTCCCAGTGTTGGCGTAACATTGAAATATTTCCAATGAAACACCAAGATATTTTTCAATATTGGACCAATATTTTTGCATACTACTAAGGGCAATAAGCGCAAAAGATACCGTTACGAGCTCTTTCGTGTTTAAGTTATGTCACAAAGCAATCATCAGATATAAGAGCAATTAAGGGGACGGTAGACGTTGAAATGAGCAAAAATCGACTAAAAAAAGTTTTTGGTTTTTTTTTTTAATATATAATATTGTTTTACACATTTAACCTTTTGCTTACGGGTGGAACAGCGCCCATCCCAAACGTAGAACCTCCCAAAAAAACATACCCTATCCCAAACAGTTCGACCCCCTTTGGAGACATTGGCTTCCATGGAAATCGCCGGCTGTTTCTGCCGGCGATTTCCATGGACGATAATGTCTGCAAAGGGGGGTCGAACTGTTTGGGATAGGGTATGTCAAATACCTGTCTTTTTAGGAGGTTCTACGTTTGGAATGGACGCTATCCCACCCGTAAACAAAAGGTTAAATGCATTTTTTTTCGAAATGGAAATTTTAAAGGTTTTACATTTTTAAAATGCTCCATGCGGCTTAATTTTTGTTTGAGATGCATGAAATTTGGTAAGAAGACACCTTTCATACATTTTAATGAAACTGGGTATGCATTTTACAATTGAACTTTATTAAAGTAATTTAAAGTGAGTAATAACCCGATTAAATGATGAAAATTAAGTTTTAATGCAGAAAAATATTTTTAAAAAATTAACTTTCTAAAGGATTTAAAAATGAATTCCCCAAATTTGTTCATAATGTGTTTTTGAGTGATCATAGTGTAAAATTAATAAAAAATGTGAACAAATGGCACGCAAGGAGAGTTTTCAAATTTTCGTCAAAAAAAATTTAATTTAAAAAAAAAATACAAATTATAACAAAATTGAAAAAAATTGAATGGTAATTTATATAGTAATGTTAAGAGGAATATTTACACAAATTTTCAGGTTTCTAAATCAATAAATAAATTTTAAAAATGATGAATTTATTCACAAACAAGAAGAACGTACAGTTTCAAAGCACTGACGTTTGGACAATTCACTGTTCCTGGTATCAGATTTCGCTCTTTGAACAATAATATCCTTGTACAAAGGATACACTTGTTCAAATGGCGTACCCTTGTTCATTCTTATTCGTATCATGTAACTTTTCTCTTTGAACAAGAGTATCCTTGCTCAAAGATCTTTTCACAGAGGGTAATTTATCCACGAAAAACCTAGGTAACTCATAAAATCCTTGATCAAACATTTAAATCCTCAAACTTTTTCAAACTCGCCGAAATTTTTCAAATTGTGGCGACATTTTGCTAAATTTATAGCAATGGTCGCCAAATTTATTACCTAAATAACGTTATATAGAATCTCTGTTTTGAGTTTGAATGAGACAAATAAATTTCGAAAATCCTTTCGAAGCCGGATTTTCCAAAAAGTCCATAGTTTTCATATATACAGATATTGTTTAATCTCAAATAAGCTTTATCTGTGTTCACGTTATTAATTCGGAGCTTACCGTCGCTGACAACTGGCGCCTGGCGTGAATCTCAGACAACTGACACGTGTTTTAGTGGCGATTAAAATACAAAAATCTAAATTTACGAATTTAATAGATAGAGATCTGATTCTTTTAATATACAATTGTAACATTATTATAAACATTCCCTTAAAAAAGATCACAATACAAACTTCAAAAGTTATTATTAATAAGCAGTGGCGGCTAGTCAGGTGAGCAGGTAAAGCAGAGGTTCACGCTGTATCACCTAACGTTATCCGCTGAATGAGTTTATTATTATTATTATTATTATTATTATTATTATTATTATTATTATTATTATTATTATTATTATTATTATTATTATTATTATTATTATTATTATTATTATTATTATTATTATTATTATTATTATTATTATTATTATTATTATTATTATTATTATTATTATTATTATTATTATTATTATTATTATTATTATTATTATTATTATTATTATTATTATTATTATTATTATTATTATTATTATTATTATTATTATTATTATTATTATTATTATTATTATTATTATTATTATTATTATTATTATTATTATTATTATTATTATTATTATTATTATTTAGCGAATTTTTCGGACTCGTTTGGCTATTTTTACTTTCCTTATATACATATAATGTATAAGGAAATTATTGTGACGGGATCGAAAATTCGAATTCGAATTTTCGACGGGAGAGCAAGTTCCAAGCATCCCTGAACACGAATCCGACGTTTTTGAGGTGATGCCTCTGTGTGCGTCGGGGAGGGGGGGTGAAAGTATGTGTGTGTGTGAGAGTCAGTGAGACTGTGAAGACGTTAACTGACGAACGAATGGATCGATTCGAACGAAATTTGGTACAAAAATTACAATCTGTGAATACTGGAAGCCTATTGTTTTTAAGCGCAATCGAATGCTCAGAACCTCCTAAATTTTCGAGTGAAATTTTGAAAAAAATCATCAAAACATTAAAACCTTTAATAAAGTTACGCAAATAGACATTTCTTATGTAGTTTTTCCTTAGAAAACGATTAACATAAATTTCAGAACGCTAGCATGAACCGTTCTCGAGATATTGCACATTTTTCAAATGAAGTTATCAAAATTTCCCATAAATTAAAAAAAAATATTAACTGTTGATAAACATGTTCACTTTTCATATGTAATATCATGCAACAAACTGGGTGACATCATTTTCGTGGATCTAGCGCGTTCCATTCATGAGAAAGGATAATTTGAGTAATACTTTTATATTTGAACGCCAATAATCATTTATCTGTTATAAGATTAACTTATTTCTCCGTCCATAACGCTTGGTGATTTTGACGACGAATTTGGCGGAATGTGACCATCTTGGCGACTTTTTTAAATGTTGCCAAATTGACGAAAATCTCGGCAAATAGATAAAAATGACGCAAAATCAATGAAAATGACGACTCATTGACAAAAATTCAATATCTTGGAAGGAATATAATTATCTACTATAAGAATAACCTATTTTTGTACTGTAAAAGTAGTAAATTCATTGCATTATATAAGGAAAATCATGTGTTGTCTACATCAGATTTTTAGATATTATTTGACAAAGTTTGTACCAGTAGCGCGACTTTTTTTTATGATGTTCATTGCCGAGGAGGAGGGGAGAATCCCGCCACGGAATCTGCTTCATCCATTGATGAAGTCACGAGCCGCCACTGACTATAAAATTTTAGTTCTACTTCATCTCTGAATTTTTTGTCTATTCTATATTGCTCATACTAAATTTGAACAAAGAATGACTAACAAAAGTAAGACTTTTCGAAATACGGTTTTTAATATTTGTCATTCCTTAGATCTTGAAAACTTCAAATGTTTTCGTTGTCGCTTCATTTGTTGATTTTTTGCAATTCAATTAAAGATTCAATGAATTTTAATTTAAAAGCTTAGTCGTACACGTCCAGAAAATATTTTCTATTACAAGAAATATCATTTTTATTTTTGATCGAGAAGGACGACCGTGGTAGAAAGAGGCTGTAGGGGGCCTTCTTTTAAAAATCTTCATTTTTATCTATGTTATGGCTATTATTTTTGCTCTTGGTAAAGGGGGAAAACATGGTAAAAAGGGGCGCGGTGAGGGGAGGAGGAGAGACAGCTTCTTTTTTAAATCTTTATTTTTAACTATCTTAATGACTTTTGCTCCGATTTTGATGCAATTTTTACGTTGTATATTCAACTTTGCAACAGTTCCACTCGACGTGATTACGCTAAACTACGATCCACTTCTGTTACCTTGTGCATACGCAGTGAACGCAGAACTTACAAAAAGCTTGCTGCCATAGAAACTGGTCGCTATATTTAGTGGCCACTATCGTGCAAATCCCGTCATTGGCGTAGCAAGAGTATAGAGCGTCGGGGGAACTTGATAAATTTGCGCCCATTTTAAATATGATGCGATAGAATGTGCCAGATTAATTATACGTTAATCAATCATTCATCATCATCCTTATTCAAGCATGCACTTGCTGTATGCTTGCGATTGTTATTCGCTTTCAAGCATAATTTTTAATTGTTGTTTTTAAAATAGATATTTTAGTTTTCTGCTAAATTAGAAAAATTTTGATTTAAAGGTGTAAATATTGATGGAATAAAACATAAAGTTATCATTTTTAAAGTACTATTATGACATGTTTGTTTTCAACATGAATTCGAGTAAACACCTATTTTCTAGTGAAAACTGCACAATATGGAAGAACTGAAGAACAAGAAATACAAATATATCAAATCAAATTATTAATCTTCTGGTCTTGTAGAAATGCTATTGGGAGAACCTGGGGTCTGAATCCTAAGGCTATCCATTGGATTTAATCTATGGTAATTTATCCCATCATCTCCTATGGCTCCATTATTTGGTGGTTTTGAGTCAGATGTGAAACTGCTAAATTAGATTTAATTAAGCTTCAAAGGATGGTATGTACTGCGATCTCTGGTTGCATGGAAACCACTCCCACTGCAACTCCTGAACTTTTACTTGAATTGCACCCTCTCCACATACACATTGAAGCTGAGGCTCTCATCTGCATGAACAAACTTAAATATCTGAAACACTGGAAGGATTATTCTAAGTATTTATCTTGGAGTTGTCTCAAAAGTAATGTTATAAATCATCTTTATTTCCATATGCCATCTGATGGTATACAGGTCCGATATACATTTGACAAGCCCTATGTAATTCAGGTCTCTTCACGGGATGACAGGAAAAGGACTTCCACCTACAATAAACAATATTGTATTGTATGGTACACGGATGGCTCGAAGATTGGCACCAGTACTGGTGCTGGTGTTTGCTGTCTGGATGATGGCACTAAAATGTCTTATCCTCTAGGCAGTCATGCTACTGTCTTTCAGGCTGAGGTCTATGCCATTTTAATGTGTTGTAGAATTTGCTATGACAGAAATTATAGGAGCAACCAGATTCTTATCTGTTCTGATAGTCAAGCTGCTCTTATGGCCTTAGGAAAGTCTACTATGACGTCTTCCCTTATCTGGGAGTGCTATAATGCACTGTGTAATATTGCTAGCAATAATAAAGTCATACTCTACTGGATGCCTGGACATTCGGGCATTCCAGGAAATGAGCTGGCTGATGAATTGACTAGGAAATGCTCAAGTATTCCTTTTGTTGGTCTTGAGCCGGCTTTGGGTGTTCCCAATGCACTAACTAGAAGAACTGTCTATGACATCTTCAGAAAGCTTCAGTGCAAAAACTGGCGTAATACTAAGGGCCAAAGGCAGGCGAAAATTCTCAACCGCAATTGCCCTAGCATACGTCAGAAGGAATTATTCAGGCTCAGTAGAACTGGCATCAGAAGGGCTGTCGGGCTCCTTACTGGACACTGCACCCTTAAAAGACACCTTAATATTATGGGTGTCACGAAAGATTCGCTTTGCAGAGGCTGCAAATACAGTGAAGAAACTGCCGTACACATTCTCTGTGAATGCGAGGTGTTCTCCGCCCATAGGTTCCAACACTTGGGTCGACATGTGATCGAGCCCTGGGAGTTGTATGACATTCCTGTCAAGTGCCTGTCGATTTTTGCTTCGGCTGCTGGTCTCTTTTCTTAAGGACCTTCGCCTGTTGGGGTAGAACAATAGACCTCTGGCCGATGTGCTGGGCTCTTCCGGAGCCACCCACCTTCATGTCATTCATTCATTCAAATTATTAAATTATAATAAATATATCTGAATGAAAATACTAATTCAAACAAAAGCCTCTCTTACTGAATGTCTGTGATGCAAAATTGTCTCTAAACTCAATTCATTAATCTCAATTCATTACTCTGTGTCTCAATTCATTACTTCTTATTACCAAGAACGGGTGGTCATATTTTACATCATTAATATGCTTGAAAACATAGAAATTAAGTGAGTTTCACTTACATGTACTGAGAAGCTTTTTTTTCTCTACCAGTTATCAATAAAAATATAGCCGAAACTTCTTATTCTTTTATAAGTAATTGAACGTATTAGATCTTGACAACCCGTGATTGATTCCCTCCCAGTTATACCGTATTGTTACACCCTCCCAGTTATACCCAGCTTACCGTGAAATAAACGAAAAATATGATGCAAGGGCGAAATACAACAAGCACAATTTTGAAGATTCTTATTAATATTATGTATTTCGTTTAAAAATGCTGAGAAAAAAATCAGTTGAAATATATCACATTTCTATTAGTGTATTTTATTTTGATTTAAATGTACAAGAGTTTGATAATTAAGAAGAACTGACACTAAAATAATTTATGTTTTAAATTTGGTTATAAACTTTATTTTTATATGAATAACATCTATGCTTGCGGTATCTGTGGCGGAAATCATAACGTTACAAAAAATGCAAACAATTTATACTTCCGAACGTAATACATAAAAATGCAATTCATTTTTCTTATCTTGTCGGATATATGGTCCATATGTGGTCGGATATATAGAACTTTTTGAGATATAAATAAATTGCTATTTAGATATAAATAGTAAACGATAAAAATATGTATTAGGAAATTTAATTTATATATATATATATATATATATATATATATATATATATATATATATAAATATATATATATATATATATATATATATATATATATATATATATATATATATATATATATATATGTATATATATATATATATTTAGTATATATATATATATAGTATATATATACTATATATATATATATATACATATATATATATATATATATGGAATTAAATGAATAAGAAATGAAAGAAGAACAAAAGGAGAATGGGGATGCTTACAGGGAAGTCGAACGGCCAAGGGGGATTACGACCCCTTGTTCCCGGTTGAAGTATGCTTTTAAACCTAGGAAACATTCCCGGAACCAGATTCGTCTGAAGCAATCCTCCAACTGCCAACATTGGAAAAGCAAAATCCTCCCTTTGGCAACAGTAGATCTCTTCTTTACATTTTAGCGAATGGCAACATTGGTCTAGTCATTTTTTGCTCGTCATGGTTTTACATTTAAGGTGTATTTTAAGGTTTTTATGTTTCCTAGCTATTTTTTCAATCTTGATGCTTGTCGTCCTAATAACACATGTTTATAGATAAAATCTATCTTGTGCTTCAGAAACAAGCATTTTTGTGTTCATTTCGATTACATATTAGGACTTGAAAAATAATTTTTTCGAAATGAATTTTTCTTACATCTAGAGCTCTTCACTTGCAAGCTTTAATGCTTGATATTTTTTGTATTCCTATTTCCGATTCCTCACCATTGACTTCTGTTGACTGTCTTTAGCTTTATGACCTGTGATATGTATTATATTTTCCTCATTTTGGCTAAATTTCATTGTATTTTGTAGGCAAAAATATTATGATAGTATATTATGAGTCACTACTTCCATTCTACCATTGGATTTACAATTTAAATATTTTTTATTATATATATATATATATATATATATATATATATATATATATATATATATATATATATATCAATATATATATATATATATATATATATATATATATATATATGCTTTTTTTTTAATCTCTCAGTTTTCCAGTAATCGCCTTGAAGTTGAAGAAAACTGAAAATTTTCCATTTTTGGTTCAATAAATATCCATTTCTCATTCACTGGGTTCCATGAATAATAGATTAATTGCGCAAATCTCTACCGGTAAATTTATGCTCTTCAAACGTCTGAACAATACATTCACCTGGACAGACCAATTGAGTATACCCATAGACCTCCACACTCAGAAATGGATCCTATCTGAACATCTGAGTCGCCACAAAGACTGCCGACGCCATCCCTGTAGTTGGCGATAGACCATATAATTATTTAATGCCTGGTGACCAACAATTAGCCAATTTGTAAATGGTCTAGTGGTTGTCTTAACGGAACTGTCACTTATTTTCATGGCTATATACAATAGCTGTTCATTATTTCAATAAATATCATCAGTGGTATGTATGGTGGGGTTGCGTAATAGATAAATAGAATAAAAAATTCGAAATTCGAAATTGAATTGGGAAAATATATGAATATTGTTTTTATCTTCACCCCATCCTCCTACATAGACGCTCGGGGACCGATGTCCCCCTTTGTCCCTCCCCTCACTGCGCCATTAATGTCCGTAAGTACATTATTATTTCTATTATTTCACATTGAAAAAAGTACAAAAGGCATTGCGTTATGTAGGGAAAATCATGTGCTGCCCACATCAGATTTTTCCAAGTTGACATTGCCGCGAGTATAGGATAGTTTGAGCCAGGGGAAAAGATGTCAGGTTTTTAACACTTTACAACATAGTTGAAAAGTGTTTATGACTTTGTTCATTTTGTCTGCTTGTCTGTCCTTTCGCGCGATAACTGCCATAAAAATGACTTTATCAAAATTAAATTTCAGTATGTTGTTCAGACGGTCTGTAGGACATATAGGAATGTAAATGAATAATATCACCGAATTAATTTTGGATTGAACCCGGGTTAAAAAAATGAAATACATTTAACCCTATGGTACCTAATTTTTCAAACATTTTTTAAGCGAATTTAAAATTACAAATTGCTTCACAAGTTTTAGGAAATATCCAAATTATCCCATAATATATATAAAAAATTTCAGCAAAATATGTTCGGTAGTTTTTTAAATAAAAATTAAATTAATAATTGCACCCATATTATATGAAAAGATCACGTGACCCACTTCAAAATAAAATATGGCATCCATCTTGTGTCAAAATCGTGATTTTTAAAGTTCTTATTCATTTATATTTAGAGTTGCATCCGTTCTAAAACTTCTTTATTTTTTATTTTTTTTCTATGCATTTATATATTGCGCCGACGCAATTACAATATTTTGGAGTTTAAATGGTCATCGAACTTTAATCATTTCTACAACGAAGCCTAGTTTTCACGTATAGGGAATGTAAACACATCAAGTTATAAGATGAGTTGCATAAGACTTGCTGAATTTCTTTAACTCAAAATTATTTGGCTCTGGAGTCTGCAATATAGCTGATATCAATGAAACATTCATTGATTTTACATAGAGAAGCAAACGATTCTATATTATTGCTTTTTCCATGAAGATTTAAGCATGGAGTTAGAAAGTAATTTTACCTCCATGGTTTTACGTTAAGTGAAATAAATTATTGTAGTATTATGATGATTTTAAAAATATCGCCGCTGAATGAAAGGAATGGAAAAAGTTTATAAATGAAATATTCACTGCTTTTATATAGCGAGCCAGACGATTTGTATTTAGATGACGTTATTTGAATAAAGTTCACGTGTTTTCGATGAAGTTTTCAAATATAATAAATTATTGTAGTATTGTGATAATTTTAAAAGTATCACCGCTGAATGTATCGCATTTTAGATATGCTTAAATAAAATAGCATTTCAGTTGAAAAGTGTTTCATAATCAATGCTTTATGCATGATTGATATTTCTTGTTTTAATAATACAGTTAAGAAAAGTCAGAATTGTTCCCATTAAATATTTTGTGTTCACCGCCATTTTCCGAATCTATTTAAATATATATATTGCCTCAGAAGTCTGTTTATCCTATTTATTGACCGTAAGTGACTATCCAGCTGAGTCAAGATAAGAAATTGAATGGAAAGGGAAGCCGACTGGCCATCCTTTATACCCCCAGGAGAAAACCTGTAAGTAGAACGATGTATTTCAGAGTCTCTTAAACTGTAGCTTATTAACTCAGAATGAAGTTTAAAATAGGTGTTTAACCTTAACGCTACTTTTATTCTCTGTTCAGCATATAAATATCTGATGTGAGCAGAAAATGACTTTCCCTACAAACTTGAATTTTTTCTTTTAAATCCTTATTTGTATCCCTAAATAGAATTTTATCGCATAAAAAAAAATTAAATTAAAGTTTTATCAAACAGTATAAAAAATTTCAATTTTAAAATTATTTCTTATTTTGTTTGGCGATATAGCACGTTTTACGTAATGCCAATAGAACGAATTTCTAAAAAAATGGAAACATCATGAGAGCGGTTTATCTGAACCTAGAGTGTGGTGGTGGTGGTGGTGGGGGGGGGGGGGGTGATTTGATTTGTGCTGAACCATTACATAATAAACATTGGCTCGAGAAAATTAAGTATAATTCTTCTTTATTTTTTCACGTTTTTCAAATTTTGCTTTTCATTAAAAAAATGCCCATTCTATTTTTTCAAATTGTACCAAAATTCTATCAACGCCAAAATTGCTATAATTTAAATTAAATGTATAATTGATCAGTTAATTAATTAAAATATTTTATTTTTATTTTTTTTCCATTGAGCGGTGTCAGTATATATAAATTTATATTTAAAAGATTCAACAAAAGGGGAAAAAAGAACAGTTTTTAGCAACAAATTTTACTCCACAAACGTGCTGGCCAATGAAAAAGAATAGAAAGTAAAGATACGTCGGTTAAACAGAGAAAGAGTGAAAAGATGGTGAGCACGTCAAAGTCAGTCAGTTAATTAATTAAAATATTTTTTTTTAATTTTTTTTTCCATTGAGCGGTGTCAGTATATATAAATTTATATTTAAAAGATTCAACAAAAGGGAAAAAAGGAACAGTTTTTAGCAACAAATTTTACTCCACAAACGTGCTGGCCAATGAAAAAGAATAGAAAGTAAAGATACGTCGGTTAAACAGAGAAAGAGTGAAAAGATGGTGAGCACGTCAAAGTCAGTCAGTTAATTAATTAAAATATTTTTTTTAATTTTTTTTCCATTGAGCGGTGTCAGTATATATAAATTTATATTTAAAAGATTCAACAAAAGGGAAAAAAGGAACAGTTTTTAGCAACAAATTTTACTCCACAAACGTGCTGGCCAATGAAAAAGAATAGAAAGTAAAGATACGTCGGTTAAACAGAGAAAGAGTGAAAAGATGGTGAGCACGTCAAAGTCAAGAATCTTTGGAAAAAATTCGGAAAGAAAAGGCTGAAGCATATAGACTGCAAATTGAGCGGAAAACAACAATGTTAAATCCATCCTCAAATTGATAAAAATGGCGCCGAATGAGAGGTAATGATTTGTAAATTTTGAATTCCGTCGTATAACTGGCACACCTTCCACTTAGTAATAATTACAATTTTTTAATATAATATTTCACGCGTTACCAGTAAGATTTATGAAGTATATTGCTTAGCAGATGTTAGCAATATTTCCAATTATCAAGTTATATTTGAGCAAAAAAAAAGTGAATTTGTTACTTTAAAATAATTTTACATGCTGCCATCCAGAAAATCACCAAATGTCAGTGTATATAGCAAAGTTAAAAACATTGTGCTGTGGATTTTATCCATCACTTTTTCACATCGGAAGAAGTAAAGTACTTGCATTATGTAGCGAAATTCACGTGCATGTATTTTCATACTGAATAAAAAAAAAACTTTGCAATTGAATTTTTTTTTCTATCCCGCTTCGTTTTCGAAATAGGAAATGAAATCTCTTCGTTTCGCTGCACTGCTCGGGCGCCAGTACATAGATATGCTCCAGAGACATGCAAACGAATTACCCTTGACAAATGAATTGCAGAAAATCGTTCTACTGACCGAGCTACTATAGAGCGACAGAAACCGCAAATTCTTATTGTTTACTAACAGCATACCCGTTCTTCGTACGTAGTATATAATATAAAGAAACTTAAAATCCACGATCATGTGTAAATTCCTATAGTATATTAAATGACATTTTTAATTAAAATATTCTTTTAAAATATTTAATACACTGCTCCTAAAATAAGTTTAAGAATTTCTGTTCTCGCTATACAAAATTATCTTCACGGGTAGATCTGAAGAATAAAACATCCTAGCCCCTTTTGTAAGCAAATTTACAAAAAAAAAACAAAGAATTGAATCAATATATTCAAAATAAAAGCATTAATATTGGCGAAATAGGAAATATATTGGCGGCTTTCCGGGAGTGTTGTCTAGACGCAAAGCTGGCTTATCCAGGGAGTGGGGGTCACAACCCCTTCCCCCCCCCCCCCAGCCATTCTTTGATATATTGTGTTCTTTCATTTTTATACTTTTCTGGTATGATATATATATATATATATCCCTGTACTACTTATATGGTCGCAGATTAGAAAATATGCCAGTGTATTAGTAGAAAATTACCCGTAATACAATATGAGTTTCAAAAATCTTTGCCAAAATAAAACAGATGACGTAATAAATTAAAAATATCGGTAATCTCCGTAATCATTATACCAGAAGGTCGTAATTGATTCTAATATATGCCAATATATATCAAAATATATGCCAATATACCTGTACTACTTATATTCTCGTAGATTAAAAGATATACCCGTGCATTTGTAAAAGATGACTCGTCCAACGTACAATATATGAGTTTCAACAATTTTTGTCATAATAAAACAATGGCATAATAACTTGAAAATATCAATAATCCTTGAATCAATAATCCCCGAAACTATCAATAATGATAATGTTTAAACCTGTAGACCGTAATTTATATTATCCAGTTAAAAATGCAATGTCAATGAAATTTATTTTATATACATATCTTTATTATTCAAATCGAAAAAGATTTAATAAAAATCGTATGCTGCATAACACATTGGATTTATATCCGTTGCTAAGCGATATGACATCATTTGCTTTAAATAAATTGATGGAAATCATATCGTCTGAATAATGCTATCTCCATGGAATGTTTGGCGGCATTTTCGTCAATTTAGCGATAATTTAAAAAATCGCCAAATTTATCACCAAGTGGGACTATAAAACTGATAATCCCATTTTGCGACTAATTGACGAAACATCATCACACTACTATCCCCCAACAAAACACAATTAATTTCATTTATTAAGCGCAATTTTATCAATTTCATGATATTTTTATGGATTTACAAGCATTTTTATCAATTTGGTGATATTTAAAAAATACACTAAATGTGTTACTAAGTAGGATGGATTAGTTTCATTTATTAAGGACAGACTGGCAAATGCTACCGAAACATCATTTTAGTACTCTCTTCTAAGAAAACAAATTTAATTTCATTGATTTGCGTCGTTTTTATCGTCATTTCCTTCAATTTGACAAAGTTTAAGAAAAGTTACCAAGTTAGCGATATTCCGCCAAATTCGTAGCTCTGAATTTGCAGATCTGAAGAATAAAACATCCTGATCCCATTTGTATGTACCAAATGGAAACACTAAAATTGTATTAGAAAATATACCCGTTCTACTCTTTTTCTGTTTCAACAATCGAATAAATGAATTTATTTTGTAAACACAATATATGAGATCATTAGCTAAACACAATATATAAGCTTAAAAACTCTTTGACAAAATAAATGAAAGTGATGCACGCAGTCCGCAATTAATATAATTGAAAGAAAAATCAAACCGTTCTTTTCTAAAATATATATTTTATATCCATTTATTTATTATTCAAATCGAAAAAATGATAATTAAAATTAACAGACAGATTTAGTTCAATTGCGTTTCTGAGCAACATGGTATAAGATAGAATCTTTCTCATAAACTGCGAAATTAAATAACCATTTTGATTTCTTTATACTTTTCATTGTTGAGTAAAAGCTTGTGAAAAATAAACCATGGAGATAGATTTTCCATTTAAATTCATGTTTCAAATAATTCATGTTTTCAGAAATTGACTAATTAACGCAAAAAATCTCCCACCAAACTCAATAAAGTTTTAATTCACTTTCAAACAATTTTCAACCTCTTCGTTTGGATAAACCACGGAGTTAGAGAGTAGAACTCCTAGGGGAAAGTTTCATTTTTCATTAATATCTCGACAACCTTTGGTCTTAGAAACTCGAATCTTGGACTAAATTTATGGGGGCCATTTCAAGGCTATCCACAAAATTTCATTAAATTCTGTTCAGCCTTTCTCCCGTGATGATGAGACAAACGAAAGTTTCGTTTTTACTAATATCTCGAGAACCACTGGTCGTAGAATCTCCAAACATGGACTAAATTTTAAGTGGGGCTACCCACGGAATTTCATCAAATTCGGTTCAGTCGTTCTTCCGTGATGATGGGACAGGTAGACAGACAGACAGACAGATTTTCAATTTTATTTATATAGATATAAATGCCTTATTTTTTTTCCGATCTTTACAAGCGAAGAATTTCAGCAATTTAAGCAATTTATGCTTCTTCCCGATATCTTTCCATATTATCGTGAACACAATGGAACCTTACCTGGCTCAGCATTTTATATCTGATTCCCTTTTCTGATGCTCGAAGGCTTTTAACCGAGATAAAAACTTTTATTTCTTCGTCGGGGAATGCAGTTCCTGTGTCAGTGGCCAATCGATCGAATTCTTTTGCGAGGAAATATGAATTTTTTTTTCCTCCAAGTCGAAAGTATAAAGAAGCAGCAAAGAGGTGACAGAGCCTATATCTCAAGTTTTTTTTCAGTTCTGCTGCTGCGTTCAATGGAAGAAGATTTATAATTTAAATCATGTGTGTACATATATGTACAGAGAAAATATGGAAGCCGGGAAGGATAGAAAATTCGAATATTGAGTATTTGATGCACATTTACACATTTCGATTACCCATTTCGATCGTACCCGAAAACGAATCGAACGTTTCCGGGTTATGTAGGTATATGAGAGTGTGTGTATGAGTATGAGAGGAAGAGGAGGGAAAAGCGGGGAGGGAAATATATATATATATATATATATATATATATATCTGTGTGTGTGTGTGTTGAAGGCCCAGACCACACGACCAACCCAGAGGTTTATGGTAACAAGTTGTGTGGCCGGGAAATGTGTGTGTGTGTGTGTAATAGTTGTAGAAATCATGCGGAGATAATCCAGGAAAGAGACATTTTGCATTTTACTAAAATCTACTTTATTATATGACACTCATAAAATATACTTAGTTACATAGGCCGAGCTCCATATCGTTGACTTGCTCTCACGAAATCTCAAGGCAGTCTGCGGTTGTTCCAATAATGTGCCATTACATCAGAGGGGGAGGGATATGGTGGTATGGGAAAGATGCTGCCTTCGCGTTCATTAGGTTTTAAAAATGTGATTGGGAATGCAGATTCTTATGAGAAAGTTTACGTAGAGGTTAAGATTAGTGACCATATATGGTATGGTCGAAGAAAAGAGAAAGTGCTGGCAGACTTTATTAATATTAGTGGAGTGGGGTAGAATTTAATGTTGTTGCAATACGTGCTGGACATGAAATAGGAATTTGGAATAATAATTATGAAAGAAAAGGGCGCGTTATTGGGAAAGGCCTAAAATTTCTGTATCATATTTCCCCTTCCAAAAACAAAAGGCTTGGGCAAAAACACACTTCATGCCCAAGGCTTTTCAAAGTATAACATTTCAATATAAAATCACAAATTTATAATATAACAAGAAAGATCAATCATGCATAAGCATTGATTATGAAACACTTTCCAACTGAAATGTAATTTCATTTAAAAATTTCTAAAATGTGATTCATTCAGTGGTAATATCTTTTACATTATCACAGTACTACAGTAATTTATTATACTTAAATATTTAAAACTGTATCGAAATATAAATCATCTGATTCTTTATGCAAAATCAATGAATATTTCATTCATATAACTTGTATTCCAGACTCCAGAGCTAAATAATTTTGTGTGAAAAAAATTCAGCAATTCTTATGTAATTCATCTTACAATCGCTTGAGATATTTGCATTCTGCATATGTTAAAATTAGGCTTCCTTGAAGAAATAATAAAAGTTTAGGGATCATTTAAAATCACAACTATTGTAATTGCATAGGCACGGAATTTAGATACACAGATAATACACAGATAATATATATGTGTATGTGTATGTACTCAAAGTATTGGAATCGTGCCGAAGATCGGAACTCGAATTTTCAAAGGATCTACACGTTTTGGGACTTCTAGAACACGAAAAAACTACTTTTAGGAAGACGTCTGTGTGTGTAAGGGTGTATCTGTGTATGTTTCTGTGTGTCTGTGTGGATATTACATCCACTCTAATTGAAAAACTAATGGACCGAATTTCATACAATTTGGTAGGTATGTTTTTTGTGGGAAATCCTGATGTTCATTAGATTATAGTACGATTCGTAATAAAAGAATCTGCCTTCTTTGCGAAATGGCCGCAGAAATTGCCTTTATCCACTCTAGCTAAAAACTAATGAACCAAATTTAACAAAATTTGGAGTATAATATTTCAATAACCTACAAGTGATTTATATACCAAATTTAACAAAATTTTGTATATAAATCATTTGTAGGTTATTCTACTACGATTCGGGAAAAAGGAACGGGCTATTTTTGCGAAATGGCCAGCAAAAATCGTTATATATAAAAATAAAAGACTACGTGTGCTCAATTATATCAATTAAATTCCTATTTTATATGTGATTTTTGACAACAAAAAGAATAAGACTAACCCCATTACTCTAGGACTAGCCGTTCTTGAGATATTTTAGTTTTTTCGCTACGCCACCTTTGACAATAAGTCCAGCTATCAAATGAGAACCAAATTTAAGTTTAACGTGCAAATTCAATGTCATTTAACATACTTATGGCTGTTATTTTGTGCAGATAAACTCAAATTATTATTGAAGAAATAAAGATAACGTGAATATGAGTCTGCAGAGAAAGACATGTGCTGTCCACATCAGAATTTTTAACAATATTACACCAATGGTTTATAGAAGTGAACGGGGATTATTTTCAGGCCATTTCGAAAAAAATGTATGATCTATATTTAAAGATCCATCAAATTTTTGTCGAATAAAATGTTCAACAAATTTAAGCTGTGTACCAAATTTTAACTCTATAGGACGTAGGAAAGAGCATTTAAAATGCCATCAATTAAATTTATCATGAAGAGTTATATAAAATTTAAAAAAAATGAAAAATTGTTATCTACCAAATTTATTTTAAAATATGAAGCCACTCCCATATGCAAAACGTTTAAACAAATGGGGAGATATTTATTATATAATATCTCTCTCTTTTCTTTCTGGAAGATATCCCAAAGTCAGAATTTAATTGAATTTGTTTTTTTCCCTATATTAAATAATTTTTTTAATTAAAAAACTACTTAACATATTTTACTGAATTTTTTTATATATATTCTATGGGATAATGTGAATATTTCCTAAAAATTTCGAAGCAATTCGTGAATTTTAAATTTACTTAAAAAATGTTTGAAAAATTAGGTCCCATAGGGTTCAATGTATTTCATTTTTTCAACCCGGGTTCAATAAAAAACTAATTGGGTGATATTATTTATTTATATTCCCATAGGTCCTACAGACCGTCTGAACAACATACTAAAATTTCATTTTGATAAACTCATTTTTACGGCAGGTATCGTGCTAACGGACAGACAGACAGACAGACAGACAGACAGACAGACAGACAGAATGAACAAAGTCATAAACACTTTTCAACTTTGTTGTAAAGTGTTAAAAAGCAGTAAAAATGTAAATATTCACCTGAGAACTGTAAATATTTCGTACATTTACAACAAAATTATGAAGATTTTCCATAAGCAGAATTGTTTTAATAAACAAATGACGCAGTATGATAATAGTTCAATAAATTATTATTTTATTCTATGTTGTGTAAGTATGATGAATTAGTTTATGTTTTATAAAAATAAAAAAAAGTATTTCCTTGATCAGGGGAACTCGCACACACCATTTACTCTTCTCACAGTATTATGAAGTTTGTGTTTATGTTTGTGTTGATGTGCTTGATGGGATCCCATGAATTTATAAAATACCTAATAATAAAACAATTTTCAAGAAATTCAACAATTAAACATTCATTCTAAGGTTATATGTGATTACAGATGATTTTTAAATATTGAAATGAAATTACACGTACTTCATACAATATTTTACTATGTGCTTAAATATAAGTTCAAATCGCATTAAAATACGTAGTTACTTAAAATTCCATTAGTTAAACTGATTATAATACATTTATAGAATATGAGTGTATTAATCTCAAGTATAGTGCATCCTGATAATAACGCCTAGTGGTTTCGTTATTGAGATTCATTTGATATACCCACAAGACCAACAGACTTCGCGCTCCAAATATAATAAATTACAATTCAAATATAACACTTTAAAATAAAATAATATTTAAATTTTTCACTGAATAAAAAATAAGTATTTGTTTTCAATCTCACTCTTTATTTAAATAACTATCCTTTCAATGCTATATTATATCAAATATGTACATAGTAATATTTATCTATATTAAAATTCTCATTATTTACATTTTAAATCTCGCTTGAATCATCAACTTATTTTTCCCTAAAAAAGAAAGTCTTTATTTTCATAAGTCTATTCATTATTTCTCAGTAACTCTATATTACCAACTGTCTTATTTCCTTATTCTTCATTTATTATTTCACAACTCATATTTAGCTTCTTCAAATTACTTCTTTCCAAATTTCTATTCCTACATTGATCCAATAACACTGACAGTTAAAAAGGGCTTATCCTCACTTATGATTGGTATATCCTTATCCCAGTACCAATGACAAGGGGTAGGCAAAAGTATTTACAAAAGAAAAAGTTTGCTTTCAACACAGAATCAGTTACTTTTTGTTTACGTTAATAAAGCTCTGCCAGAGACATTGATCCTCTTATATGTGTTTGCATCATTTCTCATATATCTCATGACACAATATTTATTTCATGTTAAATAATACCCTTCTTAGAAATTTATAAAATCAAAATCATTATTATAATATAACTCTTATTAACTTAACAATAGTCAACTTCATGTAACTTTCACTGGTTATCTTCAAACTTTATTTATATTATATAAAGTGGAAGAGACAAAATTAAAAACTGAAAAATTATACTGAGAACCAAGGAGTTTGGGTTTCCTTAGATCCAGCATCAAGAATTATTACTTTCCTTATATACATAATGTATAAGGAAAGTATTGTGACGGGGTCGAAAATTCGAATTCGAGTTTTCGACGGGAGAGCACGTTTCAAGCATCCCTGATCACGAATCAAACATTTTTGAAGTGATGTGTGTGTGTATGTGTGTGTGTGTGTGTGCGCGCGTGTGTGTGTGTGTGTGTGTGTGTATGTGAAAGTATGTGTGTGTGTGTGTGTGTATGTGAAAGTATGTGTGTGTGTGTGTGTGTCAGTGAGTCTGTGGAGACGATAACTGACGAACGAATGGACCATTCGAACGAAATTCGAACGAAATTTGGTACAAAAATCACAATCTATGAACACTGGAAGCCTATTGTTTTTATATACAATCGAATGTACAGAACCCCCCCCCCCCTAAATTTTCGAATGAAATTTTGAAAAAATCGTCAAAAAATCAAAACCGCTAATAAAGTTACGCAAATAGACATTTCTTATGTAATTTTTCATTAGAAAACGATTGACATAAATTTTAGAACGCTATTATGAACCGTTCTCGAGATATTCCACATTTTTCAAAGACATTATCAAAAAGGCATATAAAATTAAAAAAATGCCGATTGAGAAACATGTTCACTTTTCATGTGTAATACCATGCGATAAATTGGGTGGCATCATTCTCGTGGATCTAGCTCGTTCCATTCATGAAAAAAGATACTTTGAGTAATACTTTTGTATTTGAACGCCAATTGTCATTTATCTGTTGTAAGAATAACTTATTTCTTCGTCCATAACGCTTGGCGAAATTTTGGCGAAATGTCGCCAACTTTCGAATGTTGTCGCCAACGTTCGTTTTTTGAAATGTTGCCAAATTAACGAAAATCTCGTCAAATGGATAAAAATGACACTAAATCAATGAAAATGACGACTAATTGTCAAATATTCAATATCTTGGAAATAATATAAGTATCTACTATAAGAAAAACCTATTTTTATACTGTAAAAGTTGTAAATTCATTACATTATATAAGGAAAGTCATGTGTTGCCCACATCAGATTTTTTATATAGTAAAGGTGACTTGGACAGTAGTTATTTATTTATTTATTTAGTTAGTTAGTTAGTTAGTTAGTTATATAGTAAATGTGACTTGGTTGTGATTGGGAATGCAGCTTCATATGAGACACTTTACGTAGAGGTTAAAATTAGTGACCATATATGGTATGGTCGAGGAAAAGAGGAAGTGCCGGCAGACTTTGTTATTATTAGTGGCGTGGTAAAGAATTTAATGTAGTTGCACTACGTGCTGGACATGAAATAGGAATTTGGAATAATAATTATGAAAAAAAAGAGCGCGTTATTGGTAATGGCTTAAAATTTCTGTATCATATCCCCCTCCAAAAACAAAAGACTTGAAAGAAAGAAGACGGTTCATAATAGCGTTCTAAAATTTATGTCAATCGTTTTCTATATATATATATATATATATATATATATATATATATATATATATATATATATATATATATATATATATATATATATATATATATATATATATATGTTTATAGATAAAATCTATCTTGTGTTTCAGAAACAAGCATTTTTGTGTTTATTTCGTTTAAAATATTTGGACTTGATAAAGAATTTTATCGAAATGAACTATTCTTAAACCTTGAGCTCATCCACGTGCAAGCTTTAATGCTTGATTATTTTGGTATTCCTTTTTTCGATTCCTCTCCATTGACATTTGTTGATTATCTTTAGCTTTTTGTACTGTAATATGTATTATAATTTCCTCTTTATTGTTGAATTTCATTTTATTTCATTGTATTCTGTAGGCTTAAAATTATTTTTAAGATAGTGTATTATGAGTTACTTCTTCCATTCTGCAATTGAATTTACTCTTTTAATATTTTATATATATATATATATATATATATATATATATATATATATATATATATATATATATATATATAATCTATCATTGGAATTTCGTATAATTTATATATATATATATATATATATATATATATATAAATCTATTATCGAAATATATATATATATATATATTTCGATAATAGATTCATAAATAGAAATTCTATGCACATTTCAAGATCTTGTGATCACATTTCAACCACTTTTGGTAACATGTACGTCTCTTTTTCTCTCTTTATGTGTGTACGTCTATGGGCTGTGGATAGGATAACTCAAAAACGAATACCTGTACCCCATAAAATGGAATGCGCGAACAATTTATGTAAAATATAGAACTAGGTAGAATATTTGTAATTTGCGTGAGAAAAACACGAATTTATAAGAAATGTAATATTTTCCTAGTTGATTTATTTTCTATGGGAAATGCAATATTTTCCTAGCCTATTTATTTTCTGTAGGAAATGTAATATTTTCCTAACTTATTTATTTTCTATAGGAAACATGATAATTCCCAAAACAATGGTTTAGAAAATTTTAATTTCCTCGCTTAGAACAGGGAGGCGGATACTACTCGAGTAGGGCGGAAACTCCATTTTCATTATTTATTTATTTATTTTTGGGATGGGAAGACATAAAATATTCATACGGAGGAGAAAATCAAATGTGGAGGGGGTGCAAGTGATAATTGTTTGTAGGAAGTTCACAATGGGGTTTTTAGAGGGACTATGGATGCCCCTGCGAGGAGAGGTAATTTTCCTTTACTTTCTAGGACAGCGACATCTGTCGAAAGATTTAGGCGATTTTAACGAATTGTTGCATGCTTATTACTTTCCTTATATACATAATGTATAAGGAAAGTATTGTGACGGGGTCGAAAATTCGAATTCGAGTTTTCGACGGGAGAGCACGTTTCAAGCATCCCTGATCACGAATCAAACATTTTTGAAGTGATGTCTGTGTGTGTGTGTGTGTGTGTGTGTGTGTGTGTGTGTGTGTGTGTATGTGTGTGTGTGTGTCAGTGAGTCTGTGGAGACGATAACTGACGAACGAATGGACCGATTCAAACCAAATTTGGTACAAAAATCACAATCCGTAAACACTGGAAGCCTATTGTTTTTATACGCAATCGAATGTTCAGAACACCCCTAAATTTTCGAATGAAATTTTGAAAAAATCGTCAAAAATTTAAAACCACTAATAAAGTTACGCAAATAGACATTTCTTATGTAATTTTTCATTAGAAAACGATTGACATAAATTTTAGAACGCTAACGTGAACCGTTCTCGAGATATTGTACATTTTTTAAAAAAATTATCAAAGTCAATTATCAAAGTCAAAAATTATCAAAGTCATATAAAATAATAAGAAAAATATTTCCTATTGAGAAACATGTTTACTTTTCATATGTAATACCATGCGATAAATTGAGTGTAATCCTTCTCGTGGATCTAGCTCGTTCCATTCTTGAAAAAAGATACTTTGAATAATACTTTTGTATTTGAACGCCAATAGTCATTTATCTGCTTTAAGAAAAACTTATTTCTTAGTGCATAACGCTTGGCGAGATTTTGGCGACGAATTTGGCGGAATGTCGCCAACTTGGCGACTTTTTTGAAATGTTGCTAAATTAACGAAAATCTCGCCGAATGGATAAAAATGACCCTAAATCAATGAAAATGACGACTAATTGTCGAAAATTCAATATCTTGGAAAGAATATTAGTATCTACTACAAGAAAATCCTATTTTTTACTGTAAAAGTAGTAAATTCATTACATTATATAAGGAAAGTCATGTGTTGCCCACATCAGATTTTTTTAATAAATAATAACCGCAATAAGTCGATTCATTTCAAAGAAGATAGACCTGCCCTTTTATTGTCGTTTTATCGCCTTATTGAAATTTGGTAATCCGTACGCGTTAAAACTTTTCTTTAAGATGCATTTACTGAAACAGAAAAGTCCAATCTTTCTTAAAGAAAACACAACGATTTTTATCCAGGAATATTTTTAGCTTGAAATTTTCTAAAATGTCGGATTGGGGCGAATACAGGTAGAAAGCTGTGTACATGCTGATACTAGCTTAGTAGTATGGTTTGGGAAAGCACGATAAAATAATTTGAGGAAACATAACACCAGGGACTGAAATTAACAAATAAAAGTTTCTTGCTGTTTATTTTAACATGGTTACAAAGAAAAAAAATCTGATGTGGGCAACACATGACTTTCCTTATATAATGTAATGAATTTACTACTTTTACAGTAAAAACAGTAGGTTTTTCTTATAGTAGACATTAATATTATTTTCAAGATATTGAATTTTCGACAATTAGTCGTCATTTTCATTGATTTGGCGTCATTTTTATCCATTTGGCGAGATTTTCGTTAATTTGGCAACATTTCAAAAAGTCGCCAAGTTGGCGACATTCCGCCAAATTCGTCGCCAAAATCTCGCCACGCGTTATACACTAAGAAATAAGTTATTCTTACAGCAGATAAATGACTATTGGCGTTCAAATACAAAAGCATTACTCAAAGTATCTTTTTTCATGAATGGAACGAGCAAGATCCACGAGAATGATGTCACCCAATTTATCGCATGGTATTACATATGAAAAGTGAGCATGTTTCTCAATAGGAAATATATTTTTTTTTTATCTTATATGACTTTTTGATAATTTTTTCAAAAATGTACAATATCTCGAGAACGGTTCATGTTAGCGTTCTAAATTTTATGTCAATCGTTTTCTAATGAAAAATTACATAAGAAATGACTATTTGTGTAACTTTATTAGTGATTTTGATTTTTTTTACAAAATTTTATTCGAAAATTTAGGGGGGTTCTGAACATTCGATTGCGTATAAAAACAATAGGCTTCCAGTGTTTACTGATTGTGGTTTTTGTACCAAATTTAGTTCGAATCGGTCCATTCGTTCGTCAGTTTATCGTCTCCACAGACTCACTGACACACACACACACACACACATACTTTCACACACACACATACACACACACAGACATCACTTCAAAAATGTTCGATTCGTGATCAGAGATGCTTGAAACGTGCTCTCCCGTCTAAAATTTGAATTCGAATTTTCGACCCCGTCACAATACTTTCCTTATACATTATGTATATAAGGAAAGTAATAAAATATGATAACTGAGTTATAATGAAAATAAATAATTGATTTTTGCAATTTTTGTTTCATAGTGGAACCTTGATTTTTTTTTTTTTTTTTTTTTTTTTTTTTTTTTTTTTTTTTTTGCGTGGAACCGATTGAAAATCGGTTATATGCTGGAAAGCATAATACGGGAAAGTACTTTAACCGTAAGTACATATAAAAGTCAAAGAAAACAAGTTGGAAAATAAATATACTACTTACCAATATTTACTTTTTTATGTGTAAAAAGTTTATTTTGAGGTTCACATTAGAATTCCAAACATATAAAATATGTCATTACACTACTCGAGTCATAACACCTATAATTTAGAGATTCTCTGTATCAAATTTGCTATTAACTTTTAAAATGCCTCTTAAGAGTCCTCAGACAGTAAAGGTTATATTTGGCGAAACGAAAAGATAAACGAAAAGATAAAAAACAGAGAAATCTGGGAGCTTAGATACGTATATGTTTTAATTGCCGTAGCTCAGGCTACGGTGCTACCGTAGCCTGAGCAACGGTAGCACCTGCCGTAGCTCAGGTGCTTGGGCACTTTCTTTCAGTAAAAATTTCCAATGGAACGTCTCAGACGCTAAAGACGTTTAAAGATATGTATTTTCTGAACAATAAATAATTATTTGGGTAGCCTTTATATCTTGCCTGACGCTTTCGTGCCTGACACTATGTAGCTTTCTTTTAAAGTAGCTCTGTCTCTCTCTCTCGCTTAAAAATACAACAGAATGCCAGAACGATCTATTAGTGACATCTGAAAACCAAAAGCATCGACTGGAAAAGGTTTCTTTTCAAATTCATTGTGTAACAAGAAAGTTTTCTGCTTTCAACTGGGCAGTCAGATTTATGTTTCCAGCAGGACAGCAGGGTTCATATTTTTTTACAGCGTAGAGAAAACTAACACAGTGTTGGATTATTATGGTGGCCACAACATATTCCTCTGGCAAATTTATCTGCAACATCTTCTCTGATCCACTCACCTATTCTGCTTACAGCGGAGAAAATATATATGTATTTCAGAATTCAAACTGCCTTTGCTTCGGGGCACTTACTCCACAACTCAAGACTGCCATACACGATCTCATCTGATTTTCTTAAGAGGATATAAATGATATTCTTCCTCCCAGCCCATTCAATTTCCTGGCTTTTGAGCCGTCTCCTGGGCAGTCGTTTGCAATCAATAAACAGGATAAATTTACTTCTCAGACGATATATTATAGTTGGACAGAATCCAGAAAGTCGACATGCACTATCAATAATCTGATGTAACCAACACCAGATTTTCGACAGACACATTACAATGTTTTGCAGTTTATATATTCATTAGAAAGGGATATATTTATGACTGGCATGCAAAATGACTGCAAATATAAAGCTACATCGAATGTTCAGTTTATTTATTCAATACTGGTATGCAAGTCTATGAAATACAGACAATTTAACACTCTCGATAAATTTTCCTTGGAATTTATATTTTCTCAATTTATATTTCGACATTTATGACTGCCATGGAAAATGACTGCATATACAGGGTGTCCCAAAAAGATTGAAACGCGCTTTAATTCTTTACCTGTTGGAGATAAGTGAGCAATGTAAATTGCAAAAATGTTGAAAGTAAGGTAGGAAATAAGACTGTGTTAATGAAATAGTCCTCCCATTAATTTTCAAAAGTTACACTTTTTAATTTTTATACGACCCCCTTAGACAAATTGGGTCAATCAGAAAATTTTTATTTTTAATGCAATAAGATCATTAAAAAAACCCCGCATATCTGTATCTTTAAAATTGAGCGAATTATATTTAATGAACATTGAACATTGTGAAAAAAAAACATTCACAATGATCAATGTTTAAAATTGAACATTGTGAATGGGGACCATATATCAAATTAGAAATGTAAATTTGTGACATATCACAAAAAAGATCAATGTATGCGTATTATAATTATGTGTCCCAACCTCGTAGTGAGTGCCACTGCTTTATATGATCTCTGTCTGTGTAATACTTTATTTAGATGCATTTGTGATAAAAAATGTTGATACAAATTAACGTATTTTTGATCTAAACAATTTCCATCTTCAATTTGTTTATGATCACTATTTTCATTGATGAAACAGCCTTTCACATGGTTCGGAAAAGTGGCATAAGTCAGATTTTTTCCTTTGTCATAATTCAATTGATTTTAAAGATACAGATATGCGGTTTTTTAATGATCTTGTTGCATTAAAAATAAAAACTTTCTGATTGACCCAATTTGTCTAAGAGGGTCGTATAAAAATTTAAAATGTGTAACTTTTTGAAAATTCATGGGAAGACTATTTCATTAGCGTAGTCTTATTTCCTACCTTAGTTTCAACATTTTTGCAACTTACATTGCCCACTTATCTCCAACAGATAAAGAATTAAAGCGCGTTTCAATCTTTTTGGGACACCCTGTATAAAGCTACATCGAATGTTCAGTTTATTTATTTAATACTGGTATGCAAGTATATCAAAGATAGACAATTTAACACTCCCGATATATTTTTTATTAATACGACTAACTAGTTAACAATGTACGGTTCTAAAAATACACCAACACATTAGAAAAAAATCTGATGTGGGCAACAGATGACTTTCCTTATATAATGCAATGAATTTCCTACTTTTACAATAAAAAAATAGGTTTTTCTTATAGTAGATATTTACATTATTTCCAAGATATTGAATTTTCGTAAATTAGTCGTCATTTTCATTGATTTAGTGTCATTTTTATCCATTTGCTTAGATTTTCGTTAATTTGGCAGAATTAAAAAAGTCGCCAAGTTGGCGATATTCCGCCAAATTTGGTGCCAAAATCTCGCCAAGCGTTATGGACGGAGAAATAAGTTATTCTTATAGCAGATGAATAACTATTGGCGTTTAAATACAAAAGTATTATTCAAAGTATCTTTTCTCATGAATGGAACGAGTTAGTTCCACGAGAATGATGTCACCCAATTTATCGCATGATATTATATATGAAATGTGACCATGTTTCTCAACAGTTAATATATTTTTTTTAATTTACGGGATTTTTTGAAAAAATGTATTTAAAAAATGTGCAATATCTCGAGAACGGTTCATACTAGCATTCTAAAGTTTATGTCAATCGTTTTCTAAGGAAAAATTACATAGGAAATGTTTATTTGCGTTACTTTATTAAAGGTTTTGATTTTTTGATGATTTTATCAAAATTGCACTCGAAAATTTAGGGGGGTTCTGAACATTCGATTACGTTTAAAAACAATAGACTTCCAGTATTCATGGATTGTGATTTTTGTGCCAAATTTCATGCGAATCGCCCTATTTGTTCGTGAGATATCGTCTCCACAGACACATTGACACACACACACACAGACACACACACTGACATCACCTCAAAAATGTTCGATTCGTGATCAGGGATGCTTGAAACGTGCTCTCCCGTCGAAAACCCGAATTCGAATTTTCGACCCCGTCACAATACTTTCCTTATACATTATGTATATAAGGAAAGTAATTATCATATAGGCTAAATAATCGGCTTATCTGGGATAATATTGAAATAAAATGAAAGCAATACAAAATCTGAAACAATTTAGCCATAAATGTGTCCCTTATTAAGCTGATTAAAGCAGTTAAAAAGTATTTAAATTGGTTAAGCCGTTTACGAATAAAATGAGATAATTACAGATGGACAAAATCCCTGCTGTTTGTTCCCTTGTGACGTGCAGAGGATAAATCTTATACAGGCTATTTTTAACACTTTCCATCATAGTTGAAAAGTGTTTATGACTGTGATCATTCTGTTCGTTCGCACAAAAACTTCCGCACAAAAACTATGTTTGGCAGTTTCTTAAATAAAAATTAAAATAATAATTACGCCCATATTATATGAAGAGATCACGTGACCCACTTCAAAATAAAATATGGCATCCATTTTGTTCCCCCTGTTAAAAATCGTGATGTTTGAATATCTTTTAAAGTTATACTTAGTGTCGCATCCGTCATAAATCTGCTTTATTTTTGCATATTATCTGTGTATTTAAATACGGTGCCAACTCAATTACAATATTTTTTATTTTAAATGATCACTAAATTTTGGTCATTCCTACAACGAAGCCTAATTTCTATAGCATGCAAAATGTAAAAAGATCAAGCGCATAAGATTTATGGAATTTTTTTTTCTCGTAAAATTTAGCTCTGGAATCTGGAATATAAGTGATATGAATGAAATATTCATTTATTTTACATAGAGAAGCAGACGATTTGTAGCATTGCCATTTTTTATGACGTTTTAAGTTTCGAAGTATAATAAATTATTGTAGTACTGTGATAATTTAAAAAATTTGATGTGGGCATCACACGATTTTCCCTGTAGACTCATATTCTCTTTATTTCTTCAATAATTCAATAAATTGAGTTTAATTGCACAAAATAACACCGATTATTATTTTAAAACACATCGAATTAGAACTTTTAATTCAGTTTTCGTTTTCATTTGTTAACTGGACTTATTTTCAGCGGTGATAAAGCGAAAACACTAAAGTATCTCGAGAATGGCTAGTCCTAGAGTAATGGGGTTGATCTCATTTTTTTTTGTCGTCAAAAATTACGTATAAAATAAGCATTTAATTTATATATTTGAGCATACGTAGTCTCTTATTTTTAGACTTTTATTTTACGGTTTTTGTGGGCCATTTCTAAAAGAAAATACAGATTCCCATTTTTGAATACATGACGTTTTTGCAGGCCATTTCGTAAAAAAAGCATGTTGTTCTTTTCCGAATGGTACCAAAATCTAATAAGCACCAGGTTAACCTACAAGTGACTTATCTACCAAATTTTGTGAAATTTAGTCAATTAGTTTTTTAGCTAGAGTGGAAACATGCGATTTTTGCGGGTCATTTCTAAAAAAAGGAGGGTTTTGTTAACCCGAATCGTACCAAAATCTAATCAGCACCAAGGTCACCCACAAGTAACTTACTTACCAAATTTTATGAAACTTAGTCAATTAGTTAGAGTGGATAAATACATTGCACAGCAGACATACACGCGGACACACCGACACACACACAGATGTCACATTAAAAGTGGTTGTAACGTGTTCCAGGGGTCCCAAAATGTGTAAATCCGTCGAAAACTCAAGCTGCGATTTTCGACCCGATTCCAATACTTTCCCTATACATTATCCTGTATTGCAGAGAAAGTAAAAATATCAGTGCTGAATGTATCGTATTTTAGAGCTGTTTAAATAACATTGTATTTCAGTTGGAAAGTGTTTCATAATCAATGCTTTATACATGATTGATCATTCTTGTCATATATTATAGTTGTACAAAATCTGAAATATTTCAGTCCCAAATCGTCTCCTAATTAAGATTAACAAACAGGTGGAAAAGTATATGATACCGCTCAGCCATTTATAAGCTGTCATATTAGGCAGACAGGCAGAGAAAGGGTTTTCACTTGTCGTTATTCCTCATTTCCTTTAGGGCGATAAAACTTACATCAGATTATTCCTTAGACTCTTTCATTGCCAGAAAAAAAAATCTGATGGGGGCAGCACATGACTTTCTCTGCAGACTCAAATTCATATTTTATTTATTTCTTTAATAATTCGTTAGATTAAGTTTAATTGCACCAAATAGCACTAAATTTACATTTTTAATTCAATTTTTGTTTTTATTTGTTACTTAGACATTTTTCCGAAATCGGCGTAACAAAAATGCAAGAAATCTCAAATATCGTGAGAACGACTAGTCTAAAGCATAATGGAGTGTGTTATATTCTTTTCCTCGTCAGAAATTGCGTATAAAACAAGAATTTAATTGATAGATTTGAGCATGCGTAGTCTTTTTTTTTTAATTTGCAATTTTTGCGGGCCATTTCGTAAAAAAAGGTAGGTTGTTCTTTTCCGAATTGTACCAAAATCTAATCAGCACCAAAGTATCCCACAAGTAACTTATCTACCAAATTTTGTGAAATTTAGACAATTAGTATTTTAGCTAGGGTGGATACATCAAATTTTTGCGGGCCATTTCGCAAAAAAATGCAGGTTGTTCTTTTTCCGAATCCTACTAAAATCTAATCGGCACCAGAGTATCCTACAAGTAACTTATCTACCAAATTTTGTGAAATTTTGTCAATTAGTATTTTAGCTAGATTGGATACATGAAATTTTTACGGGCCATTCCGCAAAAAAAAAGCGGGTTCTGTTTTTACGAATCCTACCAAAAACTAATCAGCACCAGGCTCTCACCCATTTGACTTACTTTCCAAATTTTATGAAATTCGGTCCAGTAGTTTTTTAGTTAGAGTGGAAACATACATTGCACAGACAGACACACACACAGACGTCACGCTGAAAATAGTTTTTTCGTATTCTAGAGGTCGCGAAACTTGTAGATCCGTCTAAAACTCGAGTTGTGATTTTCGGTATGATTCCAATACTTTCCCTATACATTACCATGTATTGCAGGCAAAGTAATAATCTGATACGTAGGCAGCACATGGCTTTCCTTATATAATGAAATGAATTTGCTTCTTTCACAGAGAAACAATGGCGCACAATTTCCACAGCACAATGATTTTCGCATTAAGACCACGTGAATTGAAATCAGGCGCTTTTAGCGACTTATAAGCCTAAACAAAATGACATATTCATATTCACGTACAAAATCCTCATCAAAATGCAATTAATTGTTAATGGATGTCCCGTAAAATAAATGACTTCTTCGGCATGAATATACAAAACTAATGCATAATCTATCTTCTCTCGTTTATGAAAGAAACTAGATCTACAAGAATAATGTTAACAGGTTTGTTGCATGATATTGAATCTGGGGACAGAATATATTGGATAATATTTACGACATTTTTTATTTTTTGTAATTTCTCTTGATAAATTTATTTCAAAAGCATGCAGTATCTCGAGGATGGTTCGTGCCAGCGTTCTGAACTGGATGACATTCGTTTTCTAATGAAAATTGAAGTCTGAAATGATTATTACTTCCCTTATATACTTAGTATAATGTATAAGGAGAGTATTGTGACGGGTTCGAAAATTCGAATTCGAGTTTTCGACGGGAGAACACGTTTCAAGCATCCCAGATCACGAATGGAACATTTTTGAGGTGATGCCTGTGAGTGCGTCGGCGAGTCTGTAGAGACGATATCTCACGAACGAATGGAGCGATTCGAAAGAAATTTGGTACAGAAATGACAATCCGTGAATATTGGAAGCCTGTCGTTTGTAAACACAAACGAATGTTCAGAACCTACCTAAATTTTCGAGTGAAATTTTGAAAAAATTATCAAAAAATCAAAACCTTTAATAAAGTTACACAAATATACATTTCGCATGTAATTTTTCCTTAAAAAACGATTGACATAAACTAGAACGTTAGCATGAACCGTTCTCGAGATATTGTACATTTGTCAAATAAATGTATCAAAAAATGCCATAAATTAAAAAAAAAATTAACTGTTGAGAAACATGTTCACTTTTCATATGTAATATCATACGATAAATTCGGTGACATCATTCTCGTGTATCTAGCTCATTCCATTCATGAGAAAAGATATTTTGAGTAATACTTTTGTATTTGAACGCAAATAGTCATTTATCTGCTATAAGAATAACTTATTGCTCCATCTATAATGCTTGGCGAGATTTTGACGACAAATTTGGCGGAATGTCGTCATCATGGCGACATTCCGCTTGTTGGCGACATGATAATTCGACTTTAGTGAAATCTTGTGTTTTACCATATATAAATGTTTGTTTTCATTATAAAGTAATTTTCACCAGAAAAAAACTTTATATATTTTTTGTCCTGAAATTTTATAAAATTCGTGTCCTGAATTTTCATATTCTTTCCGTAGAACCCTGGATGTTTGAAGTGTAATGTTTCTGTATATATTTTTATAAAGCATAGTTGTCTTAATCATTTTTCCGAAAAATTACCAATTTTGTTTCTAATATTGCTATTTAACATCAAAATATCGTTACTCCGATTGCTTATATTTCTAGAAATATTTTGCAAAATTATCATAGAATTCTATCGATCCGCCCTCCCCGTAAAAGCGACCAGCTTCCCTTTTTCATTTCAATTTGAAATTCTGAAAAATACTATCCCCCCTAAGCATCGAAAAGAATTAAAATAATTCGTCATCAAATTTTATGAAAATACAAATTGCTTCTTTTAGCTGAAAATTCCAGGGAAGCCTCTACTCTGCATTTTTTTTATCACATTTGAAGGGGTGAATTGATAGAATTTTACATGTTTCTTTTAGCAAAAAATTCCCAATAATTGCATCCCCTCTACATTTTCCAGAATGTGTTCGAAGGGGCGGATCAACGGAATTTTATGGTAATACAGAGATGCCAAACATTACGGATTTTCCATAATTATTAATTTCTGTACAGAATTACTGACTATGGAAAACACCTGTGAAATTGTGGAAAACACCTATTATGTTTCATCTTTTATTTTTGCATAAATAGTACGATTGCACAATTTAATTTGCCGAGAGGAATTTAACAGCTTATCCAGAAGAATATAATATAATCTGGTAATGAAAACGATATTATTTATTCCCCATAATAATGCTGTGACAGAATGTATATTCTGTATTGTTGTTAGATAATAATGGGCAGAATTTAAGTTAAATTTGAGTACAGACTTATGAAAATTTTTATTACTTCAATAAATAAAGAACATGTTCAATGTTCTGTATTTTTCGTGTTTTTTGGAAGAAATTAGCAAAGTCTGAACTGGAGCAGGCTAAAATGAACTAAACAACTAAATTTAGCTTAAGCTAAGCATATTCTGTTTTCTTAAGGATTCTCAAATTTCTTTTTTGTCCAGTATTGAAGAGTATGTATTCAAATTATGTTTTGTTTAGTTATAATGGTAATTTAATTTGAACATTTCTTGATTTGTCCGTTATGCTGGTTCATGACTAACACAAATCTGTTGCACGGGACTGCAGAAGCATGAGATCCGCACGACCACAGGCTCACGTCTAACAATATGGACACTGTACGGACACCAGTGTTTCAAAACATTATATGTGATTTTATAGAGTTTTTTGGAATTTTATTTGTTTGTTTAAATCAAATTTTTATTTTTCCCTTCCGTTTATTGGCAAGTATATAGTACTTTGAAATTGAAGCTAACATTTATTATATATATTTATGTGTGTGTATGTGTGCGTGTGTGTGTGTGTATGTGTGTATGTGTGCATTTTCAGAAAAATATCTTTATAATTAATATATGACGACAAACAATTGAAAAATTTTATTAACATTTAAATGTATCTTGTCACTTTGAGCTCATTCACACCTCATTAATGAATGAGAAAATATTAAAAAGCAATTTAATATTCTCCTTTTCAAATTTAATAAATTTTAAAATGATATAAATTCAGTAACTGCAATTGTTAATGAATACAACTGCTAAAGAATATAAAAACATCTTACATACAAATAGCTTTTTTCAATGATAAATTTGTTCACAGCAAAAAATTCCATTTATCAGTGCTCGGTAACTTCATACCTTCAATTTTTAAGTACCCTTTCTTGGGTAACAGTACCCTGCCCTTTTTTAATTCTTGGAAACTTTTGGGATGCAATTATCCGTATGAGATATCGTCAGTTTTTTTTCCCTCGGATGGACCTGTTTTGGGTCTTTTTTAAATCGAATATGGTCCCTTTTTACTTTCTCTGCAATACATGGTAATGTATAGGGAAAGTATTGGAATCATGTCGAAAATCGCAACTAGAGTTTTCGACGGATCTACACGTTTCGAGACCTCTAGAATACGAAAAAACTATTTTTAGCGTGACGCCTGTGTGTGTGTCTGTGTGTCTGTGTATCTGTGTGTCTGTCTGTCTGCTTGTGCAGATATTGTATCCACTCTAACTAAAAAACTAATTGACCGAATTTCATAAAATTTGGTAGGTAAGTCACTTGTGCACGAATCTGGTGCTGATTAGTTTTGGGTATGACTCGGGTTAAAAGAACCCGCCTTTTTTTGCGAAATGGCCCTCAAAAGCTTGTATGCACTCTGACTGAAAAACTAATGGACCGAATTTCACAAAATTTGGCAGATAAGTCGCTTGTAGGCCACCCTGGTGCTGATTAGATTTTGGTATAATTCGAAAAAAAATAACCTGCCTTTTTTTGCAAAATGGCCCGCAAAAATCATCAAAATCTAAACTTAAGAACTACGTATGCTCAAATATAGCCATTAAATACTGGTTTAATACGTAATTTTTAGCGAAGAAATGAATAAGACCAACCCCATTACACTAGGACTAGCCGTTCTCGAGATATTTTTGTTTTTCGTATTTTTCCTACACCATTTTTGAAAATAAGTCCAGTTTTCAAATGAGAACGAAAATTGAATTAAAAATTAATTAAATATAATTTAAATAAATAGAACGTGAATATAAGTCTGTAGGGAAAGTCATGTGCTGCCCACATCAGATTTTTACTTTCCCTGCAATACATGGTAATGTATAGGAAAAGTATTGGAATCAGACCGAAAATTGCAACTCGAGTTTTCGACTGCTCAACGTATTTTGAGACCTCTAGAATAAGAAAAAACTCTTTTTAGCGTGACGTCTGTGTGTGTGTCTGTCTGTGTGTCTGTGAAATGTATATATCCACTCTAACTCAAAAACTAATAGACCGAATTTCATAAAATTTGGTAGATAAGTCACTTGGATGTGACCCTGGTGCTGATTAGTTTATCGTACGATTCCAAAAAACAAAAACCGTCTGTTTTGTGAAATGGTCCGTAAAAATGTCATGTATCCACTCTAGCTAAAATACTAATCGACCATATTTCGCAAAATTTGGTAGATATGTTACTTGGGGAGTACTCTGATGTTTATTAAATTTTGGTACGATTCGGAAAAGAACAGTCTGCCTTTTTTTACGAAATGGCCCACAAAAATCGCTAAAATCTGAAAAAAAATGACTACGTATGCGCAAATGCATCAATTAAACTCTTGTCTTGCACGCAATTTCTAACGAGGAAAAGAATATAACCAATTCCAATACTTTATGACTAACCGTTCTCAATATACTTGAGATTTCTTGCATTTTTATTACGCCGATTTCGGAAAAATGCCCAATTACCAAATAAAAACAAAAATCGAATTAAAATTATAAATTTAATGTTATTTTGTGCAATTAAACTCAATCTAGTAAATTATTAAAGAAAAAATCTGATGTGGGCAGCACATGACTTTCCCTGCAGACTTATATTAACGTTGTCTTTATTTTAATTAAATTTATTTCACTTTTAATTCAATTTTCGTTCTCATTCGGTAACCGGACTTATTACTTTTCCTGAAATACATGGTAATGTATAGGGAAAGTATTGGAATCATGTCGAAAAGTGCAACTCGAGTTTTCGACGGATCTACACGTTTCGAGACCTCTAGAATACGAAAAAACCATTTTTAGCGTGACGTCTGTGTGTGTGTCTGTGTGTCTGTCTGTCTGTCTGTGCAGATTTTATATCCTCTCTAACTAAAAAACTAATACACCGAATTTCACAACATTTTGTAGGTAAGTCACTTGTGAGCGGGGCTGGTACTGATTAGTTTTGGGTACGATTCGGGATAAAAGAACCCGCCTTTTTTGCGAAATGGCCCGAAAAATCTTGTATCCACTCTAACTGAAAAACTAATGGACCGAATTTCACAAAATTCGGTGGATAAGTCACTTGCGGGATACCCTGGTGCTGATTAGATTTTGGTACGATTCGGAAAAAAATAACCTGCCTTTTTTTGCAAAATGGCCCGCAAAAATCGTCAAAATCTAAACTAAAGAACTAGGTATACTCAGATATATCCATAAAATGCCCGTTTAATACGTAATTTTTAATGACGAAAGGAATAAGACCAACCCCATTACACTAGGACTAGCCGTTCTCGAGATATTTTAGTTTTTCGTACTTTCCCTACGCCACCTTTGAAAATAAGCCCGGTTACCGAATGAGAACAAAAATTGAATAAAAGTGAAATAAATTTAATTAAAATAAAGAGAACGTGGATATAAGTCTGTAGGGAAAGCTTTTGCGGGCCATTTCGCAAAAAAAGGCGGATTCTTTTATCCCGAATCGTACCCAAAACTAATCAGCACCAGACTCGACCACAAGTGACTTACCTACCAAATTTTGTGAAATTCGGTCGATTAGTTTTTTAGTTAGAGCGGATACAAAATCTGCACAGACAGACAGACAGACACACAGACACACAGACAGACACACAGACACACACACACAGACGTCACGCTAAAAATGGTTTTTTCGTATTCTAGAGGTCTCGAAACGTGTAGATACGTCGAAAACTCGAGTTGTGATTTTCGGCATGATTCCAATACTTTCCCTATACATTACCATGTATTGCAGGGAAAGTAATAAAGAAAAAATGAAATTGAGTCGGCAGGGAAAGTCATGTGCTGCCCACATCTGATTTTTTTCCCAGGAATATAGTAAAAATTTGTTGCAAGTCCTGTTGCACCAAACTCTTCAAACCGCAACATTCGCAAACACACACATATACATCACTTCAAAAACATTCGATGCGAGTTTAGGGATACATGGAACGTACTCTTTCGTCGATAACTCGATTTCGAATACGCAAAAAATTATCCCCAAAAGAGGTTAATATTGTGTTGGTACTCCACGAAAGAAATGAACATTGTGTTAGTACTCCCTGAAAGAATTTTACATGGTTTCGGCTCTTTCTGAAAGAAATTAACATTGCGCTTGAAACTCCCTGACGAAATTTAATATTGGGTTAGTACTCCCTGAAAGAATTTAATATTATGTTGGTACTCTGGATGAATTTAATATATTATTTAACATGATAATCCATTTACACATGGTACATGCACACAATGTAACATGACACTTTCTGAAATAATTAATCATATTTAACAGCTTTGCCACAACTAAAATAATTCAATTTGAGCTATATGAAAAAAGAATAATATGAAAAAGTTCCATCATTCAACGTAAAGAAAATGTATCTTGTTTTATATAAATAAAATTTCGATTTATTTTTAGTCCACAGTCCTCGATGAAAGAAAATTATTTGGTTTTAAAACATTAGCTTATTTGAATTACTGAAAATGTTTCACATATCCTCATTAATGCTATCCTTATACCCCAGGTTGAAAAATAGAAAACTATAGCAGTAACTGAAAAGTTAAAAAAATAATTGAAATTTAGCAAAAGATAATTCATTTTACAAAACCCGACTGTAGGAGTTGTTCTCCAAAATTTGTACATTTTCAGCCACTGCAAATATCGGACATTCCATGCTGACGAGCACATATTAAGCTTGAAACCGGTCCACATATGCTGCTATCTGTTACGTGTCTCTATCCTAAATGAATCAGAGAAAGTGATGATCAAAAGAGTGGAAGGGACGTCAGTCTTTCAAGGTGCAGCAACGAAGCAGAAAAAACGAGCGCTGTTGCCGAAAAGACGCAACTAGGACAAGGCTAAAGCGGAGCGGAATAAAAGGAGGGAACTGTGACAGAAAGGCAAGTGGAGCGCGAACTGAACAGGTTTCCATTATTCACAGAACAGTCCGATGTATTCTGTTTGACAAAAGTTTGTTTGGGTAGAGATTGCGGTTTTGTTTCAATTATACCTCTCTGATTAATATGAGTTGTGTTAATTTGTGATATTGCTATGTGAAATTTGGGGTTGGCCTGCTAATTTTGGAAATCTCATGTCAAAGTTTTGAATGCGCAACCATTTCAGATAACAGAATCCACGAAGTTTCGCGATTTTTATACGCTCATCAGAATGGAATATAGCTGTGGTACTGGCTATGACAGCAAAGAAGCTCATTATGTGTCATAATTTTCGATTAGGTGCTACCATGTAGCCTGCTCAAACTTATTAAAAATTGATCTCAGGTTGTACGAGGTTACATCAACCCAGTTCATATACTCACAGAACCCGTCTATAGGGGGGTTGCCATTGCAGGTATTGGTTATTCCATACTGCCAAACGCATAATAAGCGGGAAACCAGTTCATGGAAGTTATTATCTCCAATGGCAGAGCGATCCAAGGTTTTGGAACCCTTAAAGCTGTTAATATGTGCCAGATTTTCATGTATGTAATTTAGCATCTAACGTAAATGCAACACAATTTCTCTAAAAAAAACCCGCCATAAAAACAGCTTTAATTTTAGAAGGCCACCCGGAGCAAAACTATAGAATTTATCTATCCACACAATATCAAGCTTGAAGAAATTTTCAAATGGGGAGCTCGAGTTCAAAGATATAGGACTATCAGCTCAATGCAACTTGAAATGGTGGTTTTCCAAATGTGTTAAAACCATAAATTCGTGCAATCTTTATGTAAGGAATTTGTGTAAAAGCTTGGGATTGTTTTATACATTTATCTTTACTTAGCTAAAATTAACAAAATGATTTCATGCTCTCTATTAAATCCCGTTTACAAATTTTTCAAACATTAAATACGTCCGGTACCCAAAGCTGCATGAAATCAATTTGTCACGGGTCGGGTCGGGCGTATATGCCCGTGCACCAATAACCTTGTGCTAATCAATTCGAAGGGAAAGGACGACATGAAATATTCATAAAGATGGAAAAGGCAAATATCGTGGGGGGGGGAGGTGTATTAAATGTTTGTAGGGGGTATAATGGTGTGAGAGCCCTGTGAGAGCGTTTGATTGATAAAGTACTTTTTGTTCGTGATTTGTTCTAAATGAAATATAGACCGATTCTATTCATCAGATCCTATCGCAGCAGCAATACTTAGCAAGAACTTGAATTCTAATAAGTTCACCTTTTAAAATTATTTAGATAAATTGTGGAGAATCTGCAGATTAGGATCTTTAATTTAAACGTGAAAGTCCGCATGGAAATAAATCGGGAAAAATTCGTGAAAAAACACGTTACAAATGTAAACATATGAATTTAAAAGATGTTCACATTTAGAAATATTTGGCATATATATATATATGTGTGTATATATATATATGTATATATATATATATATATATATATATATATATATATATATATATATATATAAATACATATATATATATATATATATATATATATATATATATATATATATATATATATATATAATTTGTTAAATTTTGACATACTTTTTAAAATATTTCGTTTGAATTAGCCGAAACAACGCTTAAGATAAATAAGTGCAGCAATAACTTCGAGGATATGGGTACAGAAATATCATCAGAATTTATATATATCTATATAATATGCACCTAACTGAGGAACGAGTGAATGAGTGAGTGGTGATGTACCCAAATTATCAAGTTCTTCTATTATAGCTAGAATCTTTGTTTGGGTGTCTTTCGACCCGTCTTAATTTCGAGACCAAGGAAAAAATCAAATCAAAAATTTCAAATATTCGAATTTAGAGTGAAGGTTAAAAACAACAATAAGAATAACTCAAAATCACTCTTGCTTAATGATCGAGCACTTTTACTCTTAGTTATGATCTTAGTTTCGGCATCATTCAAACCGTCTCAGCTTCCAGGTCAACAAAAAAAGTCTAATATTTTGAAAATTCAAGTTACGGGTGACGATGCAAAGGAATAATTAAAAAAAAATTCGAAACCACTTTTCGAGAGGGTCAATAATTTCCACTCGAGCCCAAATCTCATTTTTTTTGTCTCCTTCGATCCTCCCTAGCTTACAGTTCAACAATAAAATAGAAAATTCTGAAAAATTCGAATTAGGGAAGGGAACGATTACAAAGAGATTTAAAATATAATTACACAACTTTGCTTCTCAAAAATGTGCGTATTTTCATTTTTATGCTTAAATTTGAAATTATTTTTGATATCCAAAAATTTTATTGAATGTGCAAGTGTCCTACTTAGTGACCCTTAACCATTGAGAATATGCGAAGCGCGGATGAAATGAATATAGTGCGTTGTAGGACGCAGCGAACATTTGAGACATAGTAGGAAGCAGCGAATTATTGACGCACTGTAAAAAAACAGCTTTTAGCTCTTCATCGACAATGGCCAGGGATTCGAACAAATAGAATAATACTTTTAATTGTCAAAACTAAACCAAGTATTATTGACATCACTAGATGGGAAGCTAACACCCGATTCAATTATAACTCATTACTCGAATTTAAATCCTGGAAAACGCTCGACGTTGTTTGGTGCTTTTGGTGATACTGTCAATAATGCCTCAAATACGAGAAATCTGCAGTTTCAAGAATAGCATTAATACAAATAGTAAAAATCTGATGTGGGCAGCACATGACTTTCCCTGCAGACTTATATACACGTTCTCTTTATCTTAATTAAATTTAATTCACTTTTAATTCTATTTTCGTTCTCATTTGGTATATGGACTCATTTTCAAAGGTGGCGTAGAGAAAAAACTAAATCTCGAGAACGGCTAGTCCTAGTGTAATGGGGTTGGTCTTATTCTTTACTTTGTTAAAAATTACGTATAAAACAAGCATTTAATGGATATATTTGAGCATACGTAGTTTTTTAATTTAGATTTTGACGATTTTTGCGGACCATTTTGTAAAAAAAGGTAGGTTGTTCTTTTCCGAATCGTACCAAAATCTGATCAACACCAGAGTATCCTACAAGTAACTTATCTACTGAATTTTATGAAATTTGGTCCATTAGTATTTTAACTAGAGTGGATACATGAAATTTTTACGGACCATTCCGCAAAAAAAGGCGGGTTCTGTTTTTACGAATCCTGTCAAAAACTAAGCAGCACCAGGGTCTCACCCAAGTGACTTACCTACCAAATTTTATGAAATTAGGTCCATTAGTTTTTTAGTTAGAGTGGATAAATACATTGCACAGACACACAGACACACACACAGACGTCACGATAAAAATAATTTTTTCATATTCTAAAGGTCTCGAAACGTGTAGATCCGTCGAAAATTCGAGATGCGATTTTCGGCATGATTCCAATACTTTCCCTATACATTACCATGTATTGCAGGGAAAGTAAAAATCTGATGCCGGGAGCACAGGACTTTCCCTTAATGCAAGTACTTTATTTCTTCCGAAATAATGCTGGACACGACGCAATGATTTTCATGTTGAAAAGTGCGCTGACATTTGGTGCTTTTCTGAATGACCACATGTAAAATCACTTTGAAAAAACAAATTAACTTATATTTCGCGAAAATAAAATTTGATATTTGGAAATAATGCTAACATCTGCTAAGCAGTGTACTCCACTATATTAAAATATGTTAGTTATTAATTCATCCATTTGGCGTCTTTTCTACAAATTTGGAGATATTTTCGTCAATTTTGCACAACATTAAAAAAGCTGGTTCGTCAAATTAGTCGCCAAGGCCATTAGTTTTATCTCCAAGTGTTACATATTTGATTATACTCACTATTTTTCGTTTTCATTCAATCTCTAGATACATTTATTTGAGAACTTGCAATATCTCAAGAACGGTTGAAGTTAGCGCTTTAAAGTTTATGTCGTTCGTTTTAAAATAAAAAATTACATATAAAATTATTATTTGTTTAACCGTATTAAATGTTTTGCTTTTTTATGATTTCTTTCAAAAATTCATTTGACGATATGAGGATCTTCCAAACGTTCGATCGCATTTAAAATCAATAAGGTTCCAGTATTCACGGATTATAATAATCGTGCCAAATTCCGTTCGAAACGCTACATTCGCTCGTGAGATATAGTATCCACAAACCCACAGACACACACACACACACACACAGATACCTCAACTCAAAAACGAGTTATTGTAGTTCAAGGATGTTTGAAACGTGATCTTTCGTTCAAAACTCGAATGTTTGTCCCCGTCACAAGACTTTCATACATTATACTATGTAGGGAAAGTAAAAGGGTGTTTGTTTTGCATTTCCTAAGACTCATATTGGTCTTAGGAAAAATTAGGATAAAATTACTAGGATAAAATTACAAAAACATCGCCGTGATTTGTTGGTGGCAAACATTTTGATATATTGTTGTTTTTTTGGAAAAATTTGCCTTGGAACACAAATTTCTTAAGATATGATATAGATAGAACTCAAATAATGACTGATGTGGATTCACCATCAAATTCTGGAGGCGGTGGGGACTTACTAAGGATTTTCATTGCAAGTTAGTTTCTATTTCCGATTCAAAAATTTTTGTTTTACTTATAACATGTATTTCTCAAAATTGAATATAGATAGAGCTTCGATGGTGACTGATGTGGATGCAACATCGAATTCCAGAGAGAATAGAAGAAGTTCACTAAGGATTTCCATTTCCGGTTCTGGAAATGGCACGAAAATTCGTATGACTGTACAAAATTTGTATTCAAAAGAGAATAAAAATGCTTAATATTTGCATCGGAAATGATATTTGCCTCCAACTAAAACTGTAAATGAGACAATGACCTAAAATTATTAATTACGAATGTCAACGTCATTAAATGGCGTTTTAGATCATTCCGGAACGATCCGATGCAGCGACTCCCAAAATCTTCCACTTTCCGAAAAACGCCGTGTGAATCTCGTTAACTAGTGGTAAAAGAATTATGACGCCTTTTACTGTTGTTTAGATTATATTCGGCTTCAATTACAATTTAATCAACGTCACGAAGTAATAAACAAGAAAGATTAATCATGCTTAAAGCATTGATTATGAAACACTTTCCAACTTCAATGCAATTTTATTTTAAAAAATCTAAAATGCAATACATTCCTCGGTAATATTTTAAAACTTATCACAATACTACATTAATTTATTATATTTGAAAACTTAAACATTCATTGAAAAAAATGAACTTCATTCAAATGACGGCATTGAAATATAAATTGCCTGGTTTAAATATCTCTAAAATGCGATACATTCCACGGTAATATTTTTAAAACTATCATAATACTACGATAATTTATTATATTTGAAAACTTCATCGAAAACAACTGAAATTAATTCAAATGGAAAAAATAACACGCCTGGATCTCTCTATAAAAACAGCATTTCATTCATAACTTTCCCTCATTCATTTCATTCATCACAATACTATAAAACTTTATTTTATTTAAAAATTAAGACCATGGAGCTACAAGTAATTAAACTCTATGCTTAAAACTTCATCGAATAAAAATCGTCCTTCTCTTTATAAAATCAATTAATATTTCATTCATATCAGCCATGCAGACTCCATGGGCTAAATTATTTTGTGTTAAAGAAATACAGCAATTCTAATACAACTCATTCTATATATTTTGCTGTTTACATTTTACATAAGTCAAAAATAGGCTTCGTTGTCGAAATAATCAAATTTGGATAATCATTTAAACAGAAATATATTGTATTTTCGTTGTTTTAGTATGTAGATGCACAGAATGTAAGCAAAAATAAAGTAGTTTTAAGGACGGATACAACACTCATTATAAATTAAAAAGAATTTAAAAAATCATGATTTTGAAACAAGATGGATGCCATATATTATTTTGAAGTGGATCATGTGATCTTTTCATATCATCATGGTCACGTGATCGTTTCATATAAGAGGTGTAATTATTATTTTAATTTTTATTTAAAAAACTACTGAATATATTTCGCTGAATTTTTTTTATATATTTTATGGAACAATTTGAATATTACCTAAAATTTTCGAAGCAATTTGTGAATTTTAAATTCGCTTAAAAAATGTTTGAAAAGTTAGGTCCCATAGGGCTCAATGTATTTCATTTTTTCAACCCGGGTTCAATCCAAAACTCATTGGGTGATATTATTCATTTATATTCCCATAGGTCCTACAGACCGTCTGAACAACATACTAAAATTTCATTTTGATTAAGTCATTTTTACGGCAGTTATCGTGCTAACGGACAGACAGACAGACAGACAGACAGAATGGACAAAGTCATAAACACTTTTCAACTTTATTGTAAAGTGTTAATAATTAATTAGATACAAAATAAAATATACCATAATTTTATCCGTATGAATCCCACCACCAGCCTACGGCTAGCTACAGACTATTATGCTCTATACGTTGAGCTAGTGACAAAAATATAGTATTTTTCATTCTCCATTGAAAATCAACTTTGCACTATTCTTTTTACAGATATTCAAATCAAAGAGCAACATTTGATCGTCATTGCTTCCACATTCCGCTGACTTTTTTTACTTTCCTTATATACATAATGTATAAGGGAAGTATTGTGACGGGATCGAATATTCGAAATCGAGTTTTCGACGGGAGAGCGCATTTCAAGCATCTCTGATCACAAATCGAACATTTTTGATGTGATGTCTGGGTGGGTGGGTGTGTTTGTGTCAGTGAGTCTGTTGAGATGATATCTCATGAACAAGTAGAGCGATTCGAATGAAATTTGGTACAAAATTCACAATCCGCGAATACTGGAAGCCTATTGTTTTTAAACGTAATCGAATGTTCAGAACCCCCCCCCCCCTAAATTTTCGAGTGAAATTTTGAAAAAATCATTAAAAAATCAAAACCTTTAATAAAGTTATGCAGATAGGCATTTCTTATGTAATTTTTCCTTAGAAAACGATTGACATAAACTTTAGAACGCTAGCATGAACCGTTCTTGAGATATTGTACATTTTTTAAATAAATTTATCAAAAAATCCCATGAATTAAAAAAAATATATTAACTGTTGAAAAACCTTTTCACTTTTCATATGTAATATCATGCGATAAATTGGGTGACATCATTCTTGTGGATCTAGCTCGTTCCAATCATGAGAAAAGATACTTTGAGTAATACTTTTGCATTTGAACACCAATAGCCATTTATCTGTTATATGAATAACTTATTTCTCCGCTTATAACGCTTGGCGCGATTTTTACGACGAATTTGGCGGAATGTCGCCAACTTGGCGACTTTTTAAATGCTGCCAAATTAACGAAAATCTTGCCAAATGGATAAAAATGACGCTAAATCAATGAAAATGACAAGTAATTGACAAATATTCACTATCTTGGCAAGAACATAAATATCTACAATTTTTATACTAGATATATCTTCAAGCCTATTTTTTTACTGTAAAGTAGTAAATTCTAATATAAAAATCATTATATAAAGAAAGTCATGTGTTACCCACATCAGACTTTTTTAATACAGGATAGTATTTTATTCGCATGATTTCAGCTTTAGCCAAACATCAAGTTTCCACTCATCTATTTCTCGAGTATATACATGTCTTAGCCAGAACTCGAACTATCAATCTATATGGCTGGCCAAATGACGTAGCAGAAACGATAATTTTCCGTGCTTTATTTGAAACGGACCCTACAAGTTAATTTGTAATTAATGATGATACAACATAGATTTTTATTTAACATATTAGACTGTAAAATTGTATTGCCCCAATAGGTTTATTTGTTACAAAACAGAGGAAATGGAGACCAAATTCTCGAAAAAGATCGAGTTAAATGTACTTTATGTTATCTATCTCTTCATTTTTTATTAGATAAAAACACTAAAAAAGGCCCATGGGAGATTTTAGACTTGAACAAATGAGCCATTACGTGAAAAAGTCATTAATAACAAAACTTTTCTCCTAACCATTAGTTTATTATCTACCGATCAAACAGAAATGAAAGTTTAAAATCCAACAGAAAGAACATTAAATAATTGATCAAGCAATGACATTGAAGATAAAAATAAAAATAAATAAACTTGGCCAATGTAGATGGCTTATTTTTATTTACTTCAAACTCAATTTATAAAGCTTTTATCACATTCTCTAACAAAAGTAGTCTGCAGCTGCTGCGTCGAGGATTTCAATCAGCTTTTAAGGGGTAAATCTAGACACAAAATAAGTCTCTAAGTATTTCTTAAAATGGGAACCATTTGCAAAGAGATTAAAAGGTGAAATACAGAAGAACAGGGGTCTGGGAACTGTTTCCCCTAAGGTCGCTAAAGTAAATTTGAACACTTCGAACACAACGATCAACTAAGTTAACCCATTGACTTACTATAGAATAAATTCAATTTTAAACAACGTTGCATTAACTTCCTTTGATTTTGGAAATTATATATGGACAATATAAATTGGATTACAAAGTTCTTAAGTGTTACCCTCATGAAAAGTCCCGTGCAGTGACACGATGTCATTGTAATTAGGCATTGGTGAAAACGTTACTGCGACAAAAGGGAAAATTATATATATATATATATATATATATATATATATATATATAATGGGCCATGTAAATTATTTCTGTAATACAATTTACAGTGATGTACACAGAAACGTAGAATCCGCATTAACGAAACATGTATGAGCCTTGATAACGTACATAGTTTCGGAAATGCTTATCACTTTATTCAATTTATTTAATTTCTAATTTTTATTGGGAGCTGAAAAGGCCTAGCTCATCATGCAAGACAATGTTTCTGTTTCGCAATTTTTCATCTTATACACAATTTTTGCATTTACACCATGTATGTTTAGGCAGGGAACAAGGGGATTAGTACCTTAAGTACCTGCATTAAATATATGAATTATAAAATTACTTTCTTATACATATACTTTCATATAAAAAGTTTTTTTTCACCCTTCTTTAGCGCATGTATATATTATTCCATACCTTAACTTATATATGGAACAGGGAAAAAAGGGGTATTTTATAACAATTTAGTACCTGTTTTATTTATAATGTTTACTTATCCAGTTTTTTTAAATATTCAACAGCTTGTCGTATAGTCTTTTTGTTATCACATTTACATTTCTGTCCATCTTCCTTTCACTTTTGCTATACAGAACATTTTCTATTAATGATAAATCTCATGTATATATATTACAAGTAAAATAAAAATTCTTCAATTATATATATATATATGTGTGTGTGTGTGTGTGTGTGTGTGTGTGTGTGTGTGTGTGTGTGTGTGTGTGTGTGTGTGTGTGTAAGTGTGTGTGTGTGTGTGTGTGTGTGTGTGTGTGTGTGTGTGTGTATGTGTGTGTGTGTGTGTGTATTACTTTTAATATACAACAGTTCAGAATCGATGGTCGTTGCAGCCACAAGGGAGCAGCAGCAAAAATGTAGTTGGTTAAGGGTGCCATGGACTCAAAAATGTTCAAAACCCTTGTGATGGGCTTTGAATCGACTTTTCGGACAGAATTCTCCCACCCATGAAATGTAACAATGTAGCTTGTCAAACAGAAAATAAATAAATTACATCTGAAAATAAATATTTCGTTTATAAATAGCATAAAAATGTTGAATAATATATCAACCGGTATCAAATGCGAAAAAAGAGCTTTTTTCTTCGGGATAAATTAGATACAGCATCAGTACCCAACAAAAATAGTTGTATCATGTGACACAACAAAATAGTGGTTGTCAAGGAATATTCGAAAGAAATTTAAAGGAAAATCAAGTAGGAGGATAAAGAATAGCTGAAGTGTTCAAAACACTCCCCCAGTGAACAAAACTATGAACTAAGTGTCTTAAAATGAAAATTAAAAAACAATTAGCATCAACTAACAGAAAAATAAAACTATGCTAAAATTTTTTTGTAAAAATACTAGTGAAAACTAAACAACTGGTTTCGGAAGTTAGATAAACTACCTTCATCAAAATAACAAAATACTGTAAAAAATATCATTGGATAGACACTATAAAAATATAACTGAAAGCTTACAACCGGTTTCAGAAGGCTACATGAACAAATTCATCAATTCAATTTAATTTACTTTCGATCAAAACAATTTTTAAATTCAGCAGAAAATGACACAAAATATGAAAGCATTGGTCGATTTTGGGAGGAATATAAACCAACTTCATCAACTAAATTGACATAAAAATAAATTCAAACAAACATATTAAAAATATCCGTCCATAAAAGATCACTGAAATAAGAATATAACAAAAAAAAAAATAAACATGTTTTGGAAGCTACATGAACTAACTTCCTAATAAAATGTTTGTAAGAAAATTATTTATAAGTAAATGATAATTTACTAAAAAATGTTACCAAGTTCCTTGTATAATCCATGTTACAGAAATTATCATTGTTCTTTCATATAATGTTGTCAAAATTTTATCGTAGAGCGTGTCAAAATCTGACCATAAGGATTATCAAATTTCGATTATAATGATTATCAAAATTTGATTACAAAGATTATCAATATCTGATCATGAAGATTATCATAAAAATCGATCAATATTTGTTTTAAACAGATAAATTACAAAAGAATTTTTTTTTAGTTCAAGTTTTTACATAACGTACTACATTCACACATTGCTCTTTTTACTTTCCCTGCAATACATGGTAATGTATAGGGAAAGTATTGGAATCATGCCAAAAATCGCAACTCGAGTTTTCGACGGATCTACACGATTCGAGACCTCTAGAATACGAAAAAACCATTTTTAGCGTGACGTCTGTGTGTGTGTCTGTGTGTGTGTCTGTGTGTCTGTCTGTCTGTGTGTCTGTCTGTCTGTGTGTCAGTCTGTGTGTCTGTCTGTGTGTCTGTCTGTGCAGATTTTGTATCCAGTCTAACTAAAAAACTAATGGACCGAATTTCACAAAATTTTGTAGGTAAGTCACTTGTGGCCGGGGCTGGTGCTGATTAGTTTTGGGTACGATTCGGGATAAAAGAACCCGCCTTTTTTTGCGAAATGACCCGCAAAAGCTTGTATCCACTCTACCTAAAAAACTAATGAACTGAATTTCACAAAATTCGGTATATGAGTCACCTGTGGGTTACTCTGGTGCTGATTAGATTTTGGTATGATTCGGAAAAAAATAACCTGTCTGTTTTTGCAAAATGGCCCGCAAAAATCGTCAAAATCTAAACTAAACTAGGTATGCTCAAATATATTCATTAAATGCTCGTTTAATACGTAATTTTTAACGATGAAAAGAATAAGACCAACCCCATTACACTAGGTCTAACCGTTCTCGAGATATTTTAGTTTTTCGTATTTTTCCTACACCATTTTTGAAAATAAGTCCGGTTACCGAATGAGAACGAAAATTGAATTAAAAGTGAAATAAACTTAATTAAATAAAGAGAACGTAGATATAAGTCTGCAGGGAAAGTCATGTGCTGCCCACATCAGACTTTTTACTTTCTCTGCGATACATGGTAATGTATAGGGAAAGTATTGGAATCGTGCCGAAAATCGCAACTCAAGTTTTCGACGGATCTACACGTTTCGAGACCTCTAGAATACGAAAAAACCATTTTTAGCGTGACGTCTGTGTGTGTGTCTGTCTGTGTGTCTGTCTGTGTGTCTGTCTGTCTGTCTGTCTGTCTGTGCAGATTTTGTATCCACTCTAACTAAAAAACTAATGGACCAAATTTTATAAAATTTGGTAGGTAAGTCACTTGTGAGCGAATCTGGTACTGATTAATTTTGGGTACGATTCGGAATAAAAGAACCCGCCTTTTTTGTGCGAAATGGCTCGCAAAAGCTTGTATCCACTCTAGCTGAAAATCTACTGGACCAAATTTCTCAAAATTTGGTAGATAAGTCGCTTGTGGGTCACCCTGGTGCTGATTAGATTTTAGTATGATTCGGCAAAAAATAACCTGTTTTTTTTTGCAAAATATCCTGCAAAAATCGACAAAATCTAAAATAAAAAAACTACGTATGCTGAAATATATCCATTAAATGCTCGTTTTATACGTAATTTTTAACGAAGAAAAGAATATGACCAACCCCATTACACTAGGACGTGCCGTTCTCGAGATATTTTTGTTTTTTCGTTTTTTCTCTACGCCACCTTTGAAAATGAGTCCAGTTACCAAATGAGAACGAAAATTGAATTAATAGTGAATTAAATTTCATTAAAATAAAAAGAATGTGTATATAAGTCTGCTGGGAAAGTCATGTGCTGCCCACATCAGATTTTTCACTTCACCGACATGAGCACAAAGATGGGAATCTTTCCAAGGCCTTAACTTGTCCACTAATGTCTTAAAACAAACATTTTTGTCAAAATGCGAATTCGAATATTACCAGCATAACAATACTTTCTCTACCCTATAGCACGAGAAGGTAAAAATGTCATTACACAATATTCTCTTTTAACTGGCGCGACTGTCACTTCTATCAACACGCAGGCACATTTTTTCTACTCTAATTTTTGAGACGTTTCTGTAGACGAAACAACAAGAAAAAGAGAAAGTCACACATTTATTTGCATCGCTCCATCTCTCAGGGAAGATGCTCAATTCTCTCTCTTCCCTGTTCTGAAGAATATGAAAAAAATAATTTTTCTCTTTTTCTAATTTTAGAGAAGGCAAAAATCATTATTTTCCCTTGAAATGAAAACACTTCGACATTAAAGTGTTGAAACCCCTGGCTCGACGCCGCCATATTTGCGCTATTTTTATTTAAAAAAAAAGATGTTTTTAAAGGTTTACGTTCTCTGAATGTTTTGAAAAATAATTTCTTAGAGCTGTGAAAATGTTGAATTTTCTTTCGTTTATTCGCAGTGCTCCTTTTTAAAGAATTTTTTAAATGTTTTTATACCAACTTTTGTCTATGTACTATAAAAATTCCTATATATCCACGGCTTTTGTGATAAGGCTTTCACACCATTGTGCCGTAATTTTGTTTAAATTAAAGTATTGTTTTATTTCTGTGTGAGAGAAAGGATTAATTTTACCATATATATATATTTTTTTTTTCGATATGTTTTCCACTCCATTGACGTTTGAGGGAGGCGAACTTTTAAATCGTAAATTTGTTTATGTTCCAGAATAATATTAATAAAATAATGCTGTATTTTCGCTTCTCAGTCACTAGTTTGGGACTTGCCGGTTTTGTGCACGCGCCGGAGTTGCCGTTAGAGAGAGAGTGTAGAGGTAAGAACGATATAGGTGCGTGGATTCGCGTCTGATCGGGAATTTCGGAATGAAGCAAATTAATATTGTAAATTAATGGTTGGCTATTCAAGAATGTAATGTAGTGTTGAAGACCCAGACCGTCCGACTCATTCGAAGGACTTGAGCAACTATTTGGACGGCCGGGAAAGGGAGTTAGCGAAAGCCAACCCCCAGATATAATGTAGTGTGAAAAAGATTTGTTTGGGGCCGGTTTGGCTCCGTCAAGGATAAGATATTCGTTTATTTAAATGTAGCAGTTTGGTTTTGAAAGAATGGATCTTGTGCAGGTGGAATAAAAAGGTTCTCACCAAGGGTCGACTTTGAAATACTAATAAAGCTAAGTGAAGCTAATTTATAACGATTGTTTTTGCCTGATCCCTCTTCGTGTGGATATCGTTGAGTTTTGTTGAATAATTTTTATGAAGTCTGGATTCCACCAGTTCTTGAATATCGTTGAATGTTTCCGGTGGTGTAACGAAATCCAGTTATTTTTCGAGTACCTGTTTGCCGAAAAGTTCTATTCCTCATCATTCCTTGTGACCGGCCAAGTTGCTGGATTCTACCCGAGTATTATAAATCCAATTTCCCGATTGCGCTACTCAAGAAATGTGCTGTTTAAAGATCCGAAAATCCATCCGGGTATTCCTTTCCATAGTTCAGAAATGTTAACTTATATTTCAAAAGAGATGAAGTAAACTTTTATTTATATTCATTCTTCCATCTAATCGAGTGTTAATGTCAATGCAATCTGAATATTGAATTACTGATATCTGTCTCAAGAATGAAATTGTTACACTAAAATGTCATATATGATTTAAATATAACGTGCAGGCTATTTATGTTTTTTTCATATGTCAGGAAATGTATGTGTGCTCTCTCTGTTTTTCTTCCTCCAGGGGTGTTCTTAATTGTCACCCTACCGAGAGCGTTTCTATGTTATTGCAAATTTGCCTTGAAATGCACTTACTATACCACTATTTTGATCACTTGTGCTTACTATACCACTATTTTGATCACTTGTGCTTACTATACCACTATTTTGATCACTTGCACTTACTATACCACTATTTTGATCACTTGCACTTACTATACCACTATTTTGATCACTGGCCTGTTTTTTTCTGATTTAATAAATGTGTTTAAAATTCCAATCTGCATTTTGTCTGTGGTTTCACAAAACCGGCGCCACATTTTACACACAAGCTAATCAATTTTCTGTTCGTATGGAAAACAATAGCAATAAGTAAAGTTATTTTGCGATTTGTATGGAATACAATTGCGATAATTGCAGACTTGTGCCATTTATACAGAAAAACAAATGCAACTGCCTTTTCTCGATTTCTATGGAAAAGCATAGCGTTAAGTGGAATCTTCTTGCGATTTTTATGAGAAACAATGACAATGAATGGAGCTTTTTGACTTCTTGCAATTTATGCCGGAAAGCAATAGCACTGAGTGGAGCCTTCCCTCAATTTGTAACATAACTATTTAAAAATCTGATGTGGGCAACACATGACTTTCCTTATATAATACAATGAATTTACTACTTTTACAGTTAAAAATTGTTATTCTTATAGTAGATACTTATATTCTTTCCAAGATATTGAATTTCCTTCAATTAGTCGTCATTTTCATTGATTTAGCGTCATTTTTATCAATTTGGCGAGATCTTCGTTAATTTGGCAACAATTAAAAATGTTGCTAAGTTGGCGCTATTCCGCCAAATTTGTCGCCAAAATCTCAGCAAGCGTTATGGACGGAGAAATAAGTTATTCTTACAGCAGATAAATGACTATTGGCGTTCAAATACAAAAGTATTACTCAAAGTATCTTTTTTCATAAATGGAACGAGCTAGATTCACGAGAATGATGTCACCCAATTTATTGCATGGTATTACATATGAAAAGTGAAAATGTTTCTCGATAGGAAATATTATTTTTTTATTTTATATAACTTTTTGATAATTTTTTTGAAAAATGTGCAATATCTCGAGAATGGTTCATGTTAGAGTTCTAAAATTTATGTCAATCGTTTTCTAATGAAAAATTACATAAGAAATGTCTATTTGCGTAACTTTATTAGCGATTTTGATTTTTTGTCGATTTTTTCAAAATTTCACTCGAAAATTTAGGGAGGTTCTGAACATTCGATTACGTATAAAAACAATAGGCTTCCAGTGTTAACGGATTGTGATTTTTGTACCAAATTTCGTTCGAATCGGTCCATTCGTTCGTCAGTTATGGTCTCCACAGGCTCACTGACACACACACACACACACACACAGACATCACTTCAAAAATGTTTGATTCGTGATCAGGGATGCTTGAAATGTGCTCTCCCGTCGAAAACTCGATTTCGAATTTTCGACCCCGTCACAATACTTTCCTTATACATTATGTATATAAGGAAAGTAATAAGTAGAAACTCTTTAAAATTTTTATTCAGAAATGCCAAAAATTGGAGGCATATTTCGATGTGTATGAAAAACAATAGCAATTAGTGGAGCCATTTTGAAATTTATATGAAACACAAAAGCAAAAGGGGGAACAAGTCTTGCGGTTTGTATGGAAAACCAATAAGTGGATACTGTTCGTGGTTTGTATGGGGAAACTACAGCATCCAGTGGAGCCTTCTCGCGATTTTTATAAAAAAAAAAACCATTAGCAGTAAGCAGAAACATTTTGCGATTTTAATTAAAAAGAGTATCAAAAGTTGGTGACCCTTGCGATTAGCATAAAAACAATTCCAATATGTGGAGCCTTCACGCGACTTGTGTAGAAAACAATTGCAATTAAGTGGCGTCCTTTCGGGATTTGCATGGGAAACAACAGCAATATGTTACGTATTCTTGTGATTTGTATGGGAAACAATAACAATAAGTGGAGTCTTTCTGCGACTTGTATAGAAAACTGCAATTAAGTGGCGTCGTTTTGTGATTTGTATGGGAAGCAATGGCAATAAGCGACGTCTTCTTGTGACTTGTATGGGAAACAATAGTAATAAGTGGAGTAATAGCAATAGCAATTACATTTCAGACATAACAATAAAAATGAGTATAAAAGAAATGAATCGTGCATAAAACATTGATTAAAAATAAACTTTACAACTGAAATGCAATTTTATTTAAACATCTCTAGAATGTGATACATTCAAAGCTGATATCTTTAAATTTTCGCAGTACTACAGCAATTTATTATGCGTGAAAACTTAAAACTTCATCGAAATATAAATCATCTGGCTCTATTTAAAATCAACGAATTTTTCATTCATATCACTTATATTCCAGACTCCAGAGTTACATAATTTTGAGTGAAAAAAATTCAGCAATTCTTTTACAACTCACCTTACAATCGTTTTATTTATTTACATTATGCATACGTTAAAATTAGGCTTCGTCATAGAAATAATCAAAAATTAGTAATCATTTAAAATCAAAAATATTATAATTGTTTTGGCACAGAATATAGATGCACAGAAAATACGCAAAATTAAAGCCGTTTCAGGACGGAAGCAACACTAAATATAAATTTGAAATATCCTTAAAAATCACGATCTTGACACTTCGGGGAAAAAATGGATGCCATATTTCATTTTGCAATGAGTCACGTGATCTCTTCATATATCATGAGTGCAATTATTATTTCAATTTTTATTTAAAAAACTGCCCAACACATTTTGCTGAAATTTTTTTACACATTTTATGTGATAATTTGAATAATTTCTAAAATTTTCGAAGCAATTTGTGAGTTTTAATTTCACTTAAAAAATGTTTGATAAATTAAGTCGCATGAGTGTATTTCATTTTTTCAACCCGGGTTAAATCATAAATTTGGGTGACATTCATGTTTATTCCCATATGCCCCACAGTCCGTCTCAACAACATACTAAAATTTTATTTTGATAAAATCATTTTACGGCAGTTATCGTGCGAACGGACAGACAGACAGACAGAATGACCAAAGTCATAAACACTTTCCAACTATGTTGAAAAGTGTTAAAAATTGTCTTCCATACAAGAATAATGTTCAGATAGCAAACTGCCAGAACAGTTTTTCCAATTGCTATATGGAAAAGAAGTCAAGGTGTTTTATATTTACTGGTTTCTGTTACTTCCACTACCCTAGTATAAATCCAACCCTGATTCTGTAGAATACTACAGCAGTACCCATATTCAGGGCATCCTGAAAATTCATTGGTTCTCTTTGTGCAATATTAATTTCATTCCGGTTTCAAATTATATCCATCTTTCATTTTATATAATTCATTTGTAAAAGTCTCTAATATACTCGTGAAACGCTCACCTTTTATTACTTGCGATAACTTGCATAAAATATTACGAATTATTTTCAAATCAGCAAGATCCAAAATATGTCAATTTCGATCAAATTAAAAAAAATTTCATGAGTAATGGCACGATTTTTTGTAAGCATTCCTGGAGATTTCTCATTTAGTGTTACAATCAAATTATATTATGTTATATAAAGCTTGATAAAAAAAAAATTGCTGTTTCAATGTAACTTATTTTTACTTCCTCATTCTATAGAATATGGTATAGAGAAATTTTTTCGATTTCGATAATGATTTTTTTTCACGAGAATTATCGTATTCGATATCTTGATGCCTTGTTTTAAGACTTCTTGAACACGTTTTGACTATTTTTAGAATGGTTTCCGTCTGCCTGTGGTCGATTTTTTATGTAGACGATAGCTTCTTCGAGCATTAATGGATTTTCGCAAAACTTTACATCCGGCTTTGTAATAAAAAATCGGAAACTAGATAGTTTTTTTTTTAATTCGAGCTAAAACTTCGAAATTTATTTGAAATTTATTTTCTTAACATGGCAGCGTTGGGCAAAATGTGACATAATTATGCATAAAAAGGTTATTTATAACTCAGTGACAGTGAAACTTCACAGTTTCAGTCATTGTAGTGAAAAATAACCGCACAATTTTTGTGTTCGTGACGTCAGTAGTCCCCTCTTGATAGGTTGGTGGAAGGCAAGTTGCCTCCCGATGGGTGCATTTATAAACTTGATATCAATCGAAAGACTTTTTTACTTTCCCTGCAATACATGGTAATGTATAGGGAAAGTATTGGAATCATGTCGAAAATCGCAACTCGAGTTTTCGACGGATCTACACGTTTCGAGACCTCTAGAATACGAAAAAACCATTTTTAGCGTGACGTCTGTGTGTGTGTCTGTCTGTCTGTGTGTCTGTGTGTCTGTCTGTCTGTGTGTCTGTGTGTCTGTCTGTGCAGATTTTATATCCACTCTAACTAAAAAACTAATGGACCGAATTTCACAAAATTTTGTAGATAAGTCACTTGTGGGCGGGGCTGGTGCTGATTAGTTTTGGGTACGATTCGGAATAAAAGAACCCGCCTTTTTTGTGAAATGGCCCACAAAAGCCTGTATCCACTGTAGCTGAAAAACTAATGGACCGAATTTCACAAAATTCGGTAGATGAGTCACGTATAGGTCACCCTGGTGCTGATTAGATTTTGGTACGATTCAGAAAAAAATAACCTGCCTTTTTTTGCAAAATGGCCCGCAAAAATTGCCAAAATCTAAAATAAAAAACTGGGTATACTCAAATATATCCATTAAATGCTGATTTAATACGTAATTTTTAACGACGAAAAGAATAAGACCAACCCCATTACACTAGGACTAGCCGTTCTCGAGATATTTTAGTTTTTCGTACTTTCCCTTCGCCACCTTTGAAAATAAAGAGAACGCTATCGAATGAGAACGAAATTGAATTAAAAATGAAATAAATTTAATTAAAATAAAGAGAACGCTAATATAAGTCTGCAGGGAAAGTCATGTGCTGCTCACATCAGATTTTTCAAGTTGTGCTCATGTGTACCAACAATATAGATTTTTATTTTTTCTTCTTACGAAAAAAAAGAAAGAGAGAGAGAAAGAGAGCGAGAAAGAGAGAAAAGATAAAAATTACAAGCTATTTAAAAATTATTCTGACATGAAAAAATCGAGTTGAGCCACATTTAATTAATATTGTGGATATTAACTGTATTATTAATACAGTTAAACTGCATTATTAATACAGTTAATATCCACAACTGTATATTAACTGTATTATTAATACAGTTAAATTAACTGTTAATAATACAGTAAAAAACAGTTAATTATTAATACAGTTAAAAATTAACTGTATTATTAATACAGTTAATTTTTTTTGTAGTTCTTAAAAGGTGCTTAAAAAGTGCTTAACTTTTTTTTATGAAAAATGTGCAAGAGCCCTGGACTGGTAGCATACCATCAGTCAAATTAGATCGACTTTATTACTTTCAACTTTTACCTAACTTTATATTTATAGGTATAGTATAAGGCTATTTTTTCAATTTATATTCCTCCGCTGCTTTACTATACCCACACGTATGTCACATAATTTGATTTGGGATTTTGTGAAAAACACTTAGCACTTTGAACACTTTGTTGAAATTCAGTCTCAGAAATTTCAGGTGACATTCACTATTGCACAGAATAGCTTGCATTAGATAAATCTAACACGAAGGGGGGGGGAGGGATATAGGAGAAACTAATGAGGGAGATAACTTCGTTGTAAGTGTTAAAAACCTCGAGTTATTTAGCAATACGTTAAGTTGAATCGCTTATTAATTACTAATATAAAATAATCTTCTATACTTCTATTGTATGTATAAATACTGGAACGCGTAAACATATAGATTTTGAATCAGATAAGTTTTATATTAATCTTAGCTAATCAAGTAATTGCATTCTTATACACGACTATTACGCAGCTCTCATGTAATGTATCCACAACAATCAATCAAACACCTTTTTCTCAGCCGGTAAGTTATACGTATATAAAACTGGTGTATAGTCGTTTAAGCTCAGACACGTAAAAAATTAATCATCATTATCTGACACGTTTTTTCTCAAGTCTTTGACATTAGCTGTTTTTCTTTCAAAGCTTGCCGCAACCTCAGGTTGCCCCAGGCTTTTGACATAGGCCAAGATATATTTAGAAACGCAATGCGAATGATCTTTCTCCAACAAAAACATTAAGTCACTGTATTGTATATTTACGATGTAAACAAACCTGGTATATTTACTCAAGGCTTACAGATTGTTGGCAGCCTACAAGACGTTTGTGGTATTTTGCGGTTGCTTCACATTATCCTATTTTTTCTTCTGTTATTTCCAAATTAGTTTTGTCATTCAAAACAGCGTCTTCAATGTATTTTTCTTAAATCTTCTCTAATTATCAGAAATTGCACTCTTAGGTAATTGAAAGGTTACTCCCATTATAAGATAAGGAAAAATTTGATGTGGGCAACACATGACTTTCCCTGCAGACTCAAATGCATTTTTACTTTATTTCTTTAATAATCCATTAAATTGAGCTTAATTGCACAAAATAGCACTAAATTTGCATTTTTAATTCAATTTCTGTTTTTATTTGGTAATTGGACATTTTTCCAAAAGTGGTATAACTAAATGCGAAAAATCTCAAATATCTCGAGAACGGTTAGTCCTAGAGTAATAGAGTTGTTCTTATTCTTTGCCTTATCAAAAATTACGTATTAAAAAAGCATTTCATTGATACATTTGAGCATACGTAGCTTTTTTATAGATTTTGGCGATTTTTGAGAGCCATTTCGTAAAAAAGGCAGGTTGTTATTTTCCAAATAATACCAAAATCTAATCAGCACCAGAGTATCCCACAAATAACTCATCTACCCAAATTTTGTGAAATTTGGTCAATTAATATTTTAGCTAGAGTGGATAAATGACATTTTTGCGGGCCATTTCGTAAAAAAAGGCAGGTTGCTCTTTTCTGATTAATACCAAAATCTAATCAGCACCAGAGTATCGTACAAGTAACTTATCTACCAAATTTTGTGAAATTTGGTCAATTAGTACATTAGCTAGGGTGGATACATGGAAATTTTAAGGGCCATTTCGCAAAAAAAAGGCGGCTTCTGTTTTTACGAATCATACCAAAAACTAATCAGCACCAGGGTCACATCCAAGTGACTTACCTACCAAATGTTATGATATTCGGTCCATTAGTTTTTGAGTTAGAGCGGATACATACATTGCACAGAGACACAGACACACACACAGACGTCACGCTAAAAATAGTTTTTTCGTATTCTAGAGGTCTCGAAACGTGTAGATCCGTCAAAAACTCGAGTTGCGATTTTCGACATGATTCCGATACTTTCCCTATACATTACCATGTATTGCAGGGAAAGTAATAATCTGATGTGGGCAGCACATGACTTTCCCTGCAGACTCAAATTCATTTTTCCTTTATTTCCTAAAGAACTCATTAAATTGAGTTTAATTGCACAAAATGACACTAAATTTACATTTTTAATTCAATGTCTGCTGTTATTTGGTAATTGGAGAAAAGGCGCACAAAATTTCCAAAGGCGGCATAAAAAAATGCGAAATATCTCAAATATCTTGAGAACGGTTTGTTTTAGAGTAATAGAGTTGTTCTTATTCTTTTCCTCATCAAAAATTATGTATAAAACAACCATTTAATTGTTATATTTGAACATACGTAGCTTTTTTTTAGATTTTGTCGAATTTTGAGGGCCATTTCGTAAAAAAAGGCAGGTTATTCTTTTCCAAATAATACCATAATCTAATCAGCACCGGAGTATCCCACAAGTAACTTATCTACCAAATTTTGTGAAATTTGGTCAATTAATATTTTAGCTAGAGTGGATACATGACATTTTTATGGGCCATTTCGTAAAAAAAGGCAGGCTGTTCTTTTCGGATTATTACCAAAATCTAATCAGCACCAGAGTATCCCACAAGTAACTTATCTACCAAATTTTGTGAAATTTGGTCAATTAGTATTTTAGCTAGAGTGGATACATGACATTTTTACGGGCCATTTCGCAAAAAAAGGCGGATTCTCTATTTGCGTGACTTATCTGCTAAATTTTATGAAATTCGGTCCATAAATTTTTTATACATACATTGCACAGACACACAGACACACACACAGACAGACAGACAGACACACACACAGACGTCACGCTGAAAATACTTTTTACTTTCCCTGCAATACATGGTAATGTATAGGGAAAGTATTGGAATCATGCCGGAAATCGCAACTCGAGTTTTCGACGGATCTACACGTTTCGAGACCTCTAGAATACGAAAAAAACATTTTTAGCGTGACGTCTGTGTGTGTGTGTGTGTGTGTCTGTCTGTGCACATTTTGTATCCACTCTAACTAAAAAACTAATTGACCGAATTTCATAAAATTTGGTAGGTAAGTCACTTGTGGGCGAATCTGGTGCTGATTAGTTTTGGGTACGATTCGGGATAAAAGAACCCGCATTTTTTGCGAAATGGCCCGCAAAAGCTTGTATCCACTCTAGCTGAAAAACTAATAGACCGAATTTCACAAAATTCGGTGAATAAGTCGCTTGTAGGTCACCCTGGTGCTGATTAGATTTTGGTACGATTCGAAAAAAATAACCTGCCTTTTTTTGCAAAATGGCAAGTAAAAATCGTCAAAATCTAAAATAAAAAACTACGTATGCCAAATATATCCATTAAATTTTAGTTTTATACGTAATGTTTAACGAAGAAAAGAATAAGACTAACCCCATTACACTAGGTCTAGTCGTTCTTGAGATATTTTGGTTTTTTCGTATGTTCTCTACGCCATCTTTGAAAATAAGTCCAGTTACCGAATGAGAACGAAAATTGAATTATAAGTGAATTAAATTTAATTAAAATAAATAGAACGTGTATATAAGTCTGCAGGGAAAGTCATGTGCTGCCCACATCAGATTTTTTGGTATTCTAGAGGTCTCGAAATGTGTAGATCCGTCGAAAACTCGAGTTGTGATTTTCGACATGATTCCAATACTTTCCGTATACATTACCATGTATTGCAGGGAAAGTAATAATCTGATACGTAGGCAGCACATGGCTTTCCATATATAATGAAATGGATTTGCTTCTTTCACAGGGAAACAATGGCGCACAATTTCCACAGCACAATGATTTTCGCATTAAGACCACGTGAATTAAAATCAGGCGCTTTTAGCGACTTATAAGCCCAAACAAAATGACATATTCATATTCACGTACAAAATCCTCATCAAAATGCAATTAAGATTTTGATGTGATTCAGGAAAGTATAACAGACTCTTTGTGAAATGGCCCGCAAAGATAGTGAAAATCTGATACAAATGACTAAAATGAATATATATATATATATATATATACATATATATATATATATATATATATATATATATATGTGTGTGTGTGTACATATATATATATATATATTTGAAATGTAATAATAAGAGTTATGTAAAAATAAAAAAAATAAAAATACAATTCAAGTAAAATTAACATCACCATAGAAGCAAATTCACGGCCATAATGCCGATAAGAGAAAAGAACAGAACCTTCCCAAATTCGATGATTAATCAGAATTAAATTCATCTTCAGGTCTGAGTATTTAAATCCGTATATATATATATATATATATATAGTGAAATGTACTGATTAAGTACTTGTTCTTTCGGTTAATTTTGACTACTAAGCGAATAAGACTAGCCCCATGACGGTAGGATGAACCGTTCTCGAGATATTGCTTTTATTTTTACTTTGAGGACCTGAAGATTCTAAAGTGAATTAAGTTGCCAAATTTAACGAAGATGCAATGAAAAGGCAAATTGGATATAATATCGAAATGTAGCCATGTTATTTTCAGTAATTAAACTCAATTTAGTGCACAATGGAATAAAAAAATGACAAAATAAATTTGAATCTGCAGGGAAAGTCATGTGCTGCTCACATCAGATTTTTACTTTCTCTGCAATACATGGTAATGTATAAAGGAAGTATTGGAATCATACAAAAAATCGCAACTCCAGGTTTCGACGGATCTACACGTTTTGAGACCTCTAGAACATGAAAACACTATTTTTAGAGTGACATCTGTGTGCCTAACAGTGCAGATTTTGTATCCATTCTTACTCAACTAGTAGATCGAATTTCACAAAATTTGGTAGGTAAGTTTCTTGTTGGTGACCCTGGTGCTGATTAGATTTTGGTACAATTCGGGATGAGCCTGCTTTTTTTTAGCGAAATGGAACGCAAAAATTGTCTGTATCCACTTTAACTGAAAAACTAATTGTCCAAATTTTGGTAGAGAAATCCTTTTTGGATTGCCCTGGTGCTGATTAGATATTGTTATGATCCGGAAAAAATGAACTTACTTTTTTTACAAAATGGTCCGCAAAAATTGTCTAAATCCAAAATGAAAGACTTTGTATGCTTAAATGCATTAATTATACGCTTGTTTTATATGTAATGTTTGATGATGAAAAGAATAACACCAACCCAATTACTCTGGGACTAGCCGTTTTTGAGATATTTTAGTGTATTCACACTTCTGCTACGCCTTCTTCCGACCTCACATCTCGCTGCTGCAAACCTCTGGGTCGGGGTTCCCTATGTTCTGGGTCTTCAACACTTTTGCTACGCCGGTTCTAAGAATAGGTCCAGTTACCAAATGAAATCGAAAGCTGAAAAAAACTGTAAATTCAGTGTAATTTTATTTAAGTATGAGTGCTGTTATTTAGTGTAATTAAACTCGATTTAATGAATTATTAATGAAATAAAGAGAAAATGAATTAGAGTATGCAGGAAAAGTCATGTGCTGCCCACGTCAGAATTTTTATTTTGTGATATAATGAATTTTAACGTAACGTGAAAGAAACATTGTTTCATTTACAATAGAAATTCATTTACAATGCGGATGTATTTCCCCAAAAAGGAAAATTTCATACATTATTTCTATTATCATTTTTACAATAAATTTTTAATAAATTCTAGGAAATACCCGAAGCAAGTGTACAACCCACACACCAAAATATGGAATCATTTTTGTTCTTAAAAAAGAAATTGTTGCATTATTAGGACACATGAACACATCTATAAAACTGATATGTAATTCGGATGAAATAGCTAAATTTAAATATAAAGACGAAAAATGTTCACTACCAGATTAATATAAAAGTTCTTTTACCAAAATATATAAAGCTGAACTGAATGTTATAGATTAACATGAGCGTCAGAAAAAGAATTTCCAAACTTTCGCCAATCGTAGCTATGGGATTGTTGGGATAAGAGTAGGGCCATGAGAACAATTATGGCTATGATATGCCTCAAATGACATCGGAATATGGTGCTTAATGGGTGTGTGTAAGACGGGAGAGCAGTCTCTCGTAATGTCCACCTCGCATTGTATCGGTGTTGATGTTGAATGGGCGTATTTCAGTTGCAGCTAAGTATTGACTCGAAAATCCTAACTAGGGGATTGTTGGGATAAGAGTAGGGCCATGAGAACAGTTATGGCTATGATATGCCTCAAATGACATCGGAATATGGTGCTTAATGGGTGTGTGTAAGACGGGAGAGCAGTCTCTCGTAATGTCCACCTCGCATTGCATCGGTGTTGATGTTGAATGGGCGTATTTCAGTTGCAGCTAAGTATTGACTCGAAAATCCTAACTAGGGGATTGTTGGGAAAAGAGTAGGACCATGAGAACAGTTATGGCTATGATATGCCTCAAATGACATCGGAATATGGTGCTTAATGGGTGTGTGTAAGACGGGAGAGCAGTCTCTCGTAATGTCCACCTCGCATTGTATCGGTGTTGATGTTGAATGGGCGTATTTCAGTTGCAGCTAAGTATTGACTCGAAAATCCTAACTAGGGGATTGTTGGGATAAGAGTAGGGCCATGAGAACTGTTATGGCTATGATATGCCTCAAATGACATCGGAATATGCTGCTTAATGGGTGTGTGTAAGACGGGAGAGCAGTCTCTCGTAATGTCCACCTCGCATTGCATCGGTGTTGATGTTGAATGGGCGTATTTCAGTTGCAGCTAAGTATTGACTCGAAAATCCTAATTAGGGGGTTGTTTGGATAAGAGTAGGGCCATGAGAACAGTTATGGCTATGATATGCCTCAAATGACATCGGAATATGGTGCTTAATGGGTGTGTGTAAGACGGGAGAGCAGTCTCTCTAATGTCCACCTCGCATTGTATCGATGTTGATGTTGAATGGGCGTATTTCAGTTGCAGCTAAGTATTGACTCGAAAATCCTAACTAGGGGATTGTTGGGATAAGAGTAGGGCCATGAGAACAGTTATGGCTATGATATGCCTCAAATGACAGCGGAATATATTGTGCTTAATGGGTGTGTGTAAGACGGGAGAGCAGTCCCTCGTAATGTCCACCTCGCATTGCATCGGTGTTGATGTTGAATGGGCGTATTTCAGTTGCAGCTAAGTATTGACTCGAAAATCCTAACTAGGGGATTGTTGGGATAAGAGTAGGGCCATGAGAACAGTTATGGCTATGATATGCCTCAAATGACATCGGAATATGGTGCTTAATGGGTGTGTGAAAGACGGGAGAGCAGTCTCTCGTAATGTCCACCTCGCATTGTATCGGTGTTGATGTTGAATGGGCGTATTTCAGTTGCAGCTAAGTATTGACTCGAAAATCCCTACTAAGGGATTGTTGGGATAAGAGTAGGGCCATGAGAACAGTTATGGCTATGATATGCCTCAAATGACAGCGGAATATATTGTGCTTAATGGGTGTGTGTAAGACGGGAGAGCAGTCCCTCGTAATGTCCACCTCGCATTGCATCGGTGTTGATGTTGAATGGGCGTATTTCAGTTGCAGCTAAGTATTGACTCGAAAATCCTAACTAGGGGATTGTTGGGATAAGAGTAGGGCCATGAGAACAGTTATGGCTATGATATGCCTCAAATGACATCGGAATATGGTGCTTAATGGGTGTGTGAAAGACGGGAGAGCAGTCTCTCGTAATGTCCACCTCGCATTGTATCGGTGTTGATGTTGAATGGGCGTATTTCAGTTGCAGCTAAGTATTGACTCGAAAATCCCTACTAAGGGATTGTTGGGATAAGAGTAGGGCCATGAGAACAGTTATGGCTATGATATGCCTCAAATGACATCGGAATATGGTGCTTAATGGGTGTGTGTAAGACGGGAGAGCAGTCTCTCGTAATGTCCACCTCGCATTGCATCGGTGTTGATGTTGAATGGGCGTATTTCAGTTGCAGCTAAGTATTGACTCGAAAATCCTAACTAGGGGATTGTTGGGAAAAGAGTAGGACCATGAGAACAGTTATGGCTATGATATGCCTCAAATGACATCGGAATATGGTGCTTAATGGGTGTGTGTAAGACGGGAGAGCAGTCTCTCGTAATGTCCACCTCGCATTGTTTCGGTGTTGATGTTGAATGGGCGTATTTCAGTTGCAGCTAAGTATTGACTCGAAAATCCTAACTAGGGGATTGTTGGGATAAGAGTAGGGCCATGAGAACTGTTATGGCTATGATATGCCTCAAATGACATCGGAATATGCTGCTTAATGGGTGTGTGTAAGACGGGAGAGCAGTCTCTCGTAATGTCCACCTCGCATTGCATCGGTGTTGATGTTGAATGGGCGTATTTCAGTTGCAGCTAAGTATTGACTCGAAAATCCTAACTAGGGGGTTGTTGGGATAAGAGTAGGGCCATGAGAACAGTTATGGCTATGATATGCCTCAAATGACATCGGAATATGGTGCTTAATGGGTGTGTGTAAGACGGGAGAGCAGTCTCTCTAATGTCCACTTCGCATTGTATCGGTGTTGATGTTGAATGGGCGTATTTCAGTTGCAGCTAAGTATTGAATCGAAAATCCTAACTAGGGGATTGTTGGGATAAGAGTAGGGCCATGAGAACAGTTATGGCTATGATATGCCTCAAATGACAGCGGAATATGGTGCTTAATGGGTGTGTGTAAGACGGGAGAGCAGTCCCTCGTAATGTCCACCTCGCATTGCATCGGTGTTGATGTTGAATGGGCGTATTTCAGTTGCAGCTAAGTATTGACTCGAAAATCCTAACTAGGGGATTGTTGGGATAAGAGTAGGGCCATGAGAACAGTTATGGCTATGATATGCCTCAAATGACATCGGAATATGGTGCTTTATGGGTGTGTGTAAGACGGGAGAGCAGTCTCTCGTAATTTCCACCTCGCATTGCATCGGTGTTGATGTTGAATGGGCGTATTTCAGTTGCAGCTAAGTATTGACTCGAAAATCCTAACTAGGGGATTGTTGGGATAAGAGTAGGGCCATGAGAACAGTTATGGCTATGATATGCCTCAAATGACATCGGAATATGGTGCTTAATGGGTTTGTGTAAGACGGAAGATTAGTCTCTCGTAATGTCCACCTCGCATTGCATCGGTGTTGATGTTGAATGGGCGTATTTCAGTTGCAGCTAAGTATTGACTCGAAAATCCTAACTAGGGGATTGGTGGGATAAGAGTAGGGCCATGAGAACAGTTATGGCTATGATATGCCTCAAATGACATCGGAATATGGTGCTTAATGGGTGTGTGTAAGACGGGAGAGCAGTCTCTCGTAATGTCCACCTCGCATTGTATCGGTGTTGATGTTGAATGGGCGTATTTCAGTTGCAGCTAAGTATTGACTCGAAAATCCTAACTAGGGGATTGTTGGGATAAGAGTAGGGCCATGAGAACAGTTATGGCTATGATATGCCTCAAATGACATCGGAATATGGTGCTTAATGGGTGTGTATAAGACGGGAGAGCAGTCTCTCGTAATGTCCACCTCGCATTGTATCGGTGTTGATGTTGAATGGGCGTATTTCAGTTGCAGCTAAGTATTGACTCGAAAATCACTACTAAGGGATTGTTGGGATAAGAGTAGGGCCATGAGAACAGTTATGGCTATGATATGCCTCAAATGACATCGGAATATGGTGCTTAATGGGTGTGTGTAAGACGGGAGAGTAGTCTCTCGTAATGTCCACCTCGCATTGTATCGGTGTTGATGTTGAATGGGCGTATTTCAGTTGCAGCTAAGTATTGACTTGAAAATCCAAACTAGGGGATTGTTGGGATAAGAGTAGGGCCATGAGAACAGTTATGGCTATGATATGCCTCAAATGACATCGGAATATGTTGCTTAATGGGTGTGTGTAAGACGGGAGAGCAGTCTCTCGTAATGTCCACCTCGCATTGCATCGGTGTTGATGTTGAATGGGCGTATTGCAGTTGCAGCTAAGTATTGACTCGAAAATCCTAACTAGGGGATTGTTGGGATAAGAGTAGGGCCATGAGAACAGTTATGGCTATGATATGCCTCAAATGACATCGGAATATGGTGCTTAATGGGTGTGTTTTTGTTGAAACCCAGACCGTCCGACCTACCAGAAAGGTGTAAGGTAACTGTTAAAATAAGTGGGGGAGGCATCCACAGGGACCGTACCCTCCTTCCCCTACCACTAACCTCTCGGAAGGACTTACGGACCCACATGTTTAACGTGATCGTACTCCGCATGAACACGGCGGCATTTGTGGTAGCGTGCAAATCTAGCGCGCAAACCACGGGGATACCGCACCCGAGATGGCCAACAGCACGCGGTGTTCCGAGGTGGTCACCCACCAAGTACTAACCGCGCCCGATGCTGCTTGACTTCGGTGATCTAACGAGAACCGGTGTTTTCAGCACGGTACGGCCGTTGGCCCCTTAATGGGTGTGTGTAAGAATAGGAGAGCAGTCTCTCGTAATGTCCACCTCGCATTGTATCGGTGTTGATGTTGAATGGGCGTATTTCAGTTGCAGCTAAGTATTGACTCGAAAATCCTAACTAGGGGATTGTTGGGATAAGAGTAGGGCCATGAGAACCGTTATGGCTATGATATGCCTCAAATGACATCGGAATATGGTGCTTAATGGGTGTGTGTAAGACGGAAGAGCAGTCTCTCGTAATGTCCACCTCGCATTGCATCGGTGTTGATGTTGAATGGGCGTATTTCAGTTGCAGCTAAGTATTAACTCGAAAATCCTAACTAGGGGATTGGTGGGATAAGAGTAGGGCCATGAGAACAGTTATGGCTATGATATGCCTCAAATGACATCGGAATATGGTGCTTAATGGGTGTGTGTAAGACGGGAGAGCAGTCTCTCGTAATGTCCACCTCGCATTGTATCGGTGTTGATGTTGAATGGGCGTATTTCAGTTGCAGCTAAGTATTGACTCGAAAATCCTAACTGGGGGATTGTTGGGATAAGAGTAGGGCCATGAGAACAGTTATGGCTATGATATGCCTCAAATGACATCGGAATATGGTGCTTAATGGGTGTGTGTAAGACGGGAGAGCAGTCTCTCGTAATGTCCACCTCGCATTGTATCGGTGTTGATGTTGAATGGGCGTATTTCAGTTGCAGCTAAGTATTGACTCGAAAATCCCTACTAAGTGATTGTTGGGATAAGAGTAGGGCCATGAGAACAGTTATGGCTATGATATGCCTCAAATGACATCGGAATATGGTGCTTAATGGGTGTGTGTAAGACGGGAGAGTAGTCTCTCGTAATGTCCACCTCGCATTGTATCGGTGTTGATGTTGAATGGGCGTATTTCAGTTGCAGCTAAGTATTGACTTGAAAATCCAAACTAGGGGATTGTTGGGATAAGAGTAGGGCCATGAGAACAGTTATGGCTATGATATGCCTCAAATGACATCGGAATATGGTGCTTAATGGGTGTGTGTAAGACGGGAGAGCAGTCTCTCGTAATGTCCACCTCGCATTGTATCGGTGTTGATGTTGAATGGGCTTATTTCAGTTGCAGCTAAGTATTGACTCGAAAATCCTAACTAGGGGATTGTTGGGATAAGAATAAAGCCATGAGAACAGTTATGGCTATGATATGCCTCAAATGACATCGGAATATGGTGCTTAATGGGTGGGTGTAAGACGGGAGAGCAGTCTCTCGTAATGTCCACCTCGCATAGTATCGGTGTTGATGTTGAATGGGCGTATTTCAGTTGCAGCTAAGTATTGACTCGAAAATCCCTACTAAGTGATTGTTGGGATAAGAGTAGGGCCATGAGAACAGTTATGGCTATGATATGCCTCAAATGACATCGGAATATGGTGCTTAATGGGTGTGTGTAAGACGGGAGAGTAGTCTCTCGTAATGTCCACCTCGCATTGTATCGGTGTTGATGTTGAATGGGCGTATTTCAGTTGCAGCTAAGTATTGACTTGAAAATCCAAACTAGGGGATTGTTGGGATAAGAGTAGGGCCATGAGAACAGTTATGGCTATGATATGCCTCAAATGACATCGGAATATGCTGCTTAATGGGTGTGTGTAAGACGGGAGAGCAGTCTCTCGTAATGTCCACCTCGCATTGTATCGGTGTTGATGTTGAATGGGCTTATTTCAGTTGCAGCTAAGTAGTGACTCGAAAATCCTAACTAGGGGATTGTTGGGATAAGAATAAAGCCATGAGAACAGTTATGGCTATGATATGCCTCAAATGACATCGGAATATGGTGCTTAATGGGTGGGTGTAAGACGGGCGAGCAGTCTCTCGTAATGTCCACCTCGCATAGTATCGGTGTTGATGTTGAATGGGCGTATTTCAGTTGCAGCTAAGTATAGACTCGAAAATCCTAACTAGGGAATGATTGGGATAAGAGTAGGGCCATGAGAACAGTTATGGCTATGATATGCCTCACATGACATCGGAATATGGTGCTGAATGGGTGGACGTAAGACTGGAGAGCAGTCTCTGGTAATGTCCACCTCGCAATGTGTCGGTGTTGATGTTGAATGGGCGTATTTCAGTTGCAGCTAAGTATTGACTCGAAAATCCTAACTAGGGGATTGTTGGGATAAGAGTAGGGCCATGAGAACAGTTATGGCTATGATATGCCTCAAATGACATCGGAATATGCTGCTTAATGGGTGTGTGTAAGACGGGAGAGCAGTCTCTCGTAATGTCCACCTCGCATTGTATCGGTGTTGATGTTGAATGGGCGTATTTCAGTTGCAGCTAAGTATTGACTCGAAAATCCTAACTATGGGATTGTTGGGAAAAGAGTAGGGCCATGAGAACAGTTATGGCTATGATATGCCTCAAATGACATCGGAATATGGTGCTTAATGGGTGTGTGTAAGACGGGAGAGCAGTCTCTCGTAATGTCCACCTCGCATTGTATCGGTGTTGATGTTGAATGGGCTTATTTCAGTTGCAGCTAAGTATTGACTCGAAAATCCTAACTAGGGGATTGTTGGGATAAGAATAAAGCCATGAGAACAGTTATGGCTATGATATGCCTCAAATGACATCGGAATATGGTGCTTAATGGGTGGGTGTAAGACGGGAGAGCAGTCTCTCGTAATGTCCACCTCGCATAGTATCGGTGTTGATGTTGAATGGGCGTATTTCATTTGCAGCTGAGTATAGACTCGAAAATCCTAACTAGGGAATGATTGGGATAAGAGTAGGGCCATGAGAACAGTTATGGCTATGATATGCCTCACATGACATCGGAATATGGTGCTGAATGGGTGGACGTAAGACTGGAGAGCAGTCTCTGGTAATGTCCACCTCGCAATGTGTCGGTGTTGATGTTGAATGGGCGTATTTCAGTTGCAGCTAAGTATTGACTCGAAAATCCTAACTAGGGGATTGTTGGGATAAGAGTAGGGCCATGAGAACAGTTATGGCTATGATATGCCTCAAATGACATCGGAATATGCTGCTTAATGGGTGTGTGTAAGACGGGAGAGCAGTCTCTCGTAATGTCCACCTCGCATTGTATCGGTGTTGATGTTGAATGGGCGTATTTCAGTTGCAGCTAAGTATTGACTCGAAAATCCTAACTATGGGATTGTTGGGAAAAGAGTAGGGCCATGAGAACAGTTATGGCTATGATATGCCTCAAATGACATCGGAATATGGTGCTTAATGGGTGTGTGTAAGACGGGAGAGCAGTCTCTCGTAATGTCCACCTCGCATTGTATCGGTGTTGATGTTGAATGGGCTTATTTCAGTTGCAGCTAAGTATTGACTCGAAAATCATAACTAGGGGATTGATGGGATAAGAATAAAGCCATGAGAACAGTTATGGCTATGATATGCCTCAAATGACATCGGAATATGGTGCTTAATGGGTGGGTGTAAGACGGGAGAGCAGTCTCTCGTAATGTCCACCTCGCATAGTATCGGTGTTGATGTTGAATGGGCGTATTTCAGTTGCAGCTGAGTATAGACTCGAAAATCCTAACTAGGGAATGATTGGGATAAGAGTAGGGCCATGAGAACAGTTATGGCTATGATATGCCTCACATGACATCGGAATATGGTGCTGAATGGGTGGACGTAAGACTGGAGAGCAGTCTCTGGTAATGTCCACCTCGCAATGTGTCGGTGTTGATGTTGAATGGGCGTATTTCAGTTGCAGCTAAGTATTGACTCGAAAATCCTAACTAGGGGGTTGTTGGGATAAGAGTAGGGCCATGAGAACAGTTATGGCTATGATATGCCTCAAATGACATCGGAATATGGTGCTTAATGGGTGTGTGTAAGACGGGAGAGCAGTCTCTCTAATGTCCACTTCGCATTGTATCGGTGTTGATGTTGAATGGGCGTATTTCAGTTGCAGCTAAGTATTGAATCGAAAATCCTAACTAGGGGATTGTTGGGATAAGAGTAGGGCCATGAGAACAGTTATGGCTATGATATGCCTCAAATGACAGCGGAATATGGTGCTTAATGGGTGTGTGTAAGACGGGAGAGCAGTCCCTCGTAATGTCCACCTCGCATTGCATCGGTGTTGATGTTGAATGGGCGTATTTCAGTTGCAGCTAAGTATTGACTCGAAAATCCTAACTAGGGGATTGTTGGGATAAGAGTAGGGCCATGAGAACAGTTATGGCTATGATATGCCTCAAATGACATCGGAATATGGTGCTTTATGGGTGTGTGTAAGACGGGAGAGCAGTCTCTCGTAATTTCCACCTCGCATTGCATCGGTGTTGATGTTGAATGGGCGTATTTCAGTTGCAGCTAAGTATTGACTCGAAAATCCTAACTAGGGGATTGTTGGGATAAGAGTAGGGCCATGAGAACAGTTATGGCTATGATATGCCTCAAATGACATCGGAATATGGTGCTTAATGGGTTTGTGTAAGACGGAAGAGCAGTCTCTCGTAATGTCCACCTCGCATTGCATCGGTGTTGATGTTGAATGGGCGTATTTCAGTTGCAGCTAAGTATTGACTCGAAAATCCTAACTAGGGGATTGGTGGGATAAGAGTAGGGCCATGAGAACAGTTATGGCTATGATATGCCTCAAATGACATCGGAATATGGTGCTTAATGGGTGTGTGTAAGACGGGAGAGCAGTCTCTCGTAATGTCCACCTCGCATTGTATCGGTGTTGATGTTGAATGGGCGTATTTCAGTTGCAGCTAAGTATTGACTCGAAAATCCTAACTAGGGGATTGTTGGGATAAGAGTAGGGCCATGAGAACAGTTATGGCTATGATATGCCTCAAATGACATCGGAATATGGTGCTTAATGGGTGTGTATAAGACGGGAGAGCAGTCTCTCGTAATGTCCACCTCGCATTGTATCGGTGTTGATGTTGAATGGGCGTATTTCAGTTGCAGCTAAGTATTGACTCGAAAATCACTACTAAGGGATTGTTGGGATAAGAGTAGGGCCATGAGAACAGTTATGGCTATGATATGCCTCAAATGACATCGGAATATGGTGCTTAATGGGTGTGTGTAAGACGGGAGAGTAGTCTCTCGTAATGTCCACCTCGCATTGTATCGGTGTTGATGTTGAATGGGCGTATTTCAGTTGCAGCTAAGTATTGACTTGAAAATCCAAACTAGGGGATTGTTGGGATAAGAGTAGGGCCATGAGAACAGTTATGGCTATGATATGCCTCAAATGACATCGGAATATGTTGCTTAATGGGTGTGTGTAAGACGGGAGAGCAGTCTCTCGTAATGTCCACCTCGCATTGCATCGGTGTTGATGTTGAATGGGCGTATTGCAGTTGCAGCTAAGTATTGACTCGAAAATCCTAACTAGGGGATTGTTGGGATAAGAGTAGGGCCATGAGAACAGTTATGGCTATGATATGCCTCAAATGACATCGGAATATGGTGCTTAATGGGTGTGTTTTTGTTGAAACCCAGACCGTCCGACCTACCAGAAAGGTGTAAGGTAACTGTTAAAATAAGTGGGGGAGGCATCCACAGGGACCGTACCCTCCTTCCCCTACCACTAACCTCTCGGAAGGACTTACGGACCCACATGTTTAACGTGATCGTACTCCGCATGAACACGGCGGCATTTGTGGTAGCGTGCAAATCTAGCGCGCAAACCACGGGGATACCGCACCCGAGATGGCCAACAGCACGCGGTGTTCCGAGGTGGTCACCCACCAAGTACTAACCGCGCCCGATGCTGCTTGACTTCGGTGATCTAACGAGAACCGGTGTTTTCAGCACGGTACGGCCGTTGGCCCCTTAATGGGTGTGTGTAAGAATAGGAGAGCAGTCTCTCGTAATGTCCACCTCGCATTGTATCGGTGTTGATGTTGAATGGGCGTATTTCAGTTGCAGCTAAGTATTGACTCGAAAATCCTAACTAGGGGATTGTTGGGATAAGAGTAGGGCCATGAGAACCGTTATGGCTATGATATGCCTCAAATGACATCGGAATATGGTGCTTAATGGGTGTGTGTAAGACGGAAGAGCAGTCTCTCGTAATGTCCACCTCGCATTGCATCGGTGTTGATGTTGAATGGGCGTATTTCAGTTGCAGCTAAGTATTAACTCGAAAATCCTAACTAGGGGATTGGTGGGATAAGAGTAGAGCCATGAGAACAGTTATGGCTATGATATGCCTCAAATGACATCGGAATATGGTGCTTAATGGGTGTGTGTAAGACGGGAGAGCAGTCTCTCGTAATGTCCACCTCGCATTGTATCGGTGTTGATGTTGAATGGGCGTATTTCAGTTGCAGCTAAGTATTGACTCGAAAATCCTAACTAGGGGATTGTTGGGATAAGAGTAGGGCCATGAGAACAGTTATGGCTATGATATGCCTCAAATGACATCGGAATATGGTGCTTAATGGGTGTGTGTAAGACGGGAGAGCAGTCTCTCGTAATGTCCACCTCGCATTGTATCGGTGTTGATGTTGAATGGGCGTATTTCAGTTGCAGCTAAGTATTGACTCGAAAATCCCTACTAAGTGATTGTTGGGATAAGAGTAGGGCCATGAGAACAGTTATGGCTATGATATGCCTCAAATGACATCGGAATATGGTGCTTAATGGGTGTGTGTAAGACGGGAGAGTAGTCTCTCGTAATGTCCACCTCGCATTGTATCGGTGTTGATGTTGAATGGGCGTATTTCAGTTGCAGCTAAGTATTGACTTGAAAATCCAAACTAGGGGATTGTTGGGATAAGAGTAGGGCCATGAGAACAGTTATGGCTATGATATGCCTCAAATGACATCGGAATATGGTGCTTAATGGGTGTGTGTAAGACGGGAGAGCAGTCTCTCGTAATGTCCACCTCGCATTGTATCGGTGTTGATGTTGAATGGGCTTATTTCAGTTGCAGCTAAGTATTGACTCGAAAATCCTAACTAGGGGATTGTTGGGATAAGAATAAAGCCATGAGAACAGTTATGGCTATGATATGCCTCAAATGACATCGGAATATGGTGCTTAATGGGTGGGTGTAAGACGGGAGAGCAGTCTCTCGTAATGTCCACCTCGCATAGTATCGGTGTTGATGTTGAATGGGCGTATTTCAGTTGCAGCTAAGTATTGACTCGAAAATCCCTACTAAGTGATTGTTGGGATAAGAGTAGGGCCATGAGAACAGTTATGGCTATGATATGCCTCAAATGACATCGGAATATGGTGCTTAATGGGTGTGTGTAAGACGGGAGAGTAGTCTCTCGTAATGTCCACCTCGCATTGTATCGGTGTTGATGTTGAATGGGCGTATTTCAGTTGCAGCTAAGTATTGACTTGAAAATCCAAACTAGGGGATTGTTGGGATAAGAGTAGGGCCATGAGAACAGTTATGGCTATGATATGCCTCAAATGACATCGGAATATGCTGCTTAATGGGTGTGTGTAAGACGGGAGAGCAGTCTCTCGTAATGTCCACCTCGCATTGTATCGGTGTTGATGTTGAATGGGCTTATTTCAGTTGCAGCTAAGTAGTGACTCGAAAATCCTAACTAGGGGATTGTTGGGATAAGAATAAAGCCATGAGAACAGTTATGGCTATGATATGCCTCAAATGACATCGGAATATGGTGCTTAATGGGTGGGTGTAAGACGGGCGAGCAGTCTCTCGTAATGTCCACCTCGCATAGTATCGGTGTTGATGTTGAATGGGCGTATTTCAGTTGCAGCTAAGTATAGACTCGAAAATCCTAACTAGGGAATGATTGGGATAAGAGTAGGGCCATGAGAACAGTTATGGCTATGATATGCCTCACATGACATCGGAATATGGTGCTGAATGGGTGGACGTAAGACTGGAGAGCAGTCTCTGGTAATGTCCACCTCGCAATGTGTCGGTGTTGATGTTGAATGGGCGTATTTCAGTTGCAGCTAAGTATTGACTCGAAAATCCTAACTAGGGGATTGTTGGGATAAGAGTAGGGCCATGAGAACAGTTATGGCTATGATATGCCTCAAATGACATCGGAATATGCTGCTTAATGGGTGTGTGTAAGACGGGAGAGCAGTCTCTCGTAATGTCCACCTCGCATTGTATCGGTGTTGATGTTGAATGGGCGTATTTCAGTTGCAGCTAAGTATTGACTCGAAAATCCTAACTATGGGATTGTTGGGAAAAGAGTAGGGCCATGAGAACAGTTATGGCTATGATATGCCTCAAATGACATCGGAATATGGTGCTTAATGGGTGTGTGTAAGACGGGAGAGCAGTCTCTCGTAATGTCCACCTCGCATTGTATCGGTGTTGATGTTGAATGGGCTTATTTCAGTTGCAGCTAAGTATTGACTCGAAAATCCTAACTAGGGGATTGTTGGGATAAGAATAAAGCCATGAGAACAGTTATGGCTATGATATGCCTCAAATGACATCGGAATATGGTGCTTAATGGGTGGGTGTAAGACGGGAGAGCAGTCTCTCGTAATGTCCACCTCGCATAGTATCGGTGTTGATGTTGAATGGGCGTATTTCATTTGCAGCTGAGTATAGACTCGAAAATCCTAACTAGGGAATGATTGGGATAAGAGTAGGGCCATGAGAACAGTTATGGCTATGATATGCCTCACATGACATCGGAATATGGTGCTGAATGGGTGGACGTAAGACTGGAGAGCAGTCTCTGGTAATGTCCACCTCGCAATGTGTCGGTGTTGATGTTGAATGGGCGTATTTCAGTTGCAGCTAAGTATTGACTCGAAAATCCTAACTAGGGGATTGTTGGGATAAGAGTAGGGCCATGAGAACAGTTATGGCTATGATATGCCTCAAATGACATCGGAATATGCTGCTTAATGGGTGTGTGTAAGACGGGAGAGCAGTCTCTCGTAATGTCCACCTCGCATTGTATCGGTGTTGATGTTGAATGGGCGTATTTCAGTTGCAGCTAAGTATTGACTCGAAAATCCTAACTATGGGATTGTTGGGAAAAGAGTAGGGCCATGAGAACAGTTATGGCTATGATATGCCTCAAATGACATCGGAATATGGTGCTTAATGGGTGTGTGTAAGACGGGAGAGCAGTCTCTCGTAATGTCCACCTCGCATTGTATCGGTGTTGATGTTGAATGGGCTTATTTCAGTTGCAGCTAAGTATTGACTCGAAAATCATAACTAGGGGATTGATGGGATAAGAATAAAGCCATGAGAACAGTTATGGCTATGATATGCCTCAAATGACATCGGAATATGGTGCTTAATGGGTGGGTGTAAGACGGGAGAGCAGTCTCTCGTAATGTCCACCTCGCATAGTATCGGTGTTGATGTTGAATGGGCGTATTTCAGTTGCAGCTGAGTATAGACTCGAAAATCCTAACTAGGGAATGATTGGGATAAGAGTAGGGCCATGAGAACAGTTATGGCTATGATATGCCTCACATGACATCGGAATATGGTGCTGAATGGGTGGACGTAAGACTGGAGAGCAGTCTCTGGTAATGTCCACCTCGCAATGTGTCGGTGTTGATGTTGAATGGGTGTATTTCGGTTGTAGCTAAGTATTGACTCGAAAATCCTAACTAGGGGATTGTTGGGATAAGAGTGCAACAAGTATTACTTAATGATATTGGAATAACTTAATAATATTGGAAAAAGAGTACAAAAAGATTGGGAAACAGTACCATGAGATCAATATATTGGAATTACTTAATAATATTGAATGGGTGTATTGATATTGGTATCTTTCAATCAATCTTATATACCAGTTTCATTTTTTTTTTCATTACCAATATCAATACACCCATTCAATATTATTAAGTATTTCCAATATAATTCCAATATAATTCATTACCAAATATCAGATACTTAAAAATATTGGAATTACTTAATAATATTGGAATAAGAGTACTTGAGTACAAAAAGTTTGGGAAACAGTACCATGAGATCAATTATGGCTATATTATTCAAATAATTCTATTTCAAATTAACTATTATTCCGTTATAGATTTACATATTACCACCATCTTTGATGAGAATTATTTTTATTTTCCTTAGAAAATAAGGTTTCTGAAATCTTAACATTCGAATAAATCCAGTTCTAATCATTCAAAAAGTCTGTCGTGTTCTACTTTCTCATATAAGAAAACAGCACGTAAAATTTTATAATGTTAGATGAATTCGTTCTTGGCTGCCACCATTATTTTTGATCATTAAACATACAAATAAGTTTTTAAATTTTGATAATTCGAATCAATGCAAAATATAATTAATCTTACTCAAGATTTTTACATACTTATATTATGTCAAAATTTGTTTTTTACTAATATTATGTACTTTATACATAATTATATTATGCGATAATTTCGTTACCATCATTCTTGTAAATCTAGCTCGCTCCGTTCACGAGAGCAGATTCTGTGGACAATATTTATGTATTTGGTCGCCGTTAGTCATGTATCTACTATAAAAATAACTTGTTTCTCCTGCCATAACTCTTGGCGAAATTTTGGCGACGAATTTGGCGGAATATAGGCAACTTGACGATTTTTCTAAATGCTGCCGAATTGACGAGAATATTACCAAATTGATAGAAATGTCTCCAAATTGATAGAAATGTCGCCAAATTGATAAAAATGACTCTAAATCAATGAACATGACTACTAATTGATGAAACTTCAATATCATGGAAAGAATATAAGAATCTACTGTGGAAATAACCTATTTTTTCGTCCGTAACCCTTGGCGAAATTTTGGTGAGAAATTTTGGCGAAGTATCGCCAACTTGGAGACTTTTAAATTTTGTCATATTGACAAAAATGTTACCAAATGAAAATGCGATAAAAAATATCTCCAAATTGATTAATATATTGCTAAATTCATAGTGTCGCCAAATTGATAAAAGTATCGGCAAATTGATAAATTTGCCGATACTTGATACTTTGCCGATACTTTGCCGATACAAATTGATAAAGATGTCCCCAAAATGATATAAAAAAAACCTCTAAAACAATAAAAATGGCGAACAACTGATTCAGTATTTTTTAAAGAATATTTTGGGAAGATTAGATATATTTGGATTCAATATTTTGGAAAGAACCCCGGAGAAATGGGTTATTCACATAGAAGATTTGACTATGAGTCTAACCTATTTCTCCGTCCATAATGCATGGCGAAGAAGGTGGCGGGGTGTTGCCAGCTTGGTAAATTTAAAAATGTTGCCAAATTGATGAAAATGTCGCTAAACTAATAAAAATGTCACCAAACTGATAACAAGTTCGCTAAATTAATAAAAATTGCGCTAAATGAGAATTAATGTTCCTCAAATTTTTAATTTTGTCATATAACAGGCATACCTTCTAGTGTATTGGAAATTTTCTTCTCTCCGTATGTTTTTGACACTTAGCAATACATTTGAGAAACTTGCTGAATAATCTAGCAAAATATCGCCAGACTGCTGATATTTTACATGAGATTGACGATTGGGCCAACGGCCGTACCGTGCTGAAAACACCGGTTCTCGTTAGATCACCGAAGTGAAGCAGCATCGGGCGCGGTTAGTACTTGGTGGGTGACCACCTCGGAACGCCGCGTGCTGTTGGCCATCTCAGGTGCGGTATCCCCGTGGTTTGCGCGCTAGATTTGCACGCTGCCACAAATGCCGCCGTGTTCATGCGGAGTACGATCACGTTAAACATGTGGGTCCGTAAGTCCTTCCGAGAGGTTGGTGGTAGGGGAAGGAGGGTACGGTCCCTGTGGATGCCTCCCCCACTGGGTTCCGGTCTAAATTGGGTGGCACTTCCCGGCCGTCCATACAGTTACCTTACACCTTTCTGGTAGGTCGGACGGTCTGGGTCTCAACAACAACATGAGATTGACGAAAATATCGTTAAAATTGAAAAAAAGTATGCTAAGTTAATGGAAATGATGCCTAATTGATAAAACATCTAATGTGGGCAGCACATGACTGCACATGATAATGCAAAAGAATTATATAAGGAATGCCTCGGCCAATTCAATTCAATACACGTTGCTGATTTTATCAGGTTTCCACATTTTGGAATTATATCTTGCTTTGGTGGATGAGGGACAATATTTCCTGCCAGGAGTAGCCACGTAAGAGGCTATTTACTTTTTACTTTCCCTAGAATACATGGTAATGAGTAGGGAAGTATTGGAATCATGCCGAAAATCGCAACTCGAGTTTTCGACGAATCTACATGTTTCGAGATCTCTAGAACACGAAAAAACCATTTTTAGCGTAACGTCTGTGTGTGTGTGTGTGTGTCTGTTGTATGCACTCTGTATGTATGCACTCTAACTCAAAAACTAATGGACCGAATTTCATAAAATTTGGTAGGTAAGACACTTGGGTGTGACGCTGGTGCTGATTAGTTTTCAATACGATTCGGGATAAAAGAACCAGCCTTTTTTCGCAAAAATTGCCTTTATTCACTCTAGCTGAAAAACTAATAGACCGAATCTAACAAAATTCGGTAGATAAATCGCTTGTGGGTTACCCGGGTGCTGATTAGATTTTCGTACGGTTCGAAAAAAATAATCTGTCTTTTTTGCAAAAAAAACCCGCAAAAATCGTCAGAACTTAAAATAAAAAACTACGTATGCTCAACTATGTCCAGTAAATGCTTATTTTATACGTAATTTTTAACGAAGAAAAGAATAAGATCAACTCCATTACACTAGAATTAGCCGTTCTCGAGATATTTTAGTTTTTTCGTATGTTCTCTACGCCGACTTTGAAAATAAGCCCAGTTACCAAATAAGAACGAAAATTGAATTAAAAGTGAATTAAATTTAATTAAAATAAAGATAACATGGATATAAGTCTGCAGGGAAAGTCATGTGCTATACACATCGGATTTTTACTTCTCTGCTCCATATGGTAATGGATAGGGAAAGTATTGGAATCATGCCAAAAATCACGACTCGATGTTTCGACGGATCTACACGTTTTAGGACCTCTAGAATACGAAAAAAAAATTTTTAGCGTGAAGTCTGTGTGTACGTCTATGTGTCCGTCTGTGAAATGTATGTATCCACTCTAATTCAAAAACTAATGCACGAAATTTCATAAAAATTGATTGGTATGTCATTTGTGTGCGACACTGGTGCTGATTAACTTTTGGTAAGATTCGAGATAAAAGAACTCGCCTTTTTTGCGAAATGGCTCACAAAAATTGTCTGTACTCAATCTAGATGAAACACTAATAAATCAAATTTTACAAAATTTGGTGTATAACTCACTTGTGGGTTATTTAGGTGCTGATTAAATTTTAGTGCGATTCGGAAAAGTCGGACCTGTCATTTTTTTGCGAAATGATCTGGAAAAATCGTCAAAAACTAAAATAAAACTACATATCCTGAAATATATTATTTAATTGCTTGTTTTCAATGATAAAAAAAATCTGATGTGGGCAGCACATGACTTTCCCCTTCATTTTTCCTTTATTTCTTTAAGAACTCATTAAATCGAGTTTGATTGCACAAAATGACACTAAATTTGCATTTTTAATTCAAGGTCTGCTTTTATTTGGTAATTGGACAAAAGGCGGACAAAATTTCCAAAGACGGCATAAAAAATGCGAAAAATCTCAAACATCTCGAGAACGGTTTGTCCTAGAGTAATAGAGTTATACTTATTCTTTTCCTCGTCAAAAATTACGTATAAAACAAGCATTTAATTGATACATTTGAACATACGTAGTCTTTTTACTTTCCTTATATGCATAATGTATAAGGAAAGTATTGTGACGGGGTCGAAAATTCGAAATCGAGTTTTCGGCGGGAGAGCACGTTTCAAGCATCCCTGATCACGAATCAAACATTTTTGAAGTGATGTCTGTGTGTGTGTGTGTGTGTGTGTGTGTGTGTGTGTCAGTGAGTCTGTGGAGACGATAACTGACGAATGAATGGACCGATTCGAACCAAATTTGGTACAAAAATCACAATCTGTAAACACTGGAAGCCTATTGTTTTTATATGTAATCGAATGTTCAGAACCCCTCTAAATTTTCGAATAAAATTTTGAAAAAATCGTCAAAAAATCAAAACCACTAATAAAGTTACGCAAATAGATATTTCTTATGTAATTTTTCATTAGAAAACGATTGACATACATTTTAGAACACTAAGATGAACCGTTCTCGAGATATTGCACATTTTTCAAAAAAATTATTAAAAAGTCATATAAAATGAAAAAAAAAATTTCTTATTGAGAAACATGTTCACTTTTCATATGTAATACCAAGCGATAAATTAGGTGACATCATTCTCGTGGATCTAGCTCGTTCCATTCATGAAAAAAGATACTTTGAGTAATACTTTTGTATTTGAACGCCAATAGTAATTTATCTGCTGTAAGAACAACTTATTTCTTCGTCCATAACGCTTGGCGAGATTTTGGCGACGAATTTGGAGGAATGTCGCCAACTTGGCGACTTTTTGAAATGTTGCCAAATTAACGAAAATCTCGCCAAATGGATAAAAATGACGCTAAATCAATGAAATTGACGACTAATTGTCGAAAATTCAATATCTTGGAAAGAATATTAGTATCTACTATAATAAAAACCTATTTTTTTACTGTAAAAGTAGTAAATTCATTACATTTTATAAGGAAAGTCATGTGTTGCCCACATCAGATTTTTTTAGATATTGGCGATTTTTGCAGGCCATTTCGTACAGGTTGTTTTTTTCCGAACCGTATCAAAATCTAATCAGCACCAGAGTATCCCACATGTGATTTATCTACCAAATTTTGGGAAATTTGGTCAATTTGTATTTCAGCTAGTGTGAATACATGAGATTTTTGAGGGCCATTTAACAAAAAGCGGCGGGGTTTTTTTCCCGAATTGTACCAAAAACTAATCAGCTCCAAGGTCACACCCAAGGATCTTACGTACCAAATTTTATGAAATTCGGTCCGTTATATTTTGAGTTAGAGTGAATACATACATTGCACAGACACACAGACAGACAGACAGACAGACACACACACACACACACACACACACACAGGCGTCACGCTAAAAATAGTTTTTTCGTATTCTAGAGGTCTCGAAACGTGTAGATCCGTCGAAAACTCGAGTTGCGATTTTCGACATGATCCCAATACTTTCCCTGTACATTACCATGTATTGCAGGGAAAGTAAAAATTCCGAAAGATTTTCTCCCATCCACTCGTTTGCAAAACATGCGCTCGTAAAATCTACGAAAATTCGTCTATTGATCTTACGAAGTGCATTCAAAGCTCTTCTGAAACATAATTCTTTTATCTTTCCGACGGTGTTAAGGCCGAAACTTTGTGGTAATATTTATGATCGCTAAGGAACCGATTTGTGCGGAGATTGCTCAAAATGGAGCGTCAACGCAAAAAACTAATTTGAATTTAAAACTTCGCTCCATGGTGTCTTCGGGCCTGACCTAAACTGAAGTATTACTGTTCGAAATTTCGTAGCTGTGGGTCGTTTAGATTTGTAAAGAACCTTGCTGTTCCAACCAGGAATCGAACCCTGGATCTTCGAACTGATTAGCTACATTCTATCGCTGAGCTACTGGAACAGAATTGCAAGTTCTTATCCTCGAAGTGGACTCTCCACCCTCTAATGTCAGATTAGCGTGCAACTAACAATCTGAATAACCACCTTCTGCTATTTTTACCCCAGGATTAGCCTCCTGCTACTATTTTCATCCTCTAAGTTAGCTTTCTACTTGATCGTTGACCGCCCGATTTGAAATCGACACTCATTATGCCAGAGTCCACTGAATCCGTGCTAGTGGTACTAGGGTCACTTTCAGACCTGAGAAATCTTTGCACTAACATACAGTGTTGATTTGTTCGGTCGCCATTGTAAAGTACTTTGTTGCCCCAACCGGGAATCGAACTTTGATTCTTCGAACTGGCCAACAGAATTGCAAGCCCTTATCCTCGAAGTGAACTCTGAAGATTTTTCGCCACGTAACCGGCAAACAGACACACCAACATCTTGCTTTATTTTTATAGATGTGTATATATTTACCATCCTGCTTATTAACAGTAAATTGTATCAATATCAATTTACGTCTGCTATACGTTTTCTTTTAAAGACTTTAAATTGAGTAATAATTTGATTTTTTCAATTTTTTAAGTATGTTAGGTTGAATTATATATATCAGTTATTTTATATCTTGATATAGATTGATCCCTTTCGTTTGTAAAAAAATATTTAGTTTTATAAATAGACCACAAAATTCAATACTTTTATTTCGCAATGAAACCTTGCAGCCTAAAGGAATAAAAGCAGTTTAAAGCTGGAAATGTTTATTTCCCTATTTCCTTTTTACGTTTCGTTTCAACTAGAATTCCCGGAATAAGATTCAATATCAATTAAATATGTAAGTTACTTTATATCTCCGATATAGATCGATACCTTTCGTTTGTAAACAAATATTTACTTTTGTAAATAAACTACAAAAATTCAACACTTTTAGTGCACAATTAAATCTTGTAGCCTGAAGGAATAAAGAAAGTTAAAAGCTGAAAATCTTTATGTCCCTATTTCCTTTGGAAGTTTTATTTCAACTAGAATTTCCGGAATAAAATTCAATATCAAAATGCGATCATGAACACAGAAACATATTCCTGAGATGTTTCAAGAATCAAAGAAAAACTTTAAATTTCCGCCTACGAATAGGAAAAACTGCAGCTGTGTTCCATAAATAATTTTGCTCGCGGCAATAGGAAGGTAATTTAACTTACGTTAATAACACATGCTTAAACCAGTGGCGTAACTAGTAGCAATATCAATTAAGTGACGCTTAAGTGTTCAAGAAAATGAGGAGCCTAGATTGAGCTGAGATGGTTGCGGCGTTCAGGGCAAAATTTTTTCCTCAAAGACTTTATCAAATTAAAAAGAGTGTGGCAGAACTCACATATCAAAATCTATTTTTAAATAACTCTTTTCATCTTTTTGAAAAAGTTTGCAAGAAAAGGTTTGAAAAATCTTTATTGTTAGTCCAAATGGTCACAATTATAGCATGTTACACGTCATTTTAAAGAGCTTGAAAAAAAACTTTCGATTGATGTCAAGTTTAACAATGTACTCCCGAAGGTGGCTAATGGCATCACAAAGACGAGGATATTTTTCACTACAATGATTAAAACTGTTAAGTTTCGTTATCATTGGGCCATAAGTAACTCCTTTTATCCATAATTATGTAAATTTTGTAGTAGCTATTCCTCATTAAAATGACTGAAACTGTTAAGCTTCATTGAACCATAAATAACCTCTTTTATTCATAGTTATGTCAAATGTGTCCTATACTGCAATTATAAAAAAAAAAATCTGATGTGGGCAACACATGACTTTCCATATATAATACAATGAATTTAAAATTTACTACTTTTGCAGTTAAAAAAAATGTTATTCTTATAGTAAATACTTATATTCCTTCCAAGATATTGAATTTTCGTCAATTAGTCGTCATTCTCATTAATTTAGCGTCAATTTTATCCATTTGGCGAGATTTTTATTAATTTGGCAACATTTAAAAATGTCGCCAAGTTGGCGACATTCCGCTAAATTCGTCGCCAAAATCTCGCCAAGCGTTATGGATGGAGAATTAAGTTATTCTTACAGCAGATAAATGACAATTAGCGTTCAAATACAAAAGTATTACTCAAAGTATCTTTTCTCGTGAATGGAACGAGTTAGATCCACGAGAATGATGTCACCTAATTTATCGCATGATATTACATATGAAAACTGACCATGTTTCTTAACAGTTAATATTTTTTTATAATTTATGGGAGTTTTTGATAAATTTATTTAAAAAACTAGCAGCATACCCGTTCTTCGTACGGAGTATATAATATAAAGAAACTTGAAATTCATAATCATGCCCAAATTCTTATAGTATACTAAATGACATGTTTAATCAAAATATTCTGTTAAAATATTTAATATAATGCTCCTAAAAAGAAGTTTAAGAATCTCTGTTCTCGCTATATAAAATTATCTTCATGGACATATCTGAAGAATAAAACATCTTGGACCCCTTATGTAAGCAAATAAAAAAAAAAAAATGGAATTGAATCAATATATGCAAAATAAAAGCGTTAAAATTGTATGGGACCCGTACTAATTATATACGCGAATATTAGAAAATATAACCTGTATTAGTAGATTACATGTATAAATTGAAAATACCAATAAACCCGTAAACTTTAAATCTGAAGACAGTCATTTATTCCAATATATGTCAAAATTAAAGTGCTAAAATTATATGGGAAGATATACACGTACTACTTATAAAGTCCGATTATTAGTAGAAGATTACCCGTTTTGCAATATGAGCCACAAATCTTTTTTGGTAAAATACAACAGACGACGTAATAAATTGAATATATAATTAATCCCCTTAATCTTCATACCAGAAGACTGTACTTGATTCCAATATATATGCCAATATATGTCAAAATATATGCCAATATACCTGTACTACTTATATTCTCGTAGGTTAGAAGATATACCCGTGCATTCCTAGAAGATTACTCGTACAACGTACAATATGCGTGTGTCAGCAATTTTTGCCGCAATAAAACAATGGTGTAATAACTTAAAAATATCAATAATCCCTGAATCAATAATTCCGGAAAATATCAATAACCCCTGAATCAATAATTCCGGAAAATATCAATAATAATAATGTTTAAACCTGAAGAGTATAATTGATATTATCCAGTCCAAAATGAAATGGCTATGAAATTTATTTTATATACATATCTTCATTATTCAAATCGGAAAGGATTTAATAAAAATCGTCTACCGCATAAACACATTGGATTTAAATCCGTTGCTAAGCGACATGATATCATTTGCTTCAAATAAATTGGTAGAAAAATTATCGTCTAAATAGTTATATTTCTATGGAACATTTGGCGACAGTTTCGTCAAATTAGCGACATTTTAAAAAATCGCCAAATTTATCGCCAAGTGGGACTGTAGAACTGACAGTTCCACTTTGCGACAAATTGACGAAATATCATCACAATACTATCCCCTAACAAAAAACAATTAATATCATTTATGTAGCGCAATTTTATCAATTTCAAGATATTTTTATAGATTTGAAAACATTTTTATCAATTTGGTGACATTTTAAAAATTCGCTAAATGTATTACTAAGTAGGATGGTTGGTCTGACAGATAAATGCTAACCAAACATCATTTCAGTACTCTCTTCTAACAAAACAAAAAAAAGTTTCATTGATATGTAGAAGACCCAAGCCACACGACCAACCCGAAGGTTTATGGCAGCTGTTTGTGTGTCGTTTATATCAATTTGGCGACATTTCCGTCAATTTGGCAAAGTTTAAGAAAAGTTGTCAAATTAGCGATATCCCTCCAAATTCGTAGCTTTGAATTTGCAGATCTGAATGAAACATTCTTATCCCGTTTCAATATACTAAATGAAAACACTACAGTTGTATTAGAAGATATACCCGCTCTACTCTTTTTCTGTTTCAACTATCGGCTATATGAATTTATTGGCTAAACACAATATATGAGTTTAGTAGCTAAATACGATATAAGCTTGAAAACTCTTTGCCAAAATAAAAGAAATTGATGTACGCAGTTAGCAATTAATATAATTAAAAGAAAAATCAAACCGTCCATTCATAAGATATACTTTTATATCCATTTATCCATTTATTTATTATTTAAATCGAAAAAAAAATAATAAAAACATTAACAAACACATTTAATTTAATTGCGATGCCGAGCAACATGATATATCCTCCTAAAATGTTAAAATTTATTAACCACTAACAGCACACCCGTTATTCGTAGGGAGTGTATAATTTAAAGAAACTTAAAGTTCGCAATCATGTGCAAATTCTGTTAAAATATTAAATTTATTGCTCCTAAAGAGAAGTTTAAGAATATATGTTCCCACTATGCAAAATTATCTTCACGATCAGATCTGAAGAATAAAACATCCTGCCCCCTTTTGTAAGCAAATTTACAGAAGAAAAAATAGGAATTGAATGAATATATGCAACCCCGTACTAATTATATTGTCGCAGATCAGAAAATATGCCAATGTGTTAGTAGAAGATTACCCGTATTACAATATGCGTCTCAAAAATATTTGCCAAATAAAAGAGATGACGTAATAAATTGAAAACATCAATAATATCCGTACTCTTTATACCAGAAGGTCGTAATTGATTCCAATATATGCCAATATATATCAAAACATATGTCAATATACCTGTACTACTTATATTCTCGTAGATTAAAAGATATACACGTGTATTTGTAGAAGATTCGTACAACATACAATACATGAGTTTAAACAATTTTTGTCATAATAAAATAATTGCATAATAACTTGAAAATATCAATAATCCTTGAATCAATAATCCCCGAAAATATAAATAATAATAATTTTTAAACCTGAAGACCGTAATTGATATTATCCAGTCAAAAATGCTATAAGAAAAATCAAATCGTTCTTTTCTAAAATATATTTTTATATCCATTTATTTATTATTCAAATCGAAAAAATAATTATTAAAATTAACAGGCAGATTTAATTTAATTGCGTTTCTGAGTAACATGATATAAGATAGAATCTTATAACATGTTAAATATGTCATGTCTTATAACATAAACTGCGAAATTAAATAACGATTTTGATTTCTCTATACTTCTCATTGTTCCGTAAAAGCTTGTTTTAAATAAACCATGAACCATGGAGATAGATTTCCCCTTTAAATCATGTTTCAAACAATTCATGTTTTCAGAAAGTGACTAATTAACGCAAAAAATCTCCCATCAAACTCAGAGATTAAATTTTAATTCACTTTCAAACGATTTTCAAGCTTTTCGTTTGGATAAACCACGGAGTTAGGGAGTAGAACTCCTAGGAAAAAGTTCCGTTTTTCATTAATATCTCGACAACCCCAGGTCTTAGAAACTCGAAACTTGGACAAAATTTATGGGGGGATATTTCAAGGCTATTCACCAAATTTCATTAAATTCGGTTCAGCCGTTTTTCCGTGACGATGAGACAAACGAAAATTTCGTTTTTTGCTAATATCTCGAGAACCACTGGTCGTAGAAACTCAAAACATGGATATAATTTTAAGTGGGGCTATTTCTGGGCTACCCACAAAATTTCATCAAATTCGGTTCAGCCGTTCTCCCGTGATGGTGTGACAAACAGACAGACAGACAGACAGACAGACAGACAGACAGACAGACAGACAGACAGACAGATTTTCATTTTTATTTATATAGATGTGCAATATTTCAAGAACGGTTCATGCTAGCGTTCTAAAATTTATGTCAATCGTTTTCTATAAGAAAAAATTACATAAGATATGTCTATTTGCGTAACTTTATTAATGGTTTTGATTTTTTGATGATTTTTTCGAAATTTTACTCGAAGATTTAGGAGGATTCTGAACATTTGATTGTGTTTTAAAACAATAGGCTTCCAGTATTCATGGATAGTGATTTCTGTACCGAATTTCATTCGAATCGCTCCATTCGTTAGTGAGATATCGTCTCCACAGGCTCACTGACACACACATACACACACACACACACCCACACACACGCACACACACACACGCATACTTCCATACACACGCACACACACATAGACATCGCCTCAAAAATGTCGATTCGTGATCAGGGATGCTTGAAACGTGCTTTCCCATCGAAAACTCGAATTCGAATTTTCGACCCCGTCATAATACTTTCTTATACATTATGCATATAAGGAAAGTAATATAAAATTTCAAATAAACTTCGAAGTTTGGAATTTTCCAAAAAGTTTATCTTGCCGAATATAAAGTTTTGTGAAAATCCATTAGTATTTGGGGCAGGTATCATATATACAAGAAATCGACTACAGACAGACAGACAGACAGACAGGCTGATATCCCTCTAAAACTTGTCAAACGTGTTTAGGAGTTCATAAAGTTTATATAGGCATCAAAATCTGGAAATCGTAAATTTTCGGGAAAACAATACTTTATACCTATATCTTATATATTATGAGAAAGTAAAAATAAAATTACTTGGTTGTTATTGTAACAATTATTTATGATTAATTAAACATATTTTTACGATAAATGCGAAAAATATAAATCCCCCGCCGTCCACTTTGCTGCTCGCGCCCTTGGGTGAGTCGGACGCTCTGGGTCATTCTACACTAAATAGCCATCCGGTCGCTCAAATTGCTCGTAATCTAGGGTGAGCCGGGTGGTCTGGGTTTTCAACACTAAATATCCATTAAATGTTAAATATAAATAAAAATGTTTCTCGAGTTTGAAAAATGCATGGTCCTATCAAGCGTGAAGCGAAAACCAGGACGAAGCTAAAGTCGTGGATGTGCGTTTAACGATGGTTTCACTTCGAACTTGCTTTACGATAGCACCCGAAGTGTAAAACGATAACGATACCACCCGAAGTGTAAATGATGTGTACTAGTTTTATAGAGGCTCCCCGAAGGGCGGATGTCGGACTTGGCCTCGACATGACAACATCCATGCCCGCTGGCAGGATTCGAACCCGCAACCTTGCAATCCAGCGATCAGACGCATGCCCCTGACCGCTCGACCACCGGATCGGCGTTGTTGTTGTTGAGACCCAGACCGTCCGACCTACCAGAAAGGTGTAAGGTAACTGTATGGATGGCCGGGAAGTGCCACCCAATTTAGACCGGAACCCAGTGGGGGAAGCATCCACAGGGACCGTACCCTCCTTCCCTTACCACCAACCTCTCGGAAGGACTTACGGACCCACATGTTTAACGTGATCGTACTCCGCATGAACACGGCGGCATTTGTGGTAGCGTGCAAATCTAGCGCGCAAACCACGGGGATACCGCACCCGTGATGGCCAACAGCACGCGGTGTTCCGAGGTGGTCACCCACCAAGTACTAACCGCGCCCGATGCTGCTTGACTTCGGTGATCTAACGAGAACCGGTGTTTTCAGCACGGTACGGCCGTTGGCCCCACCGGATCGGCGTGTAAATGGTTTAAGATTCTATCGGTTTTTAATATTTTACAACATAGTTGAAAAGTGTTTATGACTTTGTTCATTCTGCTGGTCTGTCTGCCCGTTCCCGCGCTAATAGCCGTAAAAATGTCTTTATCAAAATGAAATTTTAGCATGTTGTTGAGACAGTCCATGGGACATATGAGAATGTAAGTGAATAATATCACCCAATTAGTTTTTGATTGAACCCGGGTTGAAAAAATGAAATGCATTGAACCTTATGAGACCTAATTCTTAACATTTTTAAGCGAATTTGAAATTCACAAATTACTTCGAAAATTTTAGAAAATATTCAAATTATCCCATAAAATATATAAAAAAATTTCAGCAAAATATGCTCGGTAGTTTTTTAAATAAAAATTAAAACAATAATTGTACCCATATTATATGAAGAGATCATGTAACCCACTTCAAAATAAAATATGACATCCGTCTTGTGTCAAAATCGTGATTTTTAAAGTTATTTTTAATTTATATTTTATGTTGCATCCGTCCTGAAACCGCTTTATTTTTGTGTAATTTCTGTGTATCTATATACTTCGTCAACGCAATTACAATATTTTTTAGTTTAAATAATCATCAAACTTTGATTATTTCTACAGTGAATCCTAATTTTAACGTATGCAGAATGTAAACACATCAAGCTATAAGATGAGTTGTATAAGAATTGCTGAATTTTGTAACGCAAAATTATTTGAGTCTGGAATATAGCTAATATGAATGAAACATTCATTTGTTTTACATAGAGAAGCAAACGATTTTATAGTATTACCTTTTTCGATGAAGTTTTAAGCATTGAGTTAGAAAGTACTTTTACCACCATGGTTTTAAGTTTTTAAGTAAAATAAATTATTGTAGTAATGTGATAATTTTTAAAATATCACCGCTCAATGAAAGGAATGTAATAAAAGTTTATGAATGAAATATTCCCTGTTTTTGTATAGAGAGCCAGGCGATTTATACTTCGATGACGTTATTTGAATAATGTTCATTTTTTTTCGATGAAGTTTCAAGTTTTCAATAATAAATTATTGTAGGTATGTGATAATTTTAAAAATATCACCACTGAATGTATCGCATTTTAGAGATGTTTAAATAAAATTACATTGCAGTGTTCAAATGCATATTTTTAGCGCATAGTGAAATACGAAAATGGCGATAATATTTTTCAGTATGCACTAAAAATATGCATTTCAGATGTCGAAACGGAAGAAAATGAGATATTTTAAAATTCCTTTGAAGCTTAATAAATGCATACTACCACCATTTTATAGGTATTCTGTAAATTACCTCGCTATTTAGAACATTTCAGAAAATACGTGGAATACGATGCTTTCAATGGAATGGACTGAACGGTCTAAATTAATGTCTTTTGTCTTTGTGAAACTTATTTTACTCGTATTTCTGGAAACTCAACAAAACGCAGAATTTCTGGAATTATCTTGTTTGTACTAGCGGTTAGAAAGATATAAATATATACGAATTATTTTGCAGTCTCTTATTTGAAATAGGAAATTTACATAGACAATTAACAATGTAATATCGTTGCAATTAATTTGTGGTATGTAATAGATGTTTCCAAATATGCATTACTGATAGATAAGTAATATTGTACTGAAATATGCAATCGGTTGATAAAAGAGAGATATACAGGGACATTCCAAAACAGTATTCAATTACTATATATGTGGAAATATATGCCCGTAGTATCTGAAATGAAGTCAATACTTAGTAAATATAACATATGACTATTTAACTCTGTCGAAGACATAGAAGCTATAGCACTCTTAGTTAAAACACACTTAATTTTAACACTTTTATGATTTGAACTGAAAGTTTCGCAATTATTCATACACAAATAACACCTTTTATCCATAATTATGTCACATTTTATCCTATGCTGCCACGTTAAAGAATATAAAATTTTAGAAAATTCTATCTAGTTCTAGATTTTTCGAAGTCGAATAAATATTTTGTGAAAATCCATTTTTATTTATACCAACTATCGTGTACACACCACAGACAAGCGGGCATCACACCAAAACTAGTCAAAACGTGTTCAGGAGGTCCTGAAACATACTATATTGGCATCAAAATATCGAAATCGAACTTCTTTGTGAAAACACTACTTTCTCTATAGTAAAACGTTTAAGAATCTATATAAATAAAATTGAAAATCTGTCTGTCTGTATGTGTGTATGTATGTTTGTCTCGACATCACGGAAGAATGGCTGAACCGAATTTCTTGAAATTTTGTGGGTAGCCTTGGGATATACCCACTTAAAATTTAGTGCTTTTTTCGAGTTTCTAGGACCTGAGATTGTCTAGATATTAATTAAAAACGCACAGTTAAACCTTTCCATATAGCATTATGCAAACGATATTTTTTCCGGTAAATTTATTTGAAGAAAATGACATCATGTCACTTAGCAACGGGTTTAAATCCAATGTGTTCATACAGCAGACGATTTTTATTAAATCTTTTCCTATTTAAATAATAAAGAAATGTATACGAAATAAATTTTATCGAAATTGCATTTTTGACAGGATTATATCAATTGCGGCCTTCAGGTTTAAAGATTACTTTGGGATTATTGATATTTTCAATTTATTACGTCATCTCTGTTTTATTTTAGCAAAAATTGTTGAAACTCATATATTGTAGTACTGGTAGGTAATCTTCTATTAGTACACAGGTATATCTTTTAATCTACGAGAATATAAGTAGTACGGTTATATCTTCCCATTCAATTTTAGCGCTTTCATTTTGGAATATGTTGAAATCAATTACAGCCCTCAAGTTTAAAGATTGAGGGGAGGGGGGGATAATTAATATTTCCACTTTATTACGGCATCTGTTTTATTTTGGTAAAGATTTTAGAAATTCATATATTGTAGTACTGGTAAGTTTCTACTAATGCACGGGTATATCTTCTGAATTTCGGAAATACAAGTAGTACAGGTATATCATCAGAGATTCTTAAACTTCTTTTTATGAGCATTAATTTAAATATTTTAATAGAATGTTTTGAATAACAATGTCATTTATAGTAGTATAGAAATGTACTGATTGTAAATTTTATGTTTATTTTATAATTTTTAATCTACGAAAATGTAAGTAGTACGGGTATATCTTTCCATACAATTTTAGCGCTTTTATTTTGTCATATATTGGTATCCATTTCTGCCTTCGTGTTTAAAGATGACAGGGATTATTGATATTTTCAAATTATTACGTTATCTGTTTTATTTCGAAAAACATTTTTGAAACTCAGATATTGTAAACGAGTAATCTTCTACACAGGTATATCTTGTAGGCCGGTGGTTTGCGCGCTGGATTTGCAAGCTGTCACAACTGTGTTCATACGGAGTACGATCACGTTAAACATGTGGGTCCGTAAGTCCTTCCGAGAGGTTGGTGGTAGTGAAAGGAGGGCACGGTCCCTGTGGATGCCTCCTCCACTGGGTTCCGGTCTAAATTGGGTGGCACTTCCCGGCCGTCCAAACAGTTACCTTACAGCATTCTGGTAGGTCGGACGGTCTGGGTCTCAACAACAACAACGAGTATATCTTCTAACATTCGAGAATATAAGTAGCACGGGTATATATATCTTTCCATGCAATTTTAGCGCTTTTATTTTGGCATATATTGATTTAATTTCATGTTTTTTGTTAATTTGTTTACAAGCTGGACCAGGATATGTTATTCCTCAGGTCTACCTGTGAAGATAATTTTTGTATAGCGATAAGAGATATTCTTAAACTTCTTTTTAGAACATTCATTTAGATATTCTAATAGAATGATTTGAATAACAGTGATATTTAGAATAGTATATAAATTTGCACATGATTGTGAATTTTAAGTTTTTTTACATTATACTAGCATCGATTACCCGGCGTTGCTCTGTATTTACCATGCAAAACTATGATAAAAATTACACCTGAACATATAGGGCCGATTGTGATATATTACCGCTGAATGTATCGCATTTTAGAGATGTTTAAATTAAATTTAAAGTTGGAAGGTGTTTCATAATCAATGCTTTACGCACGATTGATCTTTCTTGTGATTTCTTAATACTTTTCGTTGTTGAGTAAGCCTGTGAGAAATAAATCATGGTGATAGTTTCCATTTAAATTCATATCTCAAACCTGCGATTTTCAAAAGTGTCTAATACGTTCAATAAACTCCCACAAAACTCAGAGATTTAATTAACTTTCACGTTTTAAACCAACAATGTCCAACCTTCTTCGTTGTGAATCATGGAGTTAGAGAGTAGAACTTATGTCACGAACCTGCGATTTTCAAAAGAGTTAGAAAGTAAAACTCCTAGGAAAAAGTGTCGTTTTTCACTAATATATTGAGAACCACTGGTCGTAGAAACTCGAAACATGGCCTATGTTTTAAGTGGGGCGATTTCAAGACTACCAAGATAAATTTCATGAAATTCGGTTCAGCCATTCTCCAGTTATGATGGATCATACATACATACATACACACTTTTCTTCTTTATATATATAGATATTCCGTACGACAAACGTTACAAATAAAAGTATTTTGCGAGGGGTATGCTTGAACCCTATATGTGTGGTTAAGGATTAACCAAGCACGTTATTCGAGATATTCGATATCCTTCTAGTGACATTATATACGAGATCTTGAATCTTAAATACTTTCTAGTATTCGAGTATTCGAAACCAGTATTTGTCCAACTCTAAAAACGTGTTACACACCGTTTTTTTTTCTGTAACAAATTTAATTTTGTGGGCAGCACATGACTTTTCCAACGGAATCCAATTTATTTGCGTCTTATTACTTTTATAATTCATTAAATAGAGTTTAGGTGCAGAAAATAACACAAATACTTATTTGAAATGGCACTAAATTTGAAATACCTCGAAAAAATCTAGTCCCAATGTAATGGAATTGGTTTTATTTGTTTTACCATAAAAAAATTACCTATGAAACACGAATTTATTTGATAGATTTATGCATATGCATTCTTTGATTTCATATTTAGGCAATTTTTGCAGGCATTTCAAATTAAGCTTAGCGTGCACAAGGTTTCAAAAACCAAGTTCATACACATAGAACCCGCCTTTAGAAAAAAGACTGGTACTTCTTTTTTCAAATCGCACCAAAATCTAATGAGCACCAGAGCAACCTACAAGTGACTTATTTACCAAATTTTATTAAATTTGATAAATAAGTTTTTGAGAGAGTGGCTACATGCATTGCACAGACAGACATACACACCGATACACACACTCACACCTATACACACACACACACACAGATACAGACATACACACCGATACACACATATACCGAAACACACAAACACCGATACAGATATGCACACCGATACACGCACACACCGATACACACGCACACACCGATACACACACACACACCGACACACCTATATATACACACACACCGACACAAACACACACACACATATATATACACACACACCGACACAAACGCACACACACACACACACACACACACACACACAGACGTCACGCTAAAAATAGTGTTTTCGAATTCCAGAATGCTCGAAACGTGTAGATCTTTCGAAAATTCAAGTTGCAATTTTCGACGAAATTCCATTACTTTCCCTATACATACACACACACACACCGATACAGACATACACACCGATACACACCCGGCCACACATCAAACTACCGTTAACCTCAGGGTTGGCTGTGTGGTCTGGGCCTTCAACACCGATGCACACACACACCAAAACGGTTATCTTACACCTTCCTGGTAGGTCGGACGGTCTGGGTCTCAACAACAACAACAACACACACACACCGAAACACACATGCACAGACACCGATACACACACACACACCGACACGCACACACACACCGACAGACACACACACCGACACACACACACACACCGACACACACACACACACACACACACACATATATATACACACACTCCGACACAAACACACACACACACACACACATATATATATACACACACACACTCCGACACAAACACACACACACACACATATATATATATACACACACCGACACAAACACTCACACACACATATATATATACACACGCACCGACACAAACACACACACACACACACACACACACACACACACACACAGACGTCAAGCTAAAAATAGTGTTTTCGAATTCTAGAATGCTCGAAACGTGTAGATCTTTCGAAAACTCAAGTTGCAATTTTCGACGGAATTCCATTACTTTCCCTCTACATTACCGTGTATTGTGGAAAAGTGAAAATGAGATACACTAAAGTTTAAAATAAAAATCCCAAATTCTCATTTAAAATAAACGTTATGAAAAATCCTATAATTCCCCCAAAAAAATTTCCCCAGATTTTCCATCACTGTACTTGCGGGTTCTTAACAAATAATGACACCTTGACTTGTAAGATTATCTACGTATTTTTAAGTCCGTCACGCTGAAGCGACATGCTATTTTAATATATTGATTTCATGCACCCAAACGGGAAATACTCAACACTGCGCAGTTTTCTGCAAAAATTCTGCTGGTAAACAATTTTCTGCATCGAATGATTCGCTAGTCCCCAGAAAAGTAAACATCCAGTGACTGAACATTTTTTTTTTCAAACGCCTTGGAATGGTTGAAAATTAATCTTTAAAGTATACATTCTCCCCAAAATGAGTTTCAGTTTTAAGCATATTTTTAATCACTGAAAGATTTAAAAGAAACGAGAATATTTCAAAAGATTTGCTGTTTTACCGATTTTCAATGAATGTCGAGAAAAGTCATTTGTTATTCGTGTTTGAAATTTTTGACAAATAAATAAAAGTAATTTGGTGTGGCCAGCACATGACTTTTCTACAGAGCTAAATTCAACTTCTCTTTCTTCCATAACTCAATAAATTAAATGTAATTTATATAAGTGTCCATATAAGTATTTATATAAGCTATAGTATCCATATAAGTTACAACCCATATTTAATGTGGGAACTGATATGGATACTTATATAAATTACACCAAATTTGTTTTAATTCAATTTTTACTTTCCTTGCAACACATGGTAATGTATAGGGAAAGTATTGGAATCATGCCGAAAATCGCAACTCGAATTTTCGACGGATCTGCACGTTTCGAGACCTTTAGACTACGAAAAACTATTTTTAGCGTGACGTCTGTATATGTGTCTGTCTGTCTGTCTGTCTGTGCAATGTATGTATCCACTATAACTCAAAAATTAATGGACCGAATTTCATAAAATTTGATAGGTAAGTCACTTGGGTGTGACCCTGGTTCTGATTAGATTTGATTTTAGTACGATTCGAAATAAAGGAACCCGCCTTTTTTTGCAAAATGGCCGGCAAAAATTGTCTGTATCCACTCTAGCTGAAAAACTAATCGACCGAATTTCACAAAATTCGGGTGATAAGTCGCTTGTGGGTTACTCTGGTGCTAATTAGATTTTGGTAAGATTCGGAAAAAAATAGCCTGCCTTTTTTTGCAAAATGGCCCTCAAAAATCTAAAATAAAAAACTACGTATGCTCAAATATATCCATTTAATGCTAGTTTTATACGTAATTTTGAACGAAGAAAGGAATAAGACCAACCCCATTACGCTAGGACCAGCCGTTCTCGAGATATTTCAGTTTTTCGTATTTTCTCTAAGCCACCTTTGAAAATAAGTCCAGTTACCAAATGAGAACGAAAATTTAATTAAAAGTGAATTAAATTTAAATGAAATAAAGAAAACATGGTTATAAGTAAACAGGGAAAGTCATGTGCTGCCCACATCAGATTTTTGCTTCCGTTTGACTTCTGGCTGTATTTTCAAATGGCGCCATTGAATAAGTGAAAAAAAAATATAGAATATCTTGAGAATGATTAATCTTATAACAATTTGGCTGATCTAATTCTTTTCTTCGTTAAAAATTACCCATAAAATAAACATTTAATCCATGCATTTAAGCATATTTAGTTTTTCTATTTCATATTTTTACGATTTTTTATGATCATTTCGAATTTTAAGGCCGAATTTCGTGGCTGCCTGATGCTTCAAGTTATCACTACAGATGAAACACACATACATACACTCATACGCAGAGAGACATAGGGACATCTTATTTTATTATATAAGATGATAAACGCCTATAATGAGGAACGTCTTTTACTGCATCTTGTCTTTTTGCTTAGTGCGTTCTTTCGTAAGTTCCCTTCCTTCCTTCACTCAAACATGTAATTATTTTCTATACAATAAGAGAAATGCTATATTGTGCATCTGCCTGCACAATTATTTGTAATTGATTGCGTTTTCAGAAGCAGTGACGCAATATATGGCCCGAAATAAGGCTTAGTGTAAGTAGGGCCCCCGAAATTGTAAAACAAACCACTGTGTATATAATAAATAGTAATTATTCTATATATTGTTTCCAGTGAGATAAATTGCAGGGAGAGGATTTGACGCTGAATCAGACTGTTTTAACGGCTGCGAAGGCTAATTTATTGCGATTTGCCAAAAATGTAATTTCCACATTACAGTGAAATATCTTATAGCGTGCAAAATATCCTTCTTTTAAATTAATTTTGTAATTCTTTGCATGGACTGAAAAGTATAGCTGAGAGAACTTCTGTGGGTAATTCAAAAAGCTAAAGTTCAATCTTCGATTCCTGCCGTGCTGTTTTTAGTTCAAATTGTGTCAAAGACCCTACTTTGAGAAAGCCTTCTGCAGTAGTGGACGAAACGGGTTCAGGCCCCTCCTCGGTCTTGTTTAAAAAGTGGGGGATGTAAAGTAAATCAAGTAACTCCATTTATGCCTGGAAGTACAGCTGACGTCTGGAGACAGATATCCTAGCAGAGCCAGAGATATCCTATTAGTTAAAATTGCACGTTGTTATACCGTGTTCGATTCTCGAAGCCACAGAAAACTATCCCCAATCTTACGTGGAATATGAATACGGTAAATCAGTAGAGCCGAAAGTCCATCTGATAAGTGATAGGTTAGGGGAATGATGGTACAGTCCACGAAAGCAAAGCTAAAACGCGCAGTCTCGATCTCCAGTTCCAACAGATTGTTGTTTAAAGCTCAAATTAAGTCTACAATAACCTCAATAAGCTCTACACCTTTCCTAGTCAAATCTGTTTATCCCAACGTTTTAGTTTTCCGTCACGACTTTTAAATCACTGGGAACTTCCTTGCATTTCCCTTTCAGTCTGCAACAAGATCTTTTGTGCTTCTCACACGCACATTTCCGATCCTGCCAGTTATGAATCTGGTCGCACTGGACAAGAAGCGACCCCCTTTTTTCACCAGGGGGCGTGATCGAAAGCCAGTCAATGTCGTGTCACGCTAACGACCTTAAAATCTACGGACCGTGCTTCCCCCGCTCGTGCTCGCGGATATCCGCCATCATATTGTGCACGTCTATGAATGCGGGAGAGGTTGCCAGACAGTGCGGACCATCCTCGTCCATTTCACTTAATGATTTGTGTCCTAAAAGTGAAAACTTATTTAGGTTGGATTTGTAAATTGTTTGCTAATAAAGTTTTAGATTTGTGTGTTTTACATATAGAAACTTCTTAGTAGAAGATGCTGTAAAGTGATTCAAGTAATTCCATCGATGTCAGGAGTAGTATAACTGGTAACACGCTGGATTAAATCCAGGAATCAATCCCCACTCCAGGCGAATTGTTCTTTAGAACACACATTAAATTCAGTGCAGGCCGTAATTGACCATTGGCGAAGTAGGTAAATGCTGAGGTCTGAAAGTCCAACTTACGTGTTCAATGTACCTTTTTGTGTACTATAAAAGTTTAATGATGAAGGGGGCTCATATAACTTAGGATATACTTTTGATAGAGTCCACGATAAAGGTAAAGACGGCCCTGATCCAGTCCTCTGAAAAAATCTGATGTGGATATAATTTCCCTATATAATTCAATGAATTTACATATTTCGCAGTGAAAAATTACGTATAATTTCCACGACACAATGTATTAACGTTGAATTGTACGTTTGGAGCTTTTCCAGATGACAACATGTGAAACTATTTCGCAGTACCCAATTAACTTTTATTTCGTACAACGATACATTGTCAATCATCAATATTGATAGCAAATATATTAAAATATTTTAATAATCCATTCATCTATTTGGCGTGATTTTTGTTGATTTGGTTTAATTTTTGAAATTTTTATAGCATTTTTTATCAATCTGGGGCTTTTCTTAAATTAGTCGCAAGTTCGCCATATTTATAGCCAAGCATTACAGACAAACGGAGACATGATCTTTTCTTATGACTATTGGTAAACTGTTAGACGTCAAAATACAAAACTTCAAAACCTGCAAAGGCCACTTCGACAATATGAGCTTGTAATTCCAGGCTAGTAGCTTAACGGTAGAACATCGGCTGACTAGTACGAAGATCCGTGGTTCGATCCCGGTTGGAGCAACAATTTTCTTTACAATAGTGCTCAGACAAATCAACCCTGTAGGTTAGTTCAAATATGCCAGATATCTGAAAGTGACCCAAGTACGGTTAGCACGAATTGAATAAACACCTGTTTACTAAATTCGCTAATTTCAAATCAGGTGGTTCAAATATCACGCAGAGTGCTTACCTGGAGGTTAAAAATAGCAGAAGAAGGCTAATCTGAGGTAAGAGTAGCAGGAGGTGGCCAGTCTAATTGTCAGCTGCACATCAATCTGACCTTAGAGGGTGGAGAATGCAAAGTTCACTTCAGTGATAAGAGCTTGTAACTCCGATCAAGTAACTCAACGGTAGTGCATCAGCTGACTAGTATGAAGATCCGTGGTTCGATTCTCGGTTGTGGCAGTAAGGTTCTTTATAAACTATTACCCAAAGTATCTTCAATCGCAAATGAAACGAACTAGATACACCAGAATGATGTTAACAAATTTATCGCATAATATTACATATCAAAAGTGACTATTTTTCATATAAGTAAATACTTTTTAAATTTTGTGTGATTTTTTGATAAATTTATTTGAAAAATGTGCAATCTCTCGAGAACGGTTTATGCTAGCGTTCAAAAGTTTATGTCATTCATTTTCTAACGAAAAATTGCATAAGAAATGATCATTTATATACAGTATTGAAGATTCTGATTTTCAAACGATTTTTTTCAATTTATTTGAAAATTTTAAAGAGTTCAGAACATTCGATTGCGTGTAAAATCAATAGGTTCCAGTATTCACTGGTTGTAATATTTGTACCAAATTTCGTTCGAAACACTCCATTCATTCATGAGATATTGCATCCACAGTCCCACGGACACGCACACACATACACACACAGATATATATATATATATATATATATATATATATATCACCTTAGAAACGTTCGAGTCGAGTTCAGGGATGCTTGAAACGTGCTGTTTCGTCGAAAAATCGAATTCGGATGTTCAACCCTGTTCTATACATTATACTATGTATATAGGGAAAGTAATAAAAATACTTCATTTGCAACAGCATAAACAGTTGATTAAAATCATCAATGAGTTTCACAGGTAAAAAGTAGTATTCTTCTTTTCAATAAAAAGGAAGAGAAACCCATTAGTATAACAAGAAGGATTATGTTTTATTATGGTAGTGTAATTGTCTGTACTTTTTCCTAAAGTAAAAAGCTGTTTTTTACATCCGAAGCTGGTTGATACTTTTAATTAACTGCATATTCTGTTATTAGTGCAGTATTTTTCATTTTGGAATAATTTAGGCAACAGGGTGGGACAACCCAGTGGCTAAGGCACGAGTGCACTCAGAAGGCCAGAGTTCGATCCTCTGAGCTGAACAAACTATCCATGTGTTTATGTAGAGCACGGGCACATTTAGTCTGTGGATCCGAAGGTCCTTCTGAGAAATTGGCACCAGGGGAATGAGAGTTAAATTAAGTTTAAAGGGCGTAATGTGATCCGCCCCTTGTAGTGCGGTTGGGAAACGTTGTATGACGACAAAATGGTTCACAGTTCCGTCTCTATAGGTGACTGTTATAATTCAAAGTGCCTGGCTATTTGGGGAAAAGTTTTGACAGCAGTTTAGGCGAATTTTTTTTTAATATATTATGTTATAAATCCAGTACTTTATAAATCACATTCGTGCTAAAATATAATGAGATGGCTTCCGGAAGGGGTTAGAATTCCTCTCCGGTAACATGGCATAATAACTGGGCCTGGGTTCGATTGACGGTTCCAGACCATTGTCTTTTTGATGTAAAAATAGCCCCTTTAGCTAAAGAGTCCCGTTTTTGTTCCGTGAGTATATATGAAAAGAGCATCTATATATAAAGAGCAGTATTCTGGAGTTCTATGTTGAATATGACATCAGATACTGAAAACGAAGCTGGATATTAGAATCATTTTTAATTTATATACAACAATAGATATTATAATACCTTATTTTGTGTTGTGGCTAAGCATACAGTAATTGGGTGTTGTTGTTTTTTATTATAGTAGATATCCATTGAAGAAAAAAATCGGTTTTTAATATTACTTACAACCAGAATACTTCCGGGTCTCACTAATAATTGTAAAAATTCTACAGGACCATTTTTCGTGATTAATCAGCTTTGTCATGTGTCCATACTGGTCAGCTTTTGCGCATATGATGGATTTTTGTTTTCATAAAATACTTTGTTGTTCAACAACGTATAACAGAAATATAGCAATATCAAACAATTTTGGGAATAGAACTGGCTTCTTCTCTCATGTCAAGTACAGCAGAGTAGTTACACTAGTGGGGGGGGGGGGAGGGTACCAACTATCTTGATTGGTTTACTGGTGTATCTGTTGTAACTGCTTTATCCTGAAGAAGGGGACTTCTTTTAAAACGTGCAGTTATATTTTGTGTATGTGCTGGATACTTTTTTAATAAGTATTTTATTCACTGTCTATTTTGCTATCAGTCTGGACGATCTTCTTTGCATTAAATGATGATTCATTAATGCATTAGATGATAGTTAATTGATGTATTAAATGGTGGTTAATTGATGTATAAAATGAGGATTAATTGATGTACTAAATAATAGGTAATGTATGTAATAAACAATGATTAATTGATGTACTAAATAACAGTTAATTGATGTAATAAACAATGATTAATTAATGAATTAAATGATGGTTAATTGATGTATAAAAGGAGGATTAATTGAGATACTAAATAATAGTTAATTGATATAATTAATAAACAATTGATTAATGGATGCATTAAATGATGCTTGTTAGAAAGAAAAGAAAAATAAAACAAATAATGAATGCTTTACATTCAGTAGTTTTAACACGCAATATCAAAAATAATATTTCTCCCACAAAGTGAATTATTTCGAAGACTTTCAACAGTACACTCAAAGAACAAAAGACCTCAAATCCTTTGAGATGAAAAGTAAAGAATAATAGAATTGTTGAGATACTCCGAATTCTTATTCCCACCCTTTATTTTTCCGCATTTAAAGTTTCAGAAAACACGATAGAATTTCTAAACGCGCACTTTCCAGTAAAGGAAGTTAACCACTGCTCTTCCTTGAAATTATCTCATTCTGTGTGAACAGACCCATATTTCAAAGCTCACAAAGCGTTGACCTGAAACGAAGCTTTTCCCTACTGTTTGGCGAGCGACACGCCTTGGCGACTTCCACCTCGTTATCGTCTATACAACCCTGGACTATATTCAATTGCTCCCATACTTTTCATTTGAACAGCCTCCAAAACTTTTGTGTCGTTTTGGTTTTATTTTTCATGAACCTGCACGCGACCCTTTTCGCGGTGCGAACCTTCAGACCCCGTGTGAAATTCACCTGATGGTACAACTTGTTGATCGCCGGTTCAAATCAGACACGGAAGGATGGCTGATACAGGTGGTTGTGTGATAGGATCGTAAAGAGGTGATTGATCCAGATGTTAAAGTGAAAATGTGACTGATTTTCGGAGACATTTCATAATTTACAGTGATTATGTACTGTATATTCCAATTATAATGGAGCTAAGATTTAATAATAAAGCGCACGTTGTGGAATCCCATATTACGACTATATGAGATTTGTGTTTACTCATGAAGTGGACGTTTATCATCAGAGTTCTTGTAATTATCCTGAAGTTCTTCAAGTCATCTTTCTAGTGATTTTAGTTGATTTATTTATTTTTCGGGAGTAGTTTACGATTCATTCCAGATCTTTACTGGCTCACTTATCTAGCGATTTTTACTGATTTATTCTTCTAGAGCACTATTATTTATAGGAGATTTCTAAGAACTATCTTGAGAGTAAAATGGTGCAATTTTCATGTTATAATAAAAATAATTCTTCTGAAATTCTGCGAACTAAATTGGGAAGTGCTAATGACTTTCTTTTTTCGTCTTTATTCACTTCGTTACTGATTCGTTACTGACTGGAGTTCTTTCATCACTGCAATAATCATTGTGCTTTACTGTATCAATCAAATCTCAACGTAAAATCATCAACATGTTTGAATATGGAATTAACCAAATGAATATTCCAAAGATTTGAAGCTAATGCTATACAATATGCTGAATCATAAAATAAAATTCCGCAATCAAGGATACTCATTCATTGCTCGGATCAAAAACAACTACTGCTCCATTACTTATTAGCATTTACTACTAAATATTTACAGAATAATATGATTTATCTGTGAGAAAATATTTTAAATTAAGTTTTTTTTGTGTGTGTTTTGAAAAAATCTGTTTTTCAAAATCGTCTGCAATTAATCTCGAAATTATAAAATTTTAAATGTTCCAGAAATATTCTCTGCATTGCATAATTATACAGTTGTTCATGTTTCGAATTTAAATGTGATTCTTCACACGCACATGTTTCGAATAACATGTTTTAACATTTTTAATATCTTTAATAACCATTTGCACGAAATCGTAGCAAGCAATTATATAGATGGATACAAACCATAATAAATTTCACATTCCGTGCTGAGAATCTGGATTGGATATTTTTCTAGTCAAATACGAAGGAATTGTTTCTTAGCATTCTACAAAATGGTACTTTTTGTAAGAAAACAAAGTTTATATTGAATCCACGAATTGTTGTTCCTAAAAAACCATCTTTATTCATTTAGATACATTTTGTTTGTGAACAATGTTAGAGTGCTTTTTTGCATCTCAAATATGAAACCTCTGAATTTGTGCTAATGCTTTTGTAGAATAGTTTGCCATATAGAATCCTTGATTATATTATTTCAATTGGAAGATAAAATATAATTTTTGAAAGAAAAATACCGAAAATTAGCTTCGATGTGGTCCAATTTCTTCCTAGTTAAAAAAAGAAATGGCACAACTATGTAAAAAGAAATAGTTTTCTATATTCAATGGATAAAAATATTTTTCTCTGATAAACTCAGTGCTGTATTTACTTCTTAAATTGGTTTAAAAATATGTAATTCACAAATTAATTTTAACTCTGAATGTTGAAAATGTTAACTATTTTAACAATGTCTAGCTTTTTTGAATTACTGCACTAAGTCTTATACTAGATGATCAATGTCAACGATCTTAAATTTTTACTCAATAACAGTTTAACCAATACTATAGCAAACAATATATTATATTCTGTGACTTAATTTCAAAAGTTGAATTTGAAATCCTAGAAAAAGAACTTTTGTTGGGCTAATAAAACCGCCTTGCTTTAAATGGAATACCGGAAAAAATCTTTGTTTTTCTTCAGCATTCAAGATACTCAGCTAAATAAAAAAACAGCCGCAAAAGGAGGAATTTGTTTTGAAAACTTTGCACAATGGCTATTGTAAACCTCCAGTTTTATGTTCCTAAATCATCGTGTTCGTGGTGAACTTGACGCGTTGAACTTTACCACCGCGGTCAACGCCTGCAATGTGGTTCTCAGTCACTGCTTACCCCACAAACACTCTGCATCCAACTCTTCAGATTCTTCACGTGTCTGAGAGTTTATCAGTTCCTCCGTATCTGAGGGACCGTCGGTGTCGTCTGCTGGGGTGCAACTGCGGAGGTATGCACTATGTGCTCAGCCCTCAAGCGAAGCAAGAAAGTGTGAAAGATGAAATGAGAGTGGGAAGAGAAAGGAGGATGAGGAGGAAGAAGAGAAGGAAAACGAGATCTACGGTATGGTTGGAATTTCGTTATGCGTCTCAAATTTGAATACCTTCAAATCGCGTTCTCGTTGTAGAAAATAGCATCCATAGACTGGCTTCGCGTTTATTGTGTATTTAACGTGCTCGATTATTGAGCGGAAAAATGGTACATGTAATGACAAGCAGGAATACTTTCTTTATATTCAGACCGTCCTACTTACCCGGAGGTGTAAGGTATCTGTTTGGTCTGTTTGGATGGCCGCGAAAGTGCCTACCAGTTCAGACAAGAACCCAATGAGGACGGCAACAATAGGGACATCATTATTTCCTTAATCCAACACCTCTCAGATGTACTTTTGAACCTACAGATATATCGGGCCCATGTGCTGCATAGATACGGAGATAGTTTTATGCGAACACGGAACTACCGCGTACTATCATCCCACCTTAACCACTTGGCTATCTGGGCCTTCAAGAAGGAATAATAACTTTGGGATCATAACGCCCCCTATAGCGGGTTCTATGTGTATGAACTTGGATTTTGAAACCTTTTGCATGCTAAGCTTAATCTAAAATTAACTAAATTTGTCAGTTCCCATAGATGTTTTTAAAATTGTGACACATAACAAATTTTCCAGTTGCTATTGTAAATATTTCATGCTGACGACCGTATAATAAACTCGAAACTGATATATGGATGTTTTTATCTGCAATAGGAGCGCGATTCCAATTTAACTGACTATGCTATTCATAATACTGCACCCTGTTATATAGAGTCGTTAATTATGCCACAGAAACGTTTATTCCACGATTGTAAGTATGCATCCAAGTCACATAAAAAATATGGTATCTTTAAATATTTTTTATGCGTTTTAAATTTTGACTACCTCTTTCCGAAATTAAGATTTTCTGTTGCTTTTAACATTCTGTACCGCGGCTGAAGAATTATTTTGGTAAGAATCGATTATACAATGATAGCAAGTGCACATGGTTAATACGAAATTCTCCTTAGCTGTCCATGTAACTTTAATAAGTTATTGGTGTCCTTAAGAACTTTCCTAGCAAGCCGGAAAATTTGACTTTTATTTTTCCGTTTATGAAGAAATCCGAATGACAGTCAAGGTTTTTACCCCAATCATAATTCGAAATATTAACTGTCGAATTATTTCGAACTTAGCCATTCCTTCAGGCAATTTTTCACATCCGTCTTTAAAGACGAAATAGCAATGAAAGTTGAGAGGACAATTGCACTCACCAGTTATACCGCGATTTGTTTATAACTCTAGAAATTGCGTAATAACTCAAGAGAATAATGCGCGTCGTTATTACTGGAGCTCACGGTTTGTGAAGAGAATGTAATGGAGGTAGAATATTCGACAGCAAAAGTTTTAAGAATTTAAGAAGTCCAAAAATTAAAATAAATATATTGAATAGAACTCTGAAAGTAAAATTTATATTAACACGATTTAAAATTGAATTTTAAGTCAAAAATTGAACACGACTTCAACATTCTCATCCGCCGATTATCTTTCGCAAGCAATTTTTGCTTTCAGTGCTATAGATACCTGTGGCGTTAAGAAATCTAAAAGTTACACTTTTAATTATTAAATTCATTATTTTTAATCACATTAACATTGCCGTAAATTCATATATAGTGGAATTATCATTTAATGTACATTGCTTGTTGTGCCGCAATAAACCCTCCAATTATTTTTACCTTTTGTGTAAGTCCTGAAAAGAATTATTAATTAATATAAAAAGATTAGACTATTTAAACTTAAACAATATCATTTATTAACAACATCAATTTTATAAAAAATAACATCAATTTTCATTAATTATTTTAGCGAGGGGACATATGCGACCAGAATTGTTAGATATACGATAGTGTCTAGAACCTGTGATAATCTGAGACCTTCCAGTTTAGTCTTGGGCTTATCATCTCGCTTGCATCAGTCTTATACTGCCATAACTCCGTGGTGTATGGGTCGTTCTAGGCACCATAAATACTCAAATAAAAGTGTCTCATGTGATGTGAGAACACTTTCTGGTCTCACAATACCACATATACCAGAGGGTACACAATGCGACTAACAGTGACGTCGCCAGAAAAAGATTAGAAAATAATAAAACTACTTTCGAAAAAAATACTTTTATAACCATTCACTAAATTATCACAAATGAATATTTCTACTATTTTTTTTATATTGGCAATATAATTGGGATGGAAGTGCATTTTTAAATGCTTAATTAAAGGGCATATTTACGCATTAAAAACATAATTTAGCAAACGCTTTTTTACGACCCAAACCATTCTTCAATTTTCGAAGGACCTGCTATTTGTAGATAAATACGCACAAAACCGGATATATTTTAGGAATAGGAAATTAAAAATAATATCCATTAATTGAAGGTGTCCGTTATTTCTGAAATGCCCTTAGGGAAACTTTACTGAAAAGTTTTTTAAATGAACATTACGCGTGTCTACATATACTATGTATAATTTTAATTCTCAAACAGAATGAGTCTCTTAGGAGGGTTATGATCTCTAATACCGTTCAACTCCAAATGATGATTTTACCAAATGCTCGGAGGAAAAGTGATCCATATCAACAATACAACAGTAAAGACCCACACTGCACACACGTAACTAGGTTGGCTTTGGAATTCAGAGGTCGGTGGTTCGAGTCTCTCATTGGATACTGGTGTTTGAGAGATGTGGTAAACGGTGGTAGATGACACAAAGGCAAATTTAAACAAGAAAGATCAATCATGCATAAAGCATTGATTATGAAACACTTTCAAACTGAAATGCGATTTTATTTAAACATCTCTAAAATGAGATACATTCAGCGGTGATATATTTTAAATTATCACAGCACTGCACTAATTTATTATATTTGAAAACTTAAAACTTTATCGGAAAAAAAATGAACTTTATTCGAATGACGTCAACAAAATATAAATCATCCGGCTCTCTATATAAAAGCAATGAAAATTTCATTCATAACACTTTCATTCTAGACTCCAGAGCTAAATAATTTTGCGTGTCAAAAATTCAGCAATACTTATACAACTCATCTTACAGTCAATTGTTTACATTCTGCATCCATTAAAATTAGGCTTCGTTGCAGAAATAATCAAAGTTTGATAATCATTTAAACTCAAAAATATTGCGTTGGCGCAAAATATAGATGCACAGAAAATACGCAAAAATAAAGCGATTTCAGGACGGATGCAACACTAATTATAAATTTAAAAGAACTTTAAAAATCACGATTTTTACACAGGGAAAAAAAGATGGATGCCATATTTTGTTTTGAAGTGGGTCACGTGATCTCTTCATATAATATGGGCGTAATTATTATTTTAATTTTTATTTAAGAAACTGCCAAACATATTATACTGAAATTTTTTTTATATATTTTATGGGATAATTTGAATATTTTCTACAATTTTCGAAGCAATTTGTGAATTTAATCTTTCCTTAAAAAATGTTTGAAAAATTATATCCCATATAGGGCTCAATGTATTTCATTATTTCAACCAGGGTTCAATCCAAAAGTAATTGGGTGATATTATTCATTTACATTCCCATATGTCTCACAGACCGTCTCAATAACGTACTAAAATTTCATTTTGATAAAGTCAATTTTACGGCAGTTATCGTCTGAACGGACAGACAGACAGAAGAACAAAATCATAAACACGTTTCAACTATGTTGGAAAGTTTTAAAAAGGATGAAATGCACAAGAGAAACAACTGAGAGGTGGGTGAGAGTCATTGATATCAATGACTTTTGGCTTAAATTTAGAAGGAAGATAACATGATTTTATATCCTCGATAAATCACGGATTATGCATCTCGAGTCGGTAGGTTGATTCACAGATCCGATGCTGACAGTTCAAGTTCCTCCTTGGATGTGGACTTCATTTGACTATATATATATATATCTTCTTTAATAGCTACTCTCGCACTATATGTGTTGACACATATAAAATTGATACAGAACGTGACTTTGTGCACAAACATTAAATAATTAAATCACAACGTAAAAAAATCTGATGTGGGCAGCATATGACTTTCCTTATATAGTGCAATGAATTTACTACTTTTACAGCAAAATAACAGGTTATTCTTATAGTAGATACTTATATTCCTTCCAAGATATTGAACTTTCGTTAATTAGTCGTCATTTTCATCGATTTAGCTTCATTTTTATCCATTTGGCGAGATTTTCGTTAATTTGGTGACATATAAAAAAGTCGCCAATTTGGCGACATTCCGACAAAATCTCGCCCAGCGTTATGGACGGAGAAATAAGTTAATCTTATAGCAGATAAATGACTATTGGCGTTCAAATACAAATGTATCACTCAAAGTATCTTTTCCTATGAATGGAACGAGCTAGATCCACGAGAATGATGCCACCCAATTTATCGCATGATATTGCATATGAAAAGTGAACAAGTTTCTCAACAGTTATTATATTTTTCTTAATTTATGGGATTTTTTTACAAATTTATTTGAAAAATGTGCAATATCTCGAGAACGGTTCATGCTAGAGTTCTAAAGTTTATGTCAATCGTTTTCTAAGGAGAAAATTACATAAGAAATGTCTATTTGAGTAACTTTATTAAAGTTTTGAATTTTTGATGATTTTTCCAAAATTTCACTCGAAAATTTAGGGGGGGATTGACATTCGATTGCGTTTAAAAACAATAAGCTTAAAGTATTCACGGATTGTGATTTTTGTACCAAATTTCATACGAATCGCTTCATTCGTTCGTGAGATATCGTCTCCACAAACTCACTGACACACACACACACACACACACACAGACATCACCTCAAAACTGTTCGATTCGCGATCAGGTATGCTTGAAACGTGCTATCCCGTCGAAAACTCGAATTCGAATTTTCGACCCCGTCACAATACTTTCCTTATACATTATGTATATAAGGAAAGTAACCAGCATATAAATTAAACTTGAGCCAAATTAAATGGTAGTTTTGAGTCAGTAAAAACTGGATGAAAGTGTCAATAAACACTGGATGAAAGCCGGCACATGTCGGTATAGAGAGAAATGGGATTGCTGACGATTTGACTAAAGAAGTCAGGAATCTCAACAATGGCACTTAATATTAGTTACCCTAGGGCATGCAAATGCAGTGGCAAGATACAGAATTAGAGAAAACCGATCAAGAAGGAGCACCAGGTCTGTGAAATAAATGTGAACAGAACAGTCACAGAAACAATTACTAGACTGAGAGCTCAACATCTAGGAGGAATGAAGACAAACAGAGATCTTATCGACTCTGTGGAAATTGTCCAGAGACTGAACTTACACCAGAATACATTTTTTCAGGCCCAGTCAGTTTAGCGGCTATGCAGAACGTGGATGAATTTCCACAGGAAAAATTCTACTCTGACAAGATCCTCGATATAGCTAAAGCAGTACTCTCTGCACATGGGCCAATCTGACTTGTAGACATGACACCAACCAACCAACAGCGTAAAATGCTGTATAAATGAAATGCAAAATACAAACAATCTTTTCGAAAACCCGTTATGGATTTTTTTTTTCGTCAATCCAAATGCAAATGTCGTTGATGTGCAGCACTTGGGTTTGATCGCGCTGTAGAAGATAACCCGTTACGTATTTTCGAATCAACCTTCTTTTTTTATATTTTATTATAATGTTCAGTATTTTACGTTGTGATCTGGCTATTCATATGAAATGAAATTGAATTTATTAAGTTTTTCAATCAACTGATTTGCTTAGACGCGAGATGTACTGTAAATCCATAAAAAAGTAATTAGGTTACTTAGATATGCTGTACCTGTTTGCCAATTACGTTGCAAAGGACTCAGCTCATCGTTCCAAAATCATTTTCAATTATACTTTAATGCCACGCTGCCGTCTCAGTCAGGAGTAGTTATTGGCAGACGAATGCGGATAAAATATGAATACCGCTCCTCTGGCTTCGGGGCACAATTTTCATAATTGTGTATTCGGTTCAATTTTGAATAAATGCAAGATTAATTCCCATGGGGTTTTCGCTAAGTATCTCAGTATTATTACACGAGTGCGTTTAAGTGATAAAAATGTATGTAAAGTTTGCTTTAAGTGATAAAATCAAAAATGATGTTTTTATTTTTCGTGATGAGCTCTTTCCTGAGAAAGTATTCAATTTTCCTGTTTGTTAGGAGTTTTTTTATTCACATAAATTTGCTTCTTTCTATCGTCAACACTTGCTGGAATCATCATTCAAATCGAGCTAATAACCGTTGAAATCTATCAATTCTTTAGAAAAGTGAAACAGAAAATTTCTTTAGCTTGTCAACAAAGAGAAATAGAAAAAAATTATGGATATTTCAAACTTCGCAGGACAACAAATTCCTATCACACATATAATGCACAGATCTTTAATAACGATAATAATGAAACAAATAATTAATGAAAATAAGTCGATTATTTATGTAGTGTTATTTTAACTTAGCCCCTCCCTCCTAATATATTGTACCTGTTCCCAAAATAGTAAAACTCACTACATTTTGAATCAAGAACAGGAAATTGAGGATTTCCACTAGATGACAGGAATTAAAGAAATTGAATTTAGTTTTTAGATATATTCACTTCTCACCAACTTGGAAGCATTTTCGAAAGCCAGCAATTTTCCGAATTTGTCGCCAAAATCATCGACAAATTTATTACCAATGGCAGCCTGACAGATAAATGGATAGATCCGTAGAAACATTCACAATAGCATCCGGAAGGTTTAGGCCGATGAAAAAAGAGTCTCGTGTTCTAATCGTCAATTAAGCAAAGCCTTATACACAGTTACATGATCGAAGAATCATTCACCGGGTAGGGTCCAAATAATACCCACCATTCAAGATCCCAGTTGCTGACGGTTTGGGGCTCAGATCACAATTTGGCCAGTCCCCGCTATTTAGAAGATTCTGGCTCATTGTACAAGGAATTCACCAGATAAACCGAGAGAATTCCCCAACGAACAGCGGAATCATTCACCTTGTAGGGTCCAAATAACACCCACCATTCAAGACCCCAGTCGCCGACGGTTTTCAAACTACAATTTGGCCAGTCCAAACTTGCCACTTAGAAGAATCTGGTTCATTGTACAAGGAATTCGTCCAGATAAACCGAAGGAATACCGCAACGCACGAATCTCCGGATTTATATGTCCCTTAGGGGAGGTGGTATCCGTGGCTACAGATTCAGTTTCCGCCGGCTTAAAAAGGAAGCTTCCCCTCAAATAGGTATATACAAATGGACAGCCAGATACTTACTTTTCTTCTATATCGGGGATTTTTAACTTCGTTACCACCTTTGAAAATGAATTTAATGTTCGCCCTTCCCTTTAAATTTATGGTTGAAAGTTTGAATTTTTAATCGTTATTCTCCATTCGCAAAATTAAACAAACATAGAAAATGATAAATTTTCTGATGGACACTTCGTACTTTCATCTGGGGAAACGCACCTCACCGGTAAAAATCACTAACTTAAATAATGGTCGGGTGAAAACGATCTATAGCCTGTAATCATTCTTAATATCATATCTACGTGGATTTAGCCTGTCTCACTGTATTGAAGCGTGTTAAAAGACACAAACAACGGTTCTTCATTGGAAGTTATGGGAATTTTCTTTGCATTATTTGTTGACTTCTTATTGGATAATTATTATTTTCTTATGCCCATCAATCTCCTTCAGAAAAATGCCCTAAATCATATTATTTTTCTTTGTATTAATTAAATCAGACATGCTCTTTGATAAAACCCTTTTTTGAACCAACATTATCGTTCCTACTTAAATCACATTACTTTTCTAAGTAAAGATAATTTAGGCAATTTACATCATTTAAGCATTAAAGTGAAAAAAAATCGCTTAATAACGCAATTACCCTGTCTAATTAATAAATTTATCTTCCTGCCTAATCATTAATCCGATTAGTTTTCCATTTTTTATGTTTGTATGTGGTATGGAGTCTTGAAATTAATTTATATTCGATTGCTTTCTTTTTTACTTTAAATTTTGCTCCGACGCCGACGTATCCTCAGAATTATTTGATGAGTTTTCAGCATGCAAGAATGAGTCCGAATTTCTGGATAACTAACGCTTTATTCCAAATAGCAATAAGCGTAAATAGGAATAATATACAGTCAGCAAATCTCTAGCTATCTAGAAAAATCAGCAAACAACCCTCAGATGCAATAAAACAACAATTAAATGCTCAACTCATTAACAAACAAGACGATCAACTCATTAACAAACAAGACGATCGTCTTCTCAAAACATTCACTTATTCACAATTCATGATTGAGTATAACGATGGTTACGGGATGCAATTAAGTATCACGATGGTTAAAGGATACAATTAAGTATAACGATGGTTACGGGATACGATTAAGTATAACAATGGTTACGGGTGCACGATTAAGTATCACGATGGTTATAGATACAATTAAGTTTAACGATGGTTACGGGATACGTTTAAGTATCACGGTGGTTACAGGATACGATTAAATCTCCCGTAACATTGATCTGTGACAATGAGTATTCGTAGACTTTCTGTAGAAGGTTCCTGTGAAACCTACGTCACTGTAGAAAATTTTAATCTAATCACTTAGTTTTCAAATTTCGCCAAGTTGACGACATTTAGCCAAATGTGTCAGGAAAGTCATATATTGCAGTACTCTAAAATTTAAAACATTCGGTCAAGTTCAAATTCTCATTATCAAATTCTTGCGGTGGAATAATTTTTATCATCGCAGAAAATGCGTGCGGAATTGAGCTGAAAATTAACATGATGTAAAACTTTTCACAGTGTGTAGTTGGTAAGGAAAGTCGCATGTGTTAGACACATATGAGTCATAAAATATTAACCCATTACTCGTCATCCAAACCAAGTTGTTGACGAAGATGTAAAACCAATCTGTTGATAAAGATACAAAATCATGCTGTTAATCAAGCTGTTGGTCGATTAGAAAACGAGAGATGAAAAACTCATGTCAAGTTTATCATGATTGAAAAATACTAAGATATAATGTTAAGCTAAGTATTTTGTCACACACTTTGTAAAATGCCCTCACTTAATAAGGTAACCTTGTCTCGTCTTGTTGGGACATTTCTGTTGGTATGGATCGCGTGGGTAAACTAAAATTGTGTGTTAGCTCTCTATTTCGGATTGACTACGCTGCTCTTCATACTGCTTCCTGATTGGATCTCTCTGGGGTCTCTTAATACACGATTTGAATATATAAACCTTCTGTTTCCTCTAATTGTGCTCATTTAGTCTTTTTGACTTCGGGTTTGTTGGTCTATCTTGCACTGAACAAGAGGATCTAACGTATTCTCGAAAAACGTTGCATTGTTTATTAATTCGTGCGCAATTATGTTTGTTTTTCCTCGTCTTTATTTAGTTATATTATATCAAGCTACAATTAAAACTTTTGTCATTACTTTATTTGAAGCATAAGTAACTTTTAAAATAACAGTTTCAATTTATTCTTTGTTCATTGGGAAGTGCAATGAAGCCAGAAAAATAATTACTTAAAGTGAAGGTAAATTTGATTGACTACCGACAAAATGATAAATTGAACGAAATAGTTGATTTGAACGAAATGGTTGGTTTTGTATATTTATTGCAATATATTTTTTTCTCTTTGAATTGGATTATCCTGGCTTAACGTGTTTATCCCAGTAAATTTTACTTCCTCAAACTATTGTGTAAAGTATTGCTTTCCTGAAAAGTTTTCAGTTCAAGATTTTGACAAAACAAAACACGTTTAAAATCTCAGTCCAGAGCAAGTCAAAAACCAAGAATTCAGTCTTCAATCACAAACCATTGTTAGATAACTAATCACAGGTTTGATTTTTTTCTTTCTCCTCCAATATTCAAAAGCTTGAATTTCTTTGAAGCCCTTCGTATCAATCAGCATCACAGTAATCTGATAAATGATTTGTCAATAGCACATTATTTCTTCAAGGTATGACATGATCATACCTATCTTTTCGTTTTTCTATTTTGCTTTATTTTCCGTGCATGTTGAGTTCATATACTCTGCATTATTTTTATTTCTTTAATTGCTTCTCAAATTCATATTTCCTTGATCTTCGTTTCTTTTTCCGTTTCACTTCCAATTTATCACAGAAAATGGAACTACTGTATTGGATTATGTCGGTTAGCCATTTTCAGTTTGACTGGTTTAGTCTGCGCTCATTCGGTCATTCTGTTCCAACCTTGTTGCACTGGAGAAGGAAATCCAATGATTTCCGGAAGGTACGCATACTGACTTATCTTTATTTGCGCCGCATTTTAAGTTGTGGTCTTGTTTATTATATCCAGAACACTTTTAATGGGAGAAATGTCCATGTATGAAAAAATTACAACTGTAGAATAAATGCATGTATTGCAATAAAATTTTATGTGCTGATACATTACGTAAAACTAAAACTACGAATTTTGCGTAATTCGAATAACTAGAATATAAATTTTTCGAAATAGTATTTATTTCCAATGGAGAAATATGATAATTCTAGACCAATGATGATAGTATAGTTTAAGTGGAAAAATTAGAGTTTGCGCTACGTGGCGGAGGTAAAAGGTATTGAAACTGAATTGTATTAACTCAAAGCAGCCAGTTTCATGGAATTCATCAGCATCAAGCTGTTGCCAACCTAAAAAAAATCTGATGTGGGCAGCACATGACTTTCCTACAGACTCAAATTCATTTGATCTTAATTTCGTCATTAATTCATTAAATGGAATTTAATTGCACAAAATAACACTCAAAATTATTTGAAATTTCACTGTATTTGCGATTTCTTTTAATTCAGTTTTCGTTTTCATTTGATAGCTGGACGTATTTTCAAAGGCGGCGTATCAAAAATGCGAAATAACTAAGATATCTCGAAAATGGCTAGTCCTAGAGTAATGGGGGTTAGTCATATTATTTTTGCCTTAAAAAATAACAAGCATTTAAGTTAAGCATAAATAGTATTTTATTTTATATTTCGACGATTTTTGCGAGCCATTTTATAAATAGAGAGACAGGTTCTTTTTTCCGAATCGTACCAAAATCTAATCAGCACCAGTTTCACCCAGAAGTGATTTATCTACCAAATGTGAAAATTTGGTCTATTAGTTTTTTAGTTAGAGTGGATACAAACAATGTTTGTAGGCCATTTCGCAAAAAAGGCAGGTTTTTTATCCAGAAAAAATCTAATCATCTTCCGGATAATTCCTCAATACCAAAATCTAATCAGCACCAGGGTCACCCACAAGTGGCTTACCTATAAAATTTTGTGAAATTTGGCCCATTCGTACGTATTCGAGTGAGAGTGGATACATTAATTGTACACGCACACACACAGATACAGAGAGAGAGAGAGAGAGAGAGAGAGAGAAGAGAGAGAGAGAGAGAGAGAGAAGAGAGAGAGAGAGAGAGAGAATTCCGCCTTTATTTTTGGGGATTCGTCAAAATAGTACATCATGTTCCTTAATAACAAGCTAATTTGTTATTCCGCCTTTATTTTTAGGAATTCGTCAAAATAGTACATCATGTTCATTAATAACTAGCTAATTTGTTATTCAGTCTTTATTTTTGGGGATTCGTCAAAATAGTACATCATGTTCTTTAATAACAAGCTAATTTGTAATTCCGCCTTTATTTTTAGGGATTCGTCAAAATAGTACATCATGTTCATTAATAACTAGCTAATTTGTTATTCCGTCTTTATTTTTGGGGATTCGTCAAAATAGTACATCATGTTCTTTAATAACAAGCTAATTTGTAATTCCGCCTTTGTTTTTGGGAATTCGTCAAAATAGTACATCATGTTCATTAATAACTAGCTAATTTGTAATTCCGTCTATATTTTTAGGGATTCGTCAAAATAGTATGTCATGTTCTTTAATAACTGGCTAATTTGTAATTCCGCCTTTATTTTTGCGGATTCGTCATTGGCTGACGTGATTAGCTCTTCTATAATCTGTTTGGTAGTTGAATATATATAATTATATTATATGTAAAACATGAAGGTTGTATTAAAGTACATCTGTCTGTGCGTTGCAAGCGATTGATCGCAACTCTCTCGGAAGTAGAGCACCAATCCATCCTAATTGGATGTAAGACACCAGTTTTTACTGGTACGTGCACCGGTGTGTTTACATTTTCAGCTGACACACAGTATTGTCCACACCCAATTCCATTGTTTTACCAGACGCTGTGAATTTTCTTGAGTCTTAGTGATAGGTTGCGATAGTGAACAATGTAAAGTTTCTTTGCAAAATATAATAATGCTAATTTTTGCAAAAAAAAATTCTGAAAATAACTCATATACTCTAATTTCTGTTCTCCACCCTATCAATTGTTTTCACAAGGTGCATATGTTTAAGCAATAATTTTACATGCCATATATGCCATATAAAGTCTCACATTAATTTTTTTACATGTATTATTTTTTTTTCGGCCACATTTTCATAGTTTCAAATGTCCAATTCGTAGCCGACTACTGGCAAAAACACATATATACACATTAATATACACTGTTGTTTCATAACCGTTTCTCAGATTTTTTTTTTTTCAGACTATGAATTTTCAAACACGACCACCAAATAGAGCATATTTTCTGATTTCCTTCTTCCCTTCCTCGCATTTTGCGTGTTGTTGTTGTTGAAACCCAGACCGTCCGATCTACCAGAAAGGTGTTGTTGTTGAGACCCAGACCGTCCGACCTACCAGAAAGGTGTAAGGTAACAGTTTGGACGGCCGGGAAGTGCCACCCAATTTAGACCGGAACTCAGTGGGGGAGGCATCCACAGGGACCGTACCCTCCTTCCCCTACCACCAACCTCTCGGAAGGACTTACGGACCCACAAGTTTAACGTGATCGTACTCCGCGTGAACACGTCGGCAGTTTTGGCAGTGGCTGGAATCGAACCCGGGCCTACCGAGTGCAACTCCAGCGCGCTAACCAATGGGCTACCGCGCCCTACCAGAAAGGTGTAAGGTAACTGTTTGGACGACCGGGCAGTTCCACCCAATTTATACCGGAACCCAGTGGGGGGGAGGGCATCCACTCCTTCCCCTACCACCCAGGGAGGGTCAGAGATCAAAAGACCAGAATGCCGCCGTTGACAGTATTCTAGAAGGCGGACGTTATCGCCGTTCGTGACGTCACTGGGTTAGAAGGAGAAGTGCCAGTTTCTCCGACTAGCATTCATTTCTAAGGGAAAAATAGACTGTGTCAGTCGTTGTTTTAATATAATTTGTAATTCTATCGTAAAAGTGAAGTTTAAGTGTAAATTTGTGTATTATAGATGTATATATATTAGTATTTTCACGTATATAAAATATAATTTTGGTAAGCACAAAAATACCTGGTTGATGCTCGGTTGCTTTGTGTTCATTATTATAAGAAGAGTTCATTATTATAAGAAGTCAATGGGATCTATCAGTTTTCATAGATTTCCAAAAGATCCTACACACCAAATATTATGGATCGTGAAGTGCAAAAGAGAAGATAAAATAAACATTGCTAACGCAACTGTCTCTTCGAGTCACTTTTCTGATGAAGATTTTGAAGAAGATTTTCGGGTTAATTTTGAATTTGAAGCCGGTTAAACGATTAAAACAAGAAGCCAACGGCACAAAAATCTCACATAACATTAATATCGCAGTTAAAAATAATGTTTTTAATATAGCAGTATAAAAAATACTTATGATTGACATGTTTCATTGATATGTAAAATAGGTGGTCCTCTCAGTAATCCAGAAAAACAAAATTAATAAAATAAAAACGACTTCATATGCTGTATCTAAAATATATAAAAATAATTTATATTTCTGATACTAGCAATTATGGAGTTTTCTTTCTTTTTTTGGAGGGGAGGGGGGGGAGATATTAGCATTTTGTAAGCTAATTTACACAGCTTAGTTTATTGCAAAATGTATGTAAAGTCAATTTTAAATACCTTAAGCATTTTACTTTGTTATTAATATACATAATCATAAAACGCAATTCTTAAGTAATCATAATATTGACATTATATTCACATCATCTGAAGTTATGAGACATTTCGTTTTGATATGTAAAAAGCTTAGAATACAAAACTAAAATCATCAAAGTTGAAATATAATGCATAAAAAATTTATTTACAATAAAACTAAAAGCCAGCGGCACATTTTTCAGAAGAAATAAAAAAGTGGGAGATTGCTTTCTTAGAAATGCATAGCGCATATATATCAAAAGAGAAATGCGTCATTAAGAACTTGCAGTCAAAGTTAGCAAACATTTCACCTTCTATACCACTAAAAGCCATAACTTTGTTTTCGCGAACCAGAACATTCATTCGCATTGAACACTTAAATAAGACTTTCATGCCACAATTAATAGAGAGAAAAAAGCAAAGAAAAGCCTCTAAATGGTGTAAAAGCAGTATCATGGCATAAAAATGGTATGTATTGATTTATTATTTATGATCCACATGAACATTGCTTTAAAATTTTAAAATTGTACATAGTTTATATATTTAAAACGCTATAAAGTTTAATAACATAAATTTTGCATGCTTAAAATATCTTTGTGAAACTGACAGATCCAGTGGCTTAACCAAGAGTCATAATACTCTACTAGCTCACAAAACGCATCGTCTTTTTGTTGGGTAAATAAAATAAATCTACTGCCATTGACCATCCATTCGACCGTCAACACCCCCCTTTTCCCAAGATCCGATCTACGCTTCTTAATATAATATATAGTTATGTAACTACTAGATTGATGATATTTCATAGCCATCAATATATGTTATATGTATGTGGGATTTTTTACGCAATTAAATATTTTTGAAATACATATTTATATTACATGTAGAAAGTATTATCAATGTTTAAGATAATGGATACTATATTTTAAAAATCCGATGATTAGATATTTATTCATATCTGTATTAAAACACTTGAAATGTAATTTTTATATTTACTACACTTTTCACAATATATTTCAGCTTTTATTATAAATAATATATGTATTATAATATTTTAATGATAGCCCTATGCATTTATGAGTAGAATCATTTAATTTCATTCTTCTAAAATTTTATTACGAATGATCTTATCTCCTTTTCGAATGATAAACTTTATACATGTATCTCTATGTCCCCTCTTCTTGACTTGTAAGTCAGTAACGTCACGCTTCAAGTTTCTCTCCCGGTCGAAAAGCAACCCCCCTTCTCTGACCTACCTTATGTTTAAAGTACCTTGCTACCACCAACCTTTCGAAAGAACTTGAGGACCCACATGTTTAACGTGATCGTACTCCGCGTGAACACGGCGGCAGTTTGGGCAGTGGCGGGAATCGAACCCGGGCCTATCGAATGCAATTCCCGCGCTCTAACCACTGGGCTACCGCGCCCTCGCATTTTGCGTGTGCAATTTTGCTTTGGTTTAGGTACTCCCAACAGATTTCATAACAGTCTTCCCAACAGACATTCGTAGTAATTGTTATAATCCGCATTTGAAAAGCTCCGTAGTATTTTGAATGATCCGACTCAAGGAGATATATAATAAATTACGGATTGAATTTTAATGACTAGCGCTGTTCATTAGTATTTAAATCCTATTTATTCACAATGATTTTATTCTGGATACGAAGAAACAATACTTACCGATTTGGTTTTGAACTGCAGAAGGGAAGAAAATTTCTTTAGAAGTGGCTCCGTTTGAAAATAGAAAGCACTTGGGTGAAACAGAATTTTTTTAAACTACATTTATCTGGTTAAACAATTTTTTATGCGGTTACAATAGTTTGATTATATTTTTGAGAGACTGTACATTTCCGTGTATTGCAGAGAAATTAAAAATCTGGAGTGGGCAGCACCTGACTTTCCCTGCAGATTCATATTCGAGTTCTCTCTATTTCTTCAATAATTCATTATATTGAGTTTAATGGCACAAAATAACGCCCATAATTATTTAAAATGGCACTGACTTTGCACTTTTAATTCAATTTTCGTTCTCATTTGTTAACTGGACTTATTTTCAAAGGTGGCGCAGTGCAAATGCGAAAAAACTAAAATGTCTCGAGAACGACTAGTTCTAATGTAATGGGGTTGGTCTTATACTTTTCATCACTAAAAATTACGTATGAAACAAGCATTTAATTGATTTGAGCATACGTAGTTTCTTATTTTAGATTTTGACAATTTGGCGGGCCATTTAAAAAAAAAATGGCAGGTTATTTTTTTCCGAATCGTACCAAAATCTAATAAGCACCAGGGTAAACCCCTAGTAATTTATCTACCAAATTTTGTAAAATTTAATGTATTAGTTTTTCAGTTAGAGTGGATACAAGGGATTTTTACCGACCTTTTTGCAAGATAAGGCGGTTTCTTTTATCCTGAATTGCACCAAAAACTACTCAGCAAAAGATCACATACAAGTGACTCACCTACCAAATTTTATGAAATTTGGTCCATTAGTTTTTGAGTTAGAGTGGATAAATACATTGCACAGACAGACACACACACAGACGTCACGCTAAAAATAGATTTTCGTGTTCTAGAGGTCCTAGGTGTAAATCTATCGAAAACTCGAGTTGCGATTTTAGGCATGACTCCAATACTTTCCCTATACATTACAATGTATTGTTAGGGAAGTAAAAAAAATAATAGTATCGCTTGTCCGGTGGAGTCAAAATGGTTTTACATGAATAAAGCACTGTAAAATTAAAATCAGTTTTTAACACTTTACTACAAAGTTGAAAAGTGTTTATGACTTTGTTCATTCTGTCTGTCTGTCTGTCTGTCTGTCTGTCCGCTAGCACGATAACTGCCGTAAAACTGACTTAATCAAAATGAAATTTTAGTATGTTTTTCAGACGGTCTGTAGGACCTACGGGAATATAAATGAATAATATCACCCAATTAGTTTTGGATTGAACCCGGGTTGAAAAAATGAAATACATTGAGCCCTATGGGACCTAATTTTTCAAACATTTTTTAGCGGATTTAAAATTCACAAATTGCTTCGAAAATTTTAGGTAATATTCAAATTGTTCCATAAAATATATAAAAAAAAATTCAGCGAAATATATTCAGTAGTTTTTTAAATAAAAATTAAAATAATAATTACACCTCTTATATGAAGCGATCACGTGACCCACTTCAAAATGAAATATGGCAGTCATCTTGTCTCAAAATCGTGATTTTTAAAGTTCTTTTTAATTCATATTGAGTGTTGTATCCAGCCTAAAACCGCTTTATTTTTGCTTAAATTCTGTGCATCTACATACTGAAACAACGCAATTACAATATATTTGAGTTTAAATGATCATCCAAATTTGTTTTTTTCTTCAACGAAGCCTATTTTTTACTGATGTAAAATGTAAGCAGCAAAATATGTAGAATGAGTTGTATAAGAATTGCTGTATTTCTTTAATTCAAAATTATTTAGCTCATGGAGTCTGCATAGCTGATATGAATTCATTGATTTTACAAAGAGAAGGACGATTTTTTTCGATGAAGTTTTAAGCATAGAGTTTAATTACTTGTAGCTCCATGGTCTTAAGTTTTTAAATAAAACAAATTATTTTAGTACTGTGATGGATGAAATGAATGGGAAATAATTTATGAATGAAATGCTGCTTTTATAGAGAGAGCCAGGCGTGTTATTTTTTCTATGATGTCATTTGAATGAATTTCAGTTGATTTCGATGAAGTTTTCAAATATAATAAATTATTGTAGTATTATGACAATTTTAAAAATATTACCGAGGAATGGATCGCATTTTAGAGATGTTTAAACCAGGCAATTTATATTTCAATGCCGTCATTTGAATGAAGTTCATTTTTTTCGATGAAGGTTTCAGTTTTCAAATATAATAAATTAATGTAGTATTGTGATAAGTTTTAAAATATTACCGAGGAATGTATTGCATTTTAGAGATGTTTAAATAAAATTGCATTGAATTTGGAAAGTGTTTCATAATCAATGCTTTAAGCATGATTGATCTTTCTTGTTTATAGTTAATGTATTTTCAGTGAATGTTGGCAAAATGAAATGAAAACTCACTAATAAAACACTTCTTGTTTTAGTATTTCAAATTGATAAAATATTAAAATGCTTTTTTGTATATTCATAAAGGATATCCTATTTTCGATAAAACAATATTTTATGATTTTATCTATTAGGTTCGGAGATATAAGAGTTCAAATTACTTACAGTTTTCGTAACGTTCCGATTTCAACTTGATACCCCGACAATATACATTATTCACGTCAAATATGTAAAACATGGAGATAGAAAGAAGGAAATAAAACTCCTATGGATAAAATGCTTGAAAATGCCCTAATGCTTTGAGAATTATATCTAGGTGTAGCTAGTGTTAGTAAAGCAACCGCTTTGTTCGTTGGCGCAACAGAAATGCGTAGTATTCAGTATATGTATTTTTGATTATTTCTAAATTAAGGATTCCCCAATTATGAGTATAATCCACCAGTATTTTTTCATAGTTGTAGAATAGCGTATAGAACATAGGGAGATAAATATAAATTGAAAGGTAAAATAATTTTGAATACGTAGAAATATTCTTTATTGTTTTAGTTCTACTTTGCATTGCCCTAATAATTTAATTTTACAAAATGGACAGTTTAAATAGTTTAGGCCTTTCACCATAGAAACGCATGCAATTTAGAATTTTACTTGTTTTATCCCAGCGCCACCTGATTTATTTCTCAAACGATATTGCGTTTTTAACACTTTACGACACTGTTGGAAAGTGTTTATAACTTTGTTCATTCTGTTTCTCTGTCTGTCTGTCCATTCGCATGAAAACTGCCGTAAAAATGGATTTATCAAAATGAAATTTTAGTGTGTTATTGAGGCGGTCTCTGGGACATATGGAAATGTAAAGAATAATATCACCCAATTTGTTTAGGATTGAACCCGAGTTGAAAAAATAAAATACATTAAACCGTATGAGACGTTTTTTAAGTGACGTTAAAATTCACAAATTGCTTCGAAAATTTTAAAAAATATTCAAACTATCCCATAAAATATATAAAAACAATTTTCAGTAAAATATGTTGGGTAGTTTTTTTAAATAAAAATTAAAATAATAATTGCACACGTATTATATGAAAACATCACGTTACCCACTTCGAAATAAAACACGGTATCCATCTTGTGTCAAAATCGTGATTTTTTAAAAAAAATTTAATTTATATTTAGTGTTGCATCCTTCTTAAAACCGCTTTATTATTAATTGTTTTCTGTGCATCTATATACTTCGCCAACGCAATTACAATATTTTGGAGTATAAATGATCATCAAACTTTAATCATTTCTACAACGAAGCCTAACTTTCACATATAGAGAATGTAAACACATCAAGCTGTAAGATGAGTTGTGTAAGAATTGCTGAATTTCTTTAACGCAAAATTATTTAGCTCTGGAGTCTGCAATATAGCTGATGTGAATGAAACATTCATTGATTTTACATAGAGAAGCAGATGATTCCATATTATTGATGAAGTTTTTGATGAAGTTTTAAACATGGAGTTAAAAAGTAATTTTACCTCCATGGTTTTATGTTTTTAGTGAAATAAATTATTATAGTATTGTGACAATTGTAAAATTAACACCGCTGAATGAAAGGAATGGAAAAAAGTTTATGAATGAAATATTCACTTCTTTTATATAGAGAGTCGGGCGATTTATCCTTCGATGAAGTGATTTGAATAAAGCTCATTTGTTTTCGATGAAGTTTTCAAACATAATAAATTATTGTTGTATTGTGATAGCTTTAAAAATATCACCGCTGAATGCATCGCATTTTAGAGATGTTTAAAAAAAATTGCATTTCAGTTGTTATGTGTTTCATAATCAATGCTTTATGCATGATTGATCTTTCTTGTATTAATATGAAATTTTAACTGCTTACTTTTACCTCCATGATGTGGAATATGAATTTATGAGAAAGTTTAGGGGAGATACATAATACATATATTTAATTAAATTATTTTGAAAAGCTCTGGATAAATTCAGCTTTTCCTTTTTAAAGGCATTATGCTGTAGGAGTTATACACCTACCATAACTATATATGAATTTTCAATTTTTGCTAGTTACGTGTAATCCCTAAACTAATTAACAATTCTGCTTAAGCACTAACAGAATGACTAATTTGCCTTACACTTAATAAACTGTTCATATCATCTTTATTCATAAGTATCAAATATTCCCTTTTGTTTCAATCCATTCCCATTACTTTAATTGGACATCTCATTTATTATACACTGTTTAAAATTTGAGCATTTAATTAGCATTTTGTCTGGCAACTTAATTTCATCAAGCATAACGTATAATAACTAACGTTGCCAGTTTTCAATTATATTTTGGTATATTTTTTTTTATTATATCAAGTCAAAGCTTTGTATATCCCTGCTAGAGGAAATTAAGATTATTAATATGCATTTATGTAATCTGTTCGTTTTAAAAAGAGTTACTGTCGGGGTTGGTTTCTTTCATCATTTTTATATTGAATAACAACTCTCATAATTAGAATATATGATGTGGTCAGCACATTATTTTCCCGCCATACTTCAAAACTATGTGTAGAAGCTTGAGAACATACATTTATTATGAAAATGGTTTGTTTTCCTATCTCCCATTAAGAGCAATAAAACACGAGCGTGCCTATCCGGTGGTCGAGCGGTCAGGGGCATGCGTTTCCGCCTGATCACTGGATTGCCGGATTATGGGTTCGAATCCCGCCAGTGAGCATGGATATTGTATTGTCGAGGCAAAGTCAGACTTCCGCCCTTGGGGTGCCTCAATAAAAGTGAAGCTGCAAATTCTCGCCCCTTTGCCATGGGACCAGGGGTCTAGTGAACGTGGTGCTTAGGCGCTCTTCACCACGGGGGATGAGTAACAACAACAAAAAAAACACGAGCGTTGTCTCCCGTCCGTTTTGGGTACGCAGCGTTCTGGGTGTAAACCCTTGAGTGCTGGGGGGAGCTTGTCACACGAGAACGTCTGCGTTCTCGTGTGACAAGCGCCTGGTATTCTTTGGTTCCTAGTACGTAGCGTTCCCAAAACGGACGGCAGACACCACTCGTATGTCACAGCCCTTAATGGGAGATAGGGAAACAAACCTTTTTCGTAATGAAAGTATATCCGAAGACGTCACCATTTGGTGCCTGAATGCGCTTTTGGGGAGGGGCATGGTAATTGGTTATTTTTTGCCATCATCCAGTGGCGGCTCGTAGCTAAAATTAGTGGAGGTGCTGCTCCAGAAAATTTTTAGTCTTTGTTTTAAAATTGTGTAAAAGGAAACAAACATGTATAAAAGGAAATTTTATTCAGAAACTTGATAAAATCCTAAAAGAATGAAATCAAACATTTTTTACTTACTTTAACCTAAATTGTTACAGTTCAAGCTTGATCTATTCATTTAAAAATGAAATACATTTTTTTTTTTAATTTGCGTGGAAAGATCAATAATTTTCAACAAGCACAACACACGTGGAGTAAAAAAAAAAGCTACCTTCCACCAGCACGCCAGGGTCGGCACTGCGGGAGCGACAGTGCTCTCTCTCCCTCGCAGCCTAGCTTACAGCTTCCTATGTGCGCATGCGCACAAAAGTCAAACACCACGCCGCTGGAACTGTGAAGCACACAGTTCCATACAAAGATTTTTGTATCTTTTTCAAAAAACTGGGGAATGGCTACTGACATTAAGCTTAAGGATTATATATTGTACAAGTATAAAGAAAAAATGACTCATTATATTAAATGTTATCGATAATATCAAGTGAAAATAGGGGGTGCTGTAGTTCCACAGTGCCTATACGCGAGCCGCCACTGCCATCATCATTCGTAACTCGCAAGGTTACATACAAGTCTACGCCATTTCACCATCAACTAATCACTAGGGGTAAAGTCGCAGCGTCACGTTGATGTGCGGTTACCAGACATAAATAAATAAAGAGAAATGCAGTTTTCAATAGGATTCACCGAGCGTTTTTATATTTATAGAAATATGTGTCCAACTTATAACGTTTCCACATTTTTTTATATGACAGCTTTCGATAATTTAGACATTCTCTCTATCAAATTGCTCAACGTTTCTACTGGTATCTTCCTCCATTCTTCTTGTAACACTTTCCAGAGATTTCCCACAGAAGGTAAACAAGATTTTCTGACCTTTCGGTCCAGTTCATCCCACAACGGTTCAATCAGATTGAGATCCTCTGATTGTGGTAGCCAGATCATATATTCAAGCTTTCCTTCTTTTGTTAACTTATCTAAATACTTTTTACCGATCCTTGCTGAATATTTTGGATCGCTGTCCTGTTGGAACATGAATTTCTGAACAAAAATACACAGTTCAGATGGCAATATTTCATTTCGAAGGATGTAACGGTATTGCTCTTTCTTCATATTTCCTTGTATCCTGAATATATTTAGTTTCGTATCATTGTAGAACCTCCACCATTTTTCACAGAAGGAATCAAGTATTGGTTACACATCCGTTCAGATGCAGAAGACCTCTGAACAAGCATTCTTCGTCTTCGTCACTCTAGAGAACTGTCTTCCAATTATGACTCGTCCAATTCTGATGTTTTTAAACCCACTGCAATCGTTTCTTTTATTAATGGGCCTTAAGAGTGGTTTTCTGGCTGCTACTCGCGCATGAAGGTCCGCATCAGCGAGTTTGCGTTTGACAGTAGAAATGCTAATGGGTATATGCTTAGTCAAGTTAATCTGAGAAGCTAGTTCAGACGCTGTAAGGCGTCTGTCACATTCGCTTGAAATCACTAATCATCTATAGTCCGTTGGAATAGTAATTAAATAAACTGCTATAATCCTTAAATTTAACATTGTAATCGATAATTTGCCTTAGTATATTAATTGACTTGCGATTCGGCGATTATTTTTGCAAATTTTCTGGTCAGCAATTATCATCAGCTTATAGAAGAAGACAACTATGTATATATAATATATATATATATATATATATATATATATATATATATATATATATATATATATATATATATATATATATATATATATATATGCATATATATATACATATATATATATATATATATTCCTCAAGTACAATCAAAATGAAATATAAAATATAAAATCCAAGGAATAGTAAGGCGCATTTGCTGCTCTATCTAAGCCTCAAAGTACAATAAGAAAAAATGAGACTGAAAATGGATTAATACAATTAGAAGTTGTGTGTTTACGGGGTTGTAGAGAGGTCAAGGGGGATTGCGACCCCTTTTCCTGGTTTAAGCTATATCTTCATTTCGGGATTCCGTTTTTCCCCTGGCATACTGCTGATTGTTGTTTCGGGCGTGTAGTGGTTTCTGGGAGTGTTTCCTGGGATTAAAAGCATGCTTAAACCAGGAAAAGGGGTCGCAATCCCCCTTGACCTCTCTACAACCCCTTAAACTCTCTACAACCCCTTTTTTCTTATTATATATATATATATATAACTTTTACAATAGCAAGTAAATATAAAAACATCGTTTTGGGGTAAAATCTTTTATTCATAATTCTCCATGAGAAGTATCACGTGAGGATATTTTTCGCGGGACATCTGAAAAAAAGGTTCCAGTTATGCTTTTTGAGGATCCGCCAAATTTTAATCGATTAAAATGTTCTGCTAAGCTGTGTACCGAGTTTCAGATCTTTAGAACGTATGAAAGTATGTTAAAATGTCATCAAAAAAGTTGAAAAGCAGACAGATAACCATCTGTCATGACGAATTCAATAAAATAGTTTAAAAACAGAACTAACTAATAATAATTTTAAGTTCATTTTTGCTAGACGTAAATATTAATGCGTGCCGTCTTTATCTTTTCAGAGCCCCGTGATACATCGAGATCCGATAGCTCGTTTGGGATGTGCATTTAGCAGCCAACTTCACCTGACGACGCCTGGATCGTCTACATTAGCTACTCTCAATCATAGGTAAGGTATTAATTAATATTCTACGGAATCGCTCAGTGGAATTTGCGAATTTTGAAGCTCGTAGAAGAAAAATGTGATAGTTTTTTCTTTTTATAAATTTTCTATACAGATTTAAGAAAAATTTAGGGGCATGATCGAAGAGGGCATTTCCCCCTTTTGCATATGAAGCTATTGTTACGATATATCCTCTGGAATCGTGGGTGTACACTCAGGATACAAGAATGAGTCCAAATTTCTTGATAACTAACACGTTTGTTTACAAGCACAGCGTAAACAGGAACAATATACAGTAAAACGAGACTTAAATGCTTCACTAATTTCATAATATAACTGATACTATTCTCAAAACATTGACGAAAATTTCAATTCAATGTAGTTCATATCACGTCAAATGCTCTCCAACTGAGTGATGCTTCCTTTTATAAACTCGTCATAGAAACTTCTGGAAATCTCTCATATTATGTAAAATAATCGTTATTTTGAGGTGCTTTTCGAAGATTCGAGAAGTCGCTAAATGTTGTCAAATTGGCGATAAAATCGCCAACGACAAAACTTGGCGATAAAATCGCCAGAGTTGGCGATAAAATCGCCAACTCTGGCAACACTTCTTCGAATTTTGGGATTCTAGAAATCCTACGTTCACGTCATGAGAAAGCTTGTACATGTGTTTTCTCTGTCTGGTCTTCGAAAGGGAAGAACGTAAGGAGTGGGGAGAAAAGCGACTCTGAAGCTTTTCACAAGTTCGCAGTACTGTAATATTGGTGACATCCTGACTAATACAGAACCGACAAATAGGCTTTTAAACTCTTGCGAAACAGCGGCAATATCTCTGTTGAAACCGAAACTTTGCGGTTTGGAACTTGTTCATATAGGGCAGCTTGCAGAAAGTAGTAAGAGAGAGGAAAGATTCAATGCATAGGAGCGCAGTAGACTTGGTGCCCTAGACTGTATAAAAGAATTAAGTAAAATAGCCAATAACGTGTAAAATAGGGGGTATAGTAGGGGCCCCAAAAAATTCTGTTCCATCCCTATGTACATAGATATTTAGTCGCTACAAAATAAAAACTAATTTAAATCAACATTTTAGTGAATCAGCTTGCGTTACCATATGGTACATTTGGTACGTTCCATATGGTACATTTGGTACGCAGGTAATAAAAATATAGTGGGTCAGTAACGTAGCCAGGTTCTGACATCAGGAGGAGTGAGTACTTAAAAAGGCACCACCTGAAAAAGGTGCCATTTCCCGTAGCAGTGAAATGATTCTTAATTGACTATACATAATATACATACTTTGTGTTATTATATTTACATTATTATATACAACATACATACTATATTGCATTATTACATATTTTATATTATTACATCAACATTATTACATAGAATATACATATTTTATATTATTACATTTTTATTATTACATCATATTGCCTGTAGGCACCCTACAGAAAAGACGGGAGGAGAAGTCGTACCCCCCTGCTATCCCCCCCCCCCTCGTATCAACGCCACTGCTTGCTGATTGCTGTTCCCGTGAGTTCGCTCGTATTTTAACATCTGTATGGACTAAAATTCTACTTTTAAGTGTGCAGTTTGAGCATTATTCATTCACGTTATATTAAGCACATTGCTCACATTGAAGTTTTTAGTATGCTTAATTTGATATGAATAAAAAGAACACGGAAAACTAAGAGCCAACAATGCGATCAGACGAGGGGGAAATCAAAATCTTTGATTTTTATTTTCAAAAAAAAATAAATAAATAAAAAAAATAAAAAAGGGACATAATTGTGATCAACGTGCATGATATTTCAAAGAAATTTACCTTTCCAGGGGACTTTTTCTAATAAAATTTAAATAACTTCGTTAAAAGCAGCATAAAATTTAAAATTAATTTTGCATTTTATGTTGATTTTAACGAAGATTTATAAATTTTATTCTTTACCAGCAATTTGAGCTGTACGTAGACTTTTTCTAGGTTGTAATTAGCGACAGTCATCTCATTAGCGTAATGTGTCAACAACTCAGGACTTTTGTGCCGCAAAGCATCCAATGACTTCTATCACATTTTTTTACAGGATTCATCTCCGCGCCGCCGAAAATACCTACACCCGGCTCGGATCTGACAAATCGACCAGCCTTCCAAGCATTCTCTCACTGCAGCAGCAACATCATCACAGGCTTCCTTTGCAGCGGGTGCCCCTTTCTAGGGACCAGGAAGACCCTTTGCCCCTGCTCGACCATCACCGGCTACCGCCCCCGCTGGACTCCGGAGGCGACAGTAGCGATCCAGACGATGTTAATTCTAGGTTGGAGGACGTCTACCCCAAAAGGTGGATTTCACCACCAGCCTCCTTCGGGGAAAACAGTTATCCTCAGGCCAGGTATGACCCGTATGGAAAGAGGTTGCCTCTCATGCCAAATGGTACGTATAGCACTATATCATTCACAACAAATTTTAAGTTGTTTTTTAATGGGATTTTTTCATCTATGTATTTAAAATACATCATCGTTTTATAGACTTAGATTTTACAACCTTCCATCATGCAAAATTTCAAATTTTTAGTTTACTCCGTATTGATATTTAGCTGGTTACCCTTAAATACCGGTAAAGATTTCAGGTTGCAACCTGAATTAAAACCCTAGAATTCGAACTTGCCTTGCAACGCTGTATCCGTCATATTTCAACTGTATTATATATTAGATAGTATTAAAGCCTGTCAAAAGGCAGGAACACTAACAACCTTAAGTGTTCAGGTTACTCAGTTTTGATCCTGTGATATAATCGATAGTATAAGTGAACGAAATTTTAGCCTTCTAGGTCACTGGGCCTCTTCTTCATCTTCGACCCAGACCATCTGACCTACCCAAAGGCATAAGATATCTGTTTGGACGACTGGGAAATGCCACCCAACTTAGACCGGAACCCAGCGGGGGAGGCATCCACATGGACCGTACCCTCCTTCCCCTACCACAAACTTCTCGGAAAGACATACGGACACACATATTTAACATGATCGCACTCCACGTGAACACGGCGACAGTTTTGAAAAGAGGCGGGAATCGAACTCGGATCGTTCGACCGAGACTCTTTTGGGGGGTCTAGAAAGATTGCTCGATCTCCACCCATTTCGTCCGCCCCCAGGAGGAAAATCGAAAATCTCGTTCTTTTAAGTTCTAGTTTCTAGCCAGTGGTTCTGGTTGATACTGTAAATGTGCGAGTATTAGGCGTTCTATGTCACCAGAAGGGGGAGAGGTGTTTCTCGAGGGTCCGGAAATACTTTTCAAAATCCGATACTTCTCAGTCTCCGGGACAGAATTTGAAAATCGGACTTAGTTAAGATCTGCCCTGTGGTCGATACTATGAGTGTGCAAAGTGTCAAACTTCTGAGTCACCGGTGGATGTCTGGAAAAACTTTTGCAACCCACATTTTTATCCCGAAATCGAAAATACAGTCTGCGCCGTAGGTCTAAACCTTGATCGATACCATAATTGTGCCTTGTAGATCACTGATGGGATTCTGGAACGTATGGAAATAATTTTCGAAAAAGAAAAATAATTCGAAAAAGTTCGAAAAAAGAAATCGAAAATCCGACTGTTTTAGGTTCTGTCTCGTGGCCTATGCTATAAGTGTGCAAAGTTTTAGCTTTCTAGGTCAGTGTTTCTCAACCACCGGGCCCTGGCATTAATTATACCGGACCGCGAGAGATTCTACCGGAATTTGTCGTTTTAATTTTCTAAGCATTTTTTTTTTCTTTAAATAAATATTTCATAGTGGAAATATTCTAAGGAGAATAATATTCGTGAATGTGTCTAAAATCTCAGAACCAAGACAGGAAAATAACAAATGTCAGTGACCAAGCCGCTTTTACATTTTAATATGAATAAGAAACTGCTCAGCTGACTTCTATGGTATATAGATAAATATTTTTCTCAATACCGTTTGCTTGTTTTCAAACCAACATTTGTAAAATCAATTCAATAATACAATAATCCATTTTATACAGAATAATATTATAAATTTTTGGTGTAATTTATAATATTATAAATTTTTGGAATAACATTATAAATTTTTTTCAAAATAAGATATGTCAATGAAAATTAGGCCAAATTAATGTAATGATGTTGGCCTGAGGAATATTGCAATATGCTACAGGATTTCATTAATCCAGCAATTGATAACTTGCTTAAATGTTATTTTATATTTGTCAACATACCACACCGTATACATAAATGTACTAATACGCTTTATGATTATGTCATGATCAATTATGAATACTTATGTTAGTTTAATGTATGAACTTAAAAAATTAGAAAAGTATTTACAAGCAAATTTTTTGAAACCGGGCCTCTGTCATATATAAAAAGTATTTACTCGACCGCGGTCTCACAAAGGTTGAGAAACACTGTTATAGGTCACTGGCGAAAAGGAGGGGGCGGCTTATGGAAAAGTCAAACTCACATAACATGGAATGACGTGAAATAACAAAAACATTTTAGACAATTTTAATATAGGTTGGAAATTTCAATGATGATTAACATTGCAAAATTTAAGTGATCATTAAAATCAATAAAAAAAAATAATTAATCATTTTGAGACCTCAGTGATCACTGCATTTAGCCTGCAGGAGTATAATGTATAATTTTAATGATGGAAAAATGTCCAAGATTACATTGAAGGTCATAGTAGCTATTTTTCTTTCCTTAGCCTAACTTCCAAATAATAATTGATTAAGATGTTCGTGAATGAAGATATTCATGAATAATTCTTAAAAGAAGATATTCATGCATAATTCTTAAGAGAAGATATTCATGGATAATTCTTAAAAGAATATATTCATGAATAATTTGAAGATGTTCATGAATAATTCATAAAAGAAGATATTCATAAATAATTATTAAAAAAGGATATTCATGAATAATTCTTAAAAGAAGATGTTCATGACTAATTCTTAAAAGAAGATATTCATGAATAATTTGGAGATGTTCATGAATAATTCTTAAAAGAAGATATTCATGAATAATTCTTAAAAGAAGATATTCATGAATAATTCTTAAAAGAAGATATTCATGGATAATTCTTAAAAGAAGATATTCATAAATAATTTGAAGATGTTCATGAATAATTCTTAAAAGAAGATATTCATGGATAATTCTTAAAAGAATATATTCATGAATAATTTGAAGATGTTCATGAATAATTCATAAAAGAAGATATTCATAAATAATTATTAAAAAAAGATATTCATGAATAATTCTTAAAAGAAGATGTTCATGACTAATTCTTAAAAGAAGATATTCATGAATAATTTGGAGATGTTCATGAATAATTCTTAAAAGAAGATATTCATGAATAATTCTTAAAAGAAGATATTCATGAATAATTCTTAAAAGAAGATATTCATGGATAATTCTTAAAAGAAGATATTCATAAATAATTTGAAGATGTTCATGAATAATTCTTAAAAGAAGATATTCATGGATAATTCTTAAAAGAATATATTCATGAATAATTTGAAGATGTTCATGAATAATTCATAAAAGAAGATATTCATAAATAATTATTAAAAAAAGATATTCATGAATAATTCTTAAAAGAAGATGTTCATGACTAATTCTTAAAAGAAGATATTCATGAATAATTTGGAGATGTTCATGGATAATTCTTAAAGGAAGATATTCATGAATAATTCTTAAAAGAAGAAATCCATGAATAATTCTTTAAAGAAGATATTCATGAATAATTCTCGAAAGAAGATTTTCATGAATAATTCTTAAAATAAGAAATCCATGAATAATTCTTAAAAGAAGATATTCCTGAATAATTCTCGAAAAAAAGATATTCATGAATAATTCTTAAAAGAAGATATTCATGAATAATTTGAAGATATTCATGAATAATTATTTAATTACATTTTCTCTTCCAGAGGTACTAAAACATTATGGCACGAGGTTAAATTGTTTTGAGCGGAACGAGCTTCAGAGTGGAGAGTACGCAGAAATTTGGTACCTTGGGCTGGATGCAACTAAAATCGACGGAGAAGAAGGAGCTCCACACAACCATGGTTTTGATGACGAAAACGGATCCTATATAAAAGTGAGTGGGACATACTTTACTTCATTTTGTTTGGAATAGCATATTAGAAAATATGTTAGAAAAATTGACATTTTATCAGCAAACAGGTTTTGAAATTTTTTTCGATCTTCATTTTCATTTGGCCACTTGACGTACTGTCAAAGGCAACGTGGCAAGAACACGAAAAAATTATATCTCGAGAACGGTTAGTTATGGGATTATGGGGTTGATCTTATATTTTTCGTCGTCAAACATTACGTTTTAAACTAGCATTTAATTGATGTATTTGAGAATACGTAGTTCTTTATTTTAGATTTTAACAATATTTGTGGGCCATTTACAAAAAAACAGGTTCTTTCTTGCCAAATCCTACTAAAATATAATCAACACCAGAGTATTGCACAGCCGATTTATCTACCAAATTTTGTGAAATTTGATCTATTATTTTTTCAGCTAGAGTAGATACATACATTGCACAGACAGATAGACAGAAAGACACACAGACACCCACAGAGACATCACGCTAAATATAGTTTTTTCGCGTTCCAGGGTGCTTGAAAACGTGTAAATCGGTCGAAAACTCGAATTCTGATTTTCACCCTAATTCCAATACTTTCTCTAAACATTACCAGGTATTGTAAAAATGCATTTCAAAGCAGATTACTAATTTTGAAGTGTTTTTTAATTTTGAGTGTGATTTTAGTTTCAATTATGTGATTACGAACATGGTGAACTGAACTAAAGAGCTTTTTCTAGATATATGTATAAAACATTTTCATCATCGCAGTATAGTATAGATATGAATGTCGTATTTAAATATTTACGTAAGAAGAAACACGTAATAACTACATTTTTACGCAAAAACCGGAAATAAAATGAATTAAATTCAGATTTAAGATAAAAAAAATTGAAAAGCTAACTTCCTTTGAATAGTTTTATTTAGACAAACCAGTTTTGTAAAGCTTCTCAAAATATCGTGATAATTATGTTTTACATAAGATTTGACATTGTGTATTCGCAACTATTTCCAGATGCTGCCCGCTGGATATTAATTTTAATTCCAGTGTTATACCTTCCCATTCATTTTCTATTAGTATAAATAACTACCTCTTTAAAATATTCATATCAAAACATCTTATTATATTTTTTATTCCTAAAAGAAAAGAACAGGTTTAAAGTAAAATGGCCGCTAAGCACTTTCATCCAGTTTTTACTGACTCAAAACTACCATTTAATTTGACTCAAATTTAATTTATATGCTGATTACTTTCCTTATATACAATAACGTATAAGGAAAGTATTGTGACGGGGTCTAAAATTTAAATTTGAGTTTTCGACGGGAGAGCACGTTTCAAGCATCCCTGATCACGAGTCGAACATTTTTGAGGTGATGTCTGTGTGTGTGTATGTGCGTGAAAGTATGTGTGTATATATGTGTGTGTCAGTGAGTCTGTGGAGACGATAACTGACGAATGAATAGACCGATTCAAACGAAATTTGGTACAAAAATGACAATCCGTGAATACTGGAAGCCTATTGTTTTTATACGCAATCGAATGTTCAGAACCACTCTAAATTTTCGAGTGAAATTTTGAAAACATCATCAAATAATCAAAAACTATAATAAAGTTACTTAAGTAGACATTTCTTATGTAATGTTTCATTAGAAAACGATTGACATAAATTTTAGAACGCTAGCATGAACCATTCTCGAGATTTTGCAAATTTTTCAAAACATTTATCAAAAAATCATATAAAATAAAAATAAAATATTTCTTATTGAGAAACATGTTCACTTTTCATATGTAATATTATGCGATCAATTTGGTGACATCATTCTCGTGGAGCTAGCTCGTTCCATTCTTGAAAAAGATACTTTGAGTAATACTTTTGTATTTGAACGCTAATAGTCATTTATCTGCTGTCAGAATAACTTATTTATCTGCTGCAAGAATTATTTATTTCTCCATCCATAACGCTTGGCGAGATTTTGGCGACAAGTTTGGCGAAATGTCGCCAACTTGGCAACTTTTTTAAATGTTGCTAAATTAAAGAAAAACTCGCCAAATGGATAAAAATGACGCTAAATCAATGAAAATGACGACTCATTGACGAAAATTGAATATCTTGGAAAGAATATAGATATATACTATAAGAAGAACCTATTTTTTTTACTGTAAAAGTAGTAAATTCATTGCATTATATAAGGAAAGTCATGTGCTGCCCACATCAGATTTTCTTTCATCATTAGTTCATTACTGTCTTCCATTCGTTTTATTTTCATCTTATATCATACTATAACATACAATAAAAATATTCTTATTAGATGGCATATTATTTTCATGTCATTTTATATTATATATTTTATTAAATTCTTCATTTTATTATTAATTATAATATTCATTATTTTTATCATAATTAATATTCTTATCTTTATTTTATTCCATTATTTTCATATTATATATTCTTTCATTATTTGCTATACTATTCTTCCATTCATTTTCTATCAGAGTAAATATCTATCTCTGCTAAGAATTAATATCAAAACATGTTTTTGTATTCCTCATTCGAATGCAAGCTAAAGAAAAATGGCGCCAAACTCGTTCAGTCAGTTTCCACCGTAAGCAAATGAACGCAACTTAAAACCCCGTCATTACATCAGGTTTCAAGTTTAATTTCCGTTTGAGAAAAAAATTTGAATAGATTCGAAAACGCCAATTCTTCAATTTCACGTGCACATTGAACCTAGTAATTTATAAGATAAACATTCGAATTACGACTTGGGTAATCCCGCATCTGACTGCTCGGGAAAGAGAACGCAGGAATTTGGTTCCGGAACCTATGATTTAGAAATTTAATTTGTATGATTTGATATCTATTGGAGAAAGGCAGTTGCATTAAAATAGGGTTACCAGATCGACTGAAATACACGAAAGATGTCGATATGGGTGGTTTCATTTTCCATACACAGAAATTTTAAAACGTGAAATTACATTATTTTTTTAATGCAACAAGTAAAAAAAAAAAATTCTAAATTAAATGATATTGGAAATAAGGTCTGCTATTTATAGAATACAATAAATGCACTTAACTTTTCTAAGACAAAAAGAGAAATAAATCAGCTATCTGACCTGTATGTGGACAAGCAAAAAGAAGTTGTAAAAAGTTATATTCTCACAAACGACAGTTTATATACAGTGATGACTGTCACAGCTTGGAGCCAAACTGTGAAGCCAAACTTGGAGCCAAACTTAGAGCCAAACTGTGCGGGTATGGCGGGATTAAGCGAGTTTCTTTCCCATAATATCATTGGCGACAGCTATTCAGTCGTCAACTTCAAGCATTTATCGGATATAAAAGAAAACAAGAAAGATCAATCATCCTTAAAGCGTTGATTATGAAACACTTTCCAACTTCAATGCAATTTTATTTAAACATCTTTAAAATGCAATGCATTCCTCGGTAATATTTTAAAACTTATCACAATACTACATTAATTTATTATATTTGAAAACTTAAACCTTTATCGAAAAAAATGAACTTCATTCAAATGACGCATTGAAATATAAATTGCCTGGTTTAAACATCTCTAACAGGCGATACATTCCTCGGTAATAGTTTTAAAATTATCATAATATTACAATAATTTATTATATTTGAAAACTTCATCGAAAACAACTGACATTCATTCAAATGACGTCATAGAAAAAATAACACGCCTGGCTCTCTCTATGAAAGCAGCATTTCATTCATCACACTACTAAAATAATTTATTTTATTTAAAAACTTAAGACCATGGAGCCACAAGTAATTAAACTCTATGATTAAAACTTCATCGAAAAAAATCGTCCTTCTCTCTGTAAAATCAATGAATATTTCATTCATATCAGCTATGCAGACTCCATGAGTTAAATAATTTTGCGTTAAAGAAATCCAGCAATTCTTATACAACTCATCCTACATATTTTGCTGTTTACATTTTACATAAGTGAAAAATAGGCTTCGTTATAGAAATAATCAAATTTGGATGATCATTTAAACTCAAATATATTGTAACTGCGTTGTTTCAGTATGTAGATGCACAGAATTTAAGCAAAAATAAAGCGGTTTTAGGACGGATACAGCACTCAATATGAATTGAAAAGAACTTTAAAAATCACGATTTTGAGACAAAATGGATGCCATGTTTCATTTTGAAGTGGGTCACGTGATCTTTTCATATCATGGTCACGTGATCGCTTCATATAAGAGGTGTTATTATTATTTTAATTTTTATTTTAAAAACTACTGAATATATTTCGCTGATTTTTTTTATATATTTTATGGAACAATTTGAATATTACCTAAAATTTTCGAAGCAATTTGTGAATTTTAAATCCACTTAAAAATGTTTGAAAAATTAGGTCCCATAGGGTTCAATATATTTCATTTTTTCAACCCGAGTTCAATCCAAAACTAATTGGGTGATATTACTCAATTATATTCCCGTAGGTCCTACAGACCGTCTAAATAACATACTAAAATTTCATTTTGATTAAGTCATTTTTACGGCAGTTATCGTGCTAACGGACAGACAGACAGACAGAATGAACAAAGTCATAAACACTTTTCGACTTTGTTGTAAAATGTTAAAAAATCCAAAGTTCAGTTTAGGCTTCGATCATTTTTCATGGTACGCTTGGGTATCTTAAATTCGGTGATGCCCTAGTATACTTTTGAAACAATTAGGACTCGTGATTGGCATTCTTCAATCAAAGAATATAATGAAAACCAATATTTAATACTGTATGCTTAGTGTTTTTAATCTTTTTAGCAAGGGCTAAGCAACGACATGGCGCAGACTCAAAAAGACGCGTAATAAAACCTCTTTATTCTGCATAGTATAACTTTAATAAAAATTTACTATAAAGAAAAATATTCTTCTTTACAGGAGTAAATTGCAAAACATAGCGACACTTAAATTTGTATATACATATATATCAATCAACTCGTAAATACATATATATTGAGTCGCTAATCTAGTAGATAATTTAAATTTTAAAGTTTCTATATAAACTGAAAAACTGAAAAAAGACCTCTTTGAGAAGTGGGGCCTAAAGCGGTGTTTTATCCGCTTCATGGACGATCCACTCCAGATATTTTATACTACCCACTCCAGGTATTTTATGCTGCCCACTCCAGATATTTTATACTGCCCACTCCAGATATTTTATACTGCCCACTCCAGATATTTTATACTGCCCACTCCAGATATTTTATGCTGCCCACTCCAGATATTTTATACTACCCACTCCAGGTATTTTATACTGCCCACTCCAGATATTTTATACTGCCTACTCCAGATATTTTATACTGCCCACTCCAGATATTTTATACTGCCCACTCCAGATATTTTATACTGCCCACTCCAGATATTTTATACTGCCCAATCTAGATATTTTATACTGCTCACTCCAGGTATTTTATACTACTAGCTCCAGATATGTTATTCTACCCACTCCAGATATCTTATACTACCCATATCAGATATTTTATATTTCCCACTCCATATAATTTATACTGCCCCCTTCAGATATTTTATACTACTAGCTCCAGATATGTTATTCTACCCACTCCAGATATCTTATACTACCCATACCAGATATTTTATATTGCCCACTCCATATATTTTATACTGCCCCTTCAGATATTTTATACTGCTCAATCTAAATATTTTATGCTGCCCACTCCAGATATTTTATACTACCCACTTCAGATATTTTATACTATCCACTCCAGATATTTTGTATTGCCCACTCCAGATATTTTATACTGCCCACTCCAGGTATTTTATACTGCCCACTCCAGATATTTTATACTGCCCAGTCTAGATATTTTATACTGCCCACTCCAGATATTTTATACTACTCGCTCCAGATGTTATACCACCCACACCAGATATTTTATATTGCCCACTCCATATATTTTATACTGCTCCCTCCAGATATTTTATGCTGCCCACTCCAGATATTTTATACTACCCACTCCAGTTATTTTATACTGCCCACTCCAGATAATTTATACTGCCCACTCCAGGTATTTAATACTACCCACTCCAGATATTTAATACTGCCAATCCATATATTTTATTGTGTCCACTCCCGATATTTTATATTGCGCACTCCAGATATTTTATATATGCAAAAACGTGTTTCACATGTATATTGAATCATCCTTTTCCCAGGTGCTGCATGACCATCTGGCGTATAGGTACGAAATCCTGGAGGTAATCGGTAAGGGTTCCTTCGGTCAAGTCATCAGAGCTCTCGATCACAAGACAGATCAACAGGTAGCCCTGAAGATTATACGTAACAAGAAAAGGTAAGCCATTAATCATTGTAGTAGACGTGAAAAAAAATTATAATGATACACTTTGGAATGCTGTGCTCTTTGATCTTCATATCGCAGGGATTGGAGGATTCATTAATATATCAATAAGTACAATACTCTTTGTTCGAAGGATAAGGAAAACTTGAGCAACGTATAAAAGGATTAATAACAACAATAATGCAGCATACAGCTGTTTCGGGGTACGCTGGATTCCCTTCGTCAGTGCAAAAGAATCAACAAACCCGAAGTCCAAAAGAGGAATGGTCGCGAAAAGAAGAAGCAGGGGTGATTATATACCCAAGACCTGGATTAAGAGAGCGCCAATCAGAAAACAGGGCGAAGAACCTCCCAGCCAATTATATATTCCTATTGTGTTTTGGCCCACGCCAATCTTGTGTGTTATTTATCGTTTCGAATTGTCTGTATTTATTTATACGTTGCTCAAGTTTTCCTTAACCATTAATATAATCACCTTACAGATTCATTGAGGCAAACTCACACCGAGGTGTTATTGTCATTTGCTTGAAGAATACAGATATAGCTAGGAAGTGATTATTGGTTTTTATTTTCTCATTTTTTCATCTATCTCTGTGGAGGAGGGGGATAAAAAAACTGTTATCAATACAGCGAATCAAATGGGTCCTTGTTGGATTTAATAGACTGCCATAAAATTATTCCGTTATTGCATATAAATTCGTGCACAATCTTTCTTCTTTTTCACAGTAACAATCCAGTAAAAAAATGTGTTTTGACATGTCTAGCCTATTTGTTTTGTTATGGAAACAAGGTATGTTTAGGGCACTAATATATCAGAGACGGTACGTCCAGGTCGCCAATGTAACGGAGATGTGATCATCCCGCTTAAAGAGCTATTATCAGATAATGTTGCCAAAAAATGAGTATCTGAATACAAATTCTTGATGAATTGTTATCTATTTTGAACTTTTATTTATTGCTGCTGAAACGTAATGTTTACAGCCTTTTATTTAAGGGGACGGTGGACGTTGAAATGAGCAAAAATCGACTAAAATAAGTTTTAATATATAACATTATTTTACACATTTAACATTTGCTTACGGGTGGGACAGCTTCAATCCCAAACGAAGAACCTCCCAAGAAGACAGGTATTTGACATATCCTATCCCAAACAGTTCGACCCCCTTTGCAGGCATTGGCGTCCATGGAAATCGCTGACAGAAACATGGACGCCAATGCATGCAAAAGGGGTCGAACTGTTTGGGATAGGATATGTCAAATACCTGTCTTCTTGGGAGGTTCTTCGTTTGGGATTGAAGCTGTCCCACCTGTAAACAAAATATTGAATGTATTTTTTTCGAAACTGAATTTTCAAAGGTTTTACATTTTTAAAATGCTCCATGCGTCTTAATTTCTGTCTAAGATACATGAAATTTGGCAAGAAGACACCTCTCATACTTTTTAATGAAACTGGGTATGCATTTTATAGTTGGACTTTATTAAGGTAATTAAAAGTGAATAAGAACCTAATTATAAGATGAAAATTAAGTTTTAATGCAGAAAAATATTTTTAAAAATTTAACTTTCTATGGGATTTACAAATGAATACCCAAATGTGTTCATAATGTGTTTTTGAGTGATCATAATGTAAAATGAATCAAAAATGTGGATAAATGGCACGCAAGGAGCATTTTCAAATTTTCGTTAAAAAAATTAAATAAAAAAAAATACAAAATTATAACAAAATTGAAAAGAAAATTAATGGTATTGTATGCAGTAATGTTAAGAGGAATATTTATACAAATTTTGACGTTTCTAAGTCAATAAAAAAATAAAAAATATATCAACGTCCACCGTTCCCTTAATTTGAAGATTTATCGCGTTTCAAATATTTAAGGCTTTAACTAACCAGGTTCCACTAATCGTAGTGATGTAAAATTTGTTAGGTTAAAAATTGTTAGGTTCTTTTGTGGTACATTTCAATTCTTTAATTTTTAAACCTTATCGGGCCAGGCTCCTGGAAAGTAGCTACGATTTCATAAATAGAATTTTGGAAAGAGGCAATTTCTTATCGAAAGATATCTATGAATTTTCTCTACGTTGAACGATGGCAGAATAATGGGTGGGGGGGGGGGGGTATATTTTTAGTTTTCTGTGAATTTAAGTAGCTGCTTGTTTCTGAAACACGGGAAACTTTTTCATTATGATTCGCATGTTGCCAATTCTGCGAAAGTATTATTTTTCTATCAAAGCAAAAACATTCAAGCTCTTCAGTTTTAGTGTTACAGTTTAGTAAGGCAAACTTGTAAGTTAAGTTGCAATTTTTGTAAAGACATGCCTTTTTCCCCCCTTAAGAATCAGCTTGAAACAAGGCACTAATCTCAATTTCTCAGAATCCTTTAAATTTAATCAACACTTTTTGCAGAGATTTAATTAAAACAGTTAATTACATAGTATTCATTAAAAACTATAAATACCAGTGTTTTCAGGTGGTATGTTTACTAGGTCTAGTACTATAGTATTCCACGAAAATGAACGATTTGTTTTAAAACGTTTCTACGCAAAATAGAAAACACAAATCATTTGGTAGGTGCTATTGTTTTATTGCATATTTACTATTACAGAGATTGACAAGTTAGCACTATTAAAAATTTTATAGATTAAATGCGATGAAAGGATTCTGGCTGTTGCAGTGAAGATTGACACTTTTGTGCATTGTAGATGGAATTAATCTTCATCCTGAAATAGAAAGACAATAAATTTTTATTGTAATGAAATATAACCCATAATAAGAAACAAAAAGATGATATATATTGCTATATATTGGTTTTCTAGGAAAGTCCTTAAATCCTTTGTAAGGAAATGTAAACGAGTGTACACGTTAGGTCTATCTAGTACCTATGTCGATCTAATAAAAGGAACTTCAGCGCGCCTAGCGGAAAATTTAAAAGTTAGGGTAACGAATTGAGTAGAAAAAGAACAATTAAAATGTCGAAAGGTACTGTCTAGGACTAACAATCGAGAATAAAAATGCTATAGAATGCACTTATTGGATACGATAGAGTCATTGGAGTAGGGCTACCTATTCGGAAATAGTACAATGAACAACACTTATATGAACAGAAATCCAGTTGTTGTTGAGACCCAGACCGTCCGACCTACCAGAAAGGTGTAAGGTAACAGTTTGAACTGCCGGGAAGTGCCGCCCAATTTAGACCGGAACCCAGTGGGGGAGGCATCCACAGGGACCGTACCCTCCTTCCCCTACCACCAACCTCTCGGAAGGACTTACGGACCCACATGTTTAACGTAATCACACTCCGCGTGAACACGGCTTTAATTTTAGTTTTAGCAGCGGCGGGAATCGAACCCGGACCTACTGAGTGCAACTCCTTCGCTCTAACAGAAATCTAGTGCAGAACATGTTTAAAAAGCCCTCCCACAAAGACAGTACAAATTCAAATTTCAGAAGAAGTAAGACTGCGTATTTTGACAAGCATTGCAGTTGTCACCGTCTTTCTAGCACTGATGATACGACTTTCTCGCAAATATTTATTGCCTTTCTTACAACACGTTCCTACTGTTTATTCCTGCACATTATTCAATGTTCTACAGTTTTTTGGCGTTTTCAGTCTATCTCACTGTTTCCGTGTTCTAACCTTTTGAATTCTCCGCTAGAAGCGCTGCTATCCCTTTTATTCGCTCGGGCATGGTCACTTAACTATAGATAGACCTAACGTGTACACTCATTGACCCTTTCTTAAAAAATTATTGGAATGCATAAAGATTTTCTTAAGAACCGCACATAAACACACTAAACTAACAACACACTGCCAAATTTTAAACAACCTTGCTTTTTTAATACAAGATAATCCACAGAAAAATCGCCTCACATTTTTTAACCGCTTCTTCCTAGGAATTTAGAAATTGAAAAGAGAAAATGGTAAGTAAGTTCATGTTGCAAAGAAAATACGGGTTGAGAACGCGATTAAAGATATTTTAAATTGCAATTTCAGTAGTTGACAATGGAAGTCTTTTAAAGTGCTAAGGTAAACCAATGGTAGCGAAACCTGCGTAAGAGACTACCTGAATTCAGCGCCATCTTGTGTTAAAGACGACTTACTTAAGGGACAGAAATATTCGCCGTTATTCAGTATTCCTTATTCCTGTTAGAGTTACACTCATTGCCATAAAAATTTGCGCACCAAGAAAGAGTTGTCAGAATCGAACGAAATTTTATATATGTGAGTGCAACGTTGATATAAATAAGTGATATAAAATCAAAGCAAAAGGATCATTTATTACAGGAAAAATTACAAATGAATGGAGGTTCCAGTACCCTGTTGGGCCACTTCTAGCGTGAATACACGATACGATACGGGCGGCTGTTGAGGCATACAGATCCCGTATGGCATCCTGCGTCATCTCATTCAACAGTTGCTATAAGCGCGCTTCTAGTTCGACCAAACTAATAGGCTGTCCCAACTTGCCGTCCCAAGTGATCCCAGACATGCTCGATCGGTGACAGATCTGGGGATCGGGCAGGTCTGGGAAGGTGGTAATGTGGCTGAGGCGTTCCTGTGACACCCTTGCTGTGTGTGGCTGAGCATCGTCCTGTTGAAAAATGCCTCCTGGGAGACTTGCCATGAGTGGCAACACATGTGGCTGAAGGATGTCACGAACGTACCGCTGGGCTGCCATAGTTCCGTGGATCAATATTAGAGGTGACCGGGTGTCGTACACGACAGTACGACATACTATCGCACCAGCTGTTGGAGCGGTGTGCCGCTGTAAAGCGAAGACAGGATTGAGGCGCTCACCACCGGGCCTCCACATATGCACACGGTTGTCATCACTGCCCAAATTGAATCTCGATTCGTCACTGAAGACGACCTAGCTCCATTCGGTTGCGGTCCAATCCCGTCGAGCGCGACACCACGCCAAACGGAAGCGGCGGTGGGTGTAAATTGCAGCGCACGTAATGAGCGCCGCGTTACTAAATGTTCTTCAGCCAGGCGCCTCGCGATGGTACGGACAGACATAGGGACCCGTAGTGAAGGTGCTGCCTGTGTCAGGGTAGCGGACAAGGATGCAGTTGATGCTGTGCGTGCGTGTCGGGTGATGTGACGGTCTTCTCGACTATTGCTCTGCCGAGGGCATCCTGAGCCTGGCAGCCGTGTATGCAACCTGCAACCTCTTTCTCGTCCACTGGCCCCAAAACCTCCTCACAGTAAAGTCAGAACGGCCTAGGTGGCGGGCTACTGGTCGAATTGACCACCCGGCTTCCATCATCCCGATGATTCGTCCCCTCTCGAACTCTGACAGCTGATCATATTGTCTTCGATGGCGGCGAAACGGCATCCCTAATGAAAAAGTGTCCCTCTGCGACTGATTAAGTACAGGCATAAAGCCTCTGAGTGCCTTTTTTCTGGGCCAGGGAGAACGAAGTTCAACGCCCTCTGGTGGCATTACTCAATGCACAATCATGCTGTATTTCTAATCATTTGTATATCTGCCTGACACGTACCTTCATGCTAAGTTTCGTTACGATCTCACAATTACTTCTTGGTGCGCAAATTTTTATGGCCGTGAGTATAATAATGCTAGACATTAAAATGAAAATATAATATTTAAATCCGCAACTTTCAGAGTTGACAATGCTAGCTCTCTAATTTGTAAAGGCAATCAGATTTTATTATTATTGCGAACTTGTAAAACGCTTCGGAGTCTCTTTACCCCTCCTTACGTTCGTCTCTTTCTAAGACCAGACGAAATAAACACCCATACAGCATCATTTCCCATGACGCGAGCTTTGGGCTGCCAGAAACTGGAATTAAGAGGAGGGTTTCTAGATGTGGCGATTTATCGCCAATTTGACGACATTTGGCGACTTCTCAAAAGTTCGAGAAGACCACGAAATAACGATTATTCTACGAGATATAAGAGAATTCGAGTAGTTTCTATAGAGAGACTGTAAAAGGAGCCATCACTCAGTTGGACAGAATTTGACGTGATACGAGCTACATTGAATTGTGTCAATGTTTCGAGACTAGTAGCCTCTGTTTTGCGAAATTACTTTCGTCAAAGGTTTGAAAATAGTATCAGTTATTTTGTGAAATTAGTTTTAGTTAGCATTTAAGTCTTGTTTTACCGTACATTGTTCCTGCTTACGCTTTGCTTGCGAATAAGAGTGTTAGTTATCTAGAAATCTGGACTCATTCTTTTATCCTGAGTGCACACCTACGATTCCAGAGGATACTTTGTAACATTATATTAACTTGTTGAAAATACCCGTTTATGGGTAGGGTTCGGTTAAACTAAATACAGATTCTCCGAGTAAAGGTTCGGAATCTGTAATTCGCGTACACTCTTGGTTTGAAATCGTTTTCGTAGATATCGTAGTAGAATCTACCATCGTTTTAAGGTGAACGTAAAAGAGAACCTTTAACAGATGGCGGGAGGTTGAGATCTGTAATTAGTTTAAAGTGGACACAGATTTTGCTTTTTCAATGCATATTTCTCAATGCAATTTTTGCTTTCTCAATGCATAGTATATGCAAAGAAAATACTGCAATTGTGTCAAAAATTCTAGTCTCGAATATTGATAGATTTATACGATTTTATACAACATCTCTTAATATAAATCAACCGGTTTTTTTTTCAATATATCTGAGTGTGCCTGTGAGTCTGGGGACACGAAACCTTGATTTATGGATCGATATGTTTATTTATCGATTAAATTAATAGTAAATAAAATGTAATTGCGATTATTTTAATCGATAAACTTCAAAAGCTAATTTGATTTCGGAGAGGTCAAAGAGAGAAGAAAAAATGTAATTTTTCAAACTTTTTTCAGAAAATCGCAAATACGTGTTTAAAATAATTACGCTAATAGCTCTTAATTAGTGAGTCTTTCTATTTTTCCATTTAAAAAAGAATCGCACCATATATATAAAGTGCATTTTCTTAATGTAAAGTAAAAATCGAATTAAATATGATAATCAGCAAATAAAAAGATTCTTTGTAAGTGCTCTTAATCATAAATGAATTTAAACTACTTTTAGGAGTTATCGAAAGCCATTTTCAAAATATAATTTTCTACAATAACCAAAGAGAGCACGGTATTTCTTGAAAACATCAAGCAATTTCATGAAACTCTGAATATTTATTTTAATCGATATTAACAATAAGTTTCTTGAACGAATACTCTATAATTGACCAATTAACTAATAATTGGTAACAGGTCAATTATTTTAATTTTCACCTTATCATATATAAAAAATATCAGGGCCATTAAAAGTTAAAAAATACCAGATTAAGCGAATCAAATATAAGAAAACCTTCTATTACGAAATTTTATATTGAGATGTCCTTTTCCTCTAAATTTTTACACCTACACCCAATACTCCGGCCGTCCAAATGGTTGCTCAAGTCCTTGATGACGAGCCGGACGGCCTGGGTCTTCAACCTACACCCAATACCGGCCACACAATTAGCTACCATAAGCCTTTGGGCTGGTCGTGTGGTCTGGGTCTTCAACCTACACCTAATTACACCCTACACCAAATTACACCGTACATCAAATTGCATACCGGCTGCTCACTTTGCTGCTCATACCCTCGGGTGAGTCGGGCGCCCAGGGCCTTCTACCTACACTTTGAATAAGCGTGTTTCGGGTTGAAAATATTATTTGAAGGCCCGTGCGAATATTGCAACTAAGAAAATATATGTTACCAATGATATTCTGTTTTCGAATTGAAAATGAAACAAATGAAACTTGAATGTTGCATGATCACAATAATAAAAGTATAGAATACTAAAGATTTTTAACAACATACGAGTTGCGCAACCATATATCCATCGACGTAATCTATCAGAAGAATCAAATCCTCTTACCAACAACTATTGGATCATCATATGAAGCCTCCTTAAAGATAAAAAATCTGATGTGCCCAGCACATGACTTTCCTTATATAATGCAATGAATTTACTACTTTTACAGCAAAAAATAGGTTATTCTTATAGTAGATACTTATATTCTTTCCAAGATGTTAAATTATCTTCAATTAGTCGTCATTTTCATTGATTTAGCGTCATTTTTATCTATTTGGTGAGATTTTCTTTAATTTGGTAACATTTAAAAAAGTCGCCAAGTTGGGGAAATTGCGCCAAATTCGTCACCAAAATCTCGCCAAGCGTTATGGACGGAGAAATAAGTTATTCTTATAGCAGATAAGTGAATATTGGCGTTCAAATACAAAAGAATTACTCAAAGTAACTTTTCTCATGAATGGAACGAGCTAGATCCACGAGAATGATATCACCGCATTTATCGCATGATATTACATATGAAAAGTGAACATGTTTCTCAACATTTAATATATTTTTTTTATTTATGGGATTTTTTGATAAATTTATTTGGAAAATGTGCCATATCTCGAGAACGGTTCATGCTAGCGTTCTAAAGTTTATGTCAATCGTTTTCTAAGGGAAAATTACATAAGAAATGTCTATTTGTGTTACTTTATTAAAGATTTTGATTTTTTGATGATTTTTCGAAATTTCACTCAAAAATTTAGGGGGTTCTGAACATCCGACTGTGTTTAAAAACAATAGACTTCCAGTATTCACGGATTGTGATTCTTGTACCAAATTTCATTCGAATCGCTCCATTCGTTCGTGAGATATCGTCTCCACAGAATCACTGACACACATACACACACACATATATACATCGACTCAAAAATGTTTGATTTGTGATCAGGGAAACTTGAAACGTGCTCTCCCGTCGAAAACTCGAATTCGAATTTTCGACCCCGTCACAATACTTTCCTTATACATATGTATATAAAGAAAGTAAAAACAGTTATTGCAAAAGATATAACATGGTTGAACTTAGAATTCAAGTGATCAAATTATAGGAAATGTATTAACAAAATTATTTTTTACAACACTACCCTATTATGATAAAAAATAAAATGGGAAAATGTGTTAGTAGTGGTAATAAATACTTACATTTATGACAGGAAGTTCAGGTTATATCCGTCAATAACAGGTATATCCTATTTAGGGGAGCAAATCGGCTCTCTCGCTAAAGTAACCTATAAAGAATAAACCGTTTATAAGAACTGAAAAAGGAAACTTGAAATTGAACATAATTTTAATACCAAAATAATTGGTGTAATCTACAATCGAACTATGACAGATAGAATAATAAAAATTAACTTACATTTATGTCAGGAAATTCAGTCTCTTTATATTCTTCAATAACAGGTATATATTTGTCAATAATAGGTATATCATCTTTAGGGGAGCAAATCGGCTTTCTCGCTAAAGTAACCTATAAAGAATAAACCGGTTTATAAAAACTGAAAAAGGAAACTTGAAATTGAACATAATTTTAATACCAAAATAATTGGTGTAATCTACAATCGAACTCTGACAGATAGAATAATAAAAATTAACTTACATTTATGTCAGGCAATTCAGTCTCTTTATATTCTTCAATAACAGGTATATATTTGTCAATAATAGGCATATCATCTTTAGGGGAGCAAATCGGCTTTCTCGCTAAAGTAACCTATAAAGAATAAACCGGTTTATAAAAACTGAAAAAGGAAACTTGAAATTGAACATAATTTTAATACCAAAATAATTGGTGTAATCTACAATCGAACTATGACAGATAGAATAATAAAAATTAACTTACATTTATGTCAGGAAATTCAGTCTCTTTATATTCTTCAATAACAGGTATATATTTGTCAATAATAGGTATATCATCTTTAGGGGAGCAAATCGGCTTTCTCGCTAAAGTAACCTATAAAGAATAAACCGTTTATAAGAACTGAAAAAGGAAACTTGAAATTGAACATAATTTTAATACCAAAATAATTGGTGTAATCTACAATCGAACTATGACAGATAGAATAATAAAAATTAACTTACATTTATGTCAGGAAATTCAGTCTCTTTATATTCTTCAATAACAGGTATATATTTGTCAATAATAGGTATATCATCTTTAGGGGAGCAAATCGGCTTTCTCGCTAAAGTAACCTATAAAGAATAAACCGGTTTATAAAAACTGAAAAAGGAAACTTGAAATTGAACATAATTTTAATACCAAAATAATTGGTGTAATCTACAATCGAACTATGACAGATAGAATAATAAAAATTAACTTACATTTATGTCAGGAAATTCAGTCTCTTTATATTCTTCAATAACAGGTATATATTTGTCAATAATAGGTATATCATCTTTAGGGGAGCAAATCGGCTTTCTCGCTAAAGTAACCTATAAAGAATAAACCGGTTTATAAAAACTGAAAAAGGAAACTTGAAATTGAACATAATTTTAATACCAAAATAATTGGTGTAATCTACAATCGAACTCTGACAGATAGAATAATAAAAATTAACTTACATTTATGTCAGGAAATTCAGTCTCTTTATATTCTTCAATAACAGGTATATATTTGTCAATAATAGGTATATCATCTTTAGGGGAGCAAATCGGCTTTCTCGCTAAAGTAACCTATAAAGAATAAACCGGTTTATAAAAACTGAAAAAGGAAACTTGAAATTGAACATAATTTTAATACCAAAATAATTGGTGTAATCTACAATCGAACTATGACAGATAGAATAATAAAAATTAACTTACATTTATGTCAGGAAATTCAGTCTCTTTATATTCTTCAATAACAGGTATATATTTGTCAATAATAGGTATATCATCTTTAGGGGAGCAAATCGGCTTTCTCGCTAAAGTAACCTATAAAGAATAAACCGGTTTATAAAAACTGAAAAAGGAAACTTGAAATTGAACATAATTTTAATACCAAAATAATTGGTGTAATCTACAATCGAACTATGACAGATAGAATAATAAAAATTAACTTACATTTATGTCAGGAAATTCAGTCTCTTTATATTCTTCAATAACAGGTATATATTTGTCAATAATAGGTATATCATCTTTAGGGGAGCAAATCGGCTTTCTCGCTAAAGTAACCTATAAAGAATAAACCGGTTTATAAAAACTGAAAAAGGAAACTTGAAATTGAACATAATTTTAATACCAAAATAATTGGTGTAATCTACAATCGAACTCTGACAGATAGAATAATAAAAATTAACTTACATTTGTGTCAGGCAATTCAGTCTCTTTATATTCTTCAGTAACATGTATATATTTGTCAATAATAGGTATATCATCTTTAGGGGAGCAAATCGGCTTTCTCGCTAAAGTAACCTATAAAGAATAAACCGGTTTATAAAAACTGAAAAAGGAAACCTGAAATTGAGCATAATTTTAATACCAATATAATTGGTGTAATCTACAATCGAACTGTGACAGATAGAATAATAAAAATTAACTTACATTTATGTCAGGAAATTCAGTCTCCTTATATTCTTCAATAACAGGTATATATTTGTCAATAATAAGTATATCATCTTTAAGGGAGCAATTCGGCTCTCTCGCTAAAGTAACCTAAAAAGAATAAGCCCTTTTATAAAAACTGAAAAAGGAAACCTGAAATTGAACATAATTTTAATACCAAAATAATTGGTGTAATCTACAATCGAACTGTGACAGATAGAATAATAAAAATTAACTTACATTTATGTCAGGAAATTCAGTCTCCTTATATTCTCCAATAACAGGTATATATTTGTCAATAATAAGTATATCATCTTTAGGGGAGCAATTCGGCTCTCTCGCTAAAGTAACCTATAAAGAATAAACCGGTTTATAAAAACTGAAAAAGGAAACTTGAAATTGAACATAATTTTAATACCAAAATAATTGGTGTAATCTACAATCGAACTGTGACAGATAGAATAATAAAAATTAACTTACATTTATGTCAGGAAATTCAGTCTCCTTATATTCTCCAATAACAGGTATATATTTGTCAATAATAAGTATATCATTTTTAGGGGAGCAATTCGGCTCTCTCGCTAAAGTAACTTATAAAGAATAAGCCCTTTTATAAAAACTGAAAAAGGAAACCTGAAATTGAACATAATTTTAATACCAAAATAATTGGTGTAATCTACAATCGAACTGTGACAGATAGAATAATAAAAATTAACTTACATTTATGTCAGGAAATTCAGTCTCCTTATATTCTCCAATAACAGGTATATATTTGTCAATAATAAGTATATCATCTTTAGGGGAGCAATTCGGCTCTCTCGCTAAAGTAACCTATAAAGAATAAACCGGTTTATAAAAACTGAAAAAGGAAACTTGAAATTGAACATAATTTTAATACCAAAATAATTGGTGTAATCTACAATCGAACTGTGACAGATAGAATAATAAAAATTAACTTACATTTATGTCAGGAAATTCAGTCTCCTTATATTCTCCAATAACAGGTATATATTTGTCAATAATAAGTATATCATTTTTAGGGGAGCAATTCGGCTCTCTCGCTAAAGTAACTTATAAAGAATAAGCCCTTTTATAAAAACTGAAAAAGGAAACCTGAAATTGAACATAATTTTAATACCAAAATAATTGGTGTAATCTACAATCGAACTGTGACAGATAGAATAATAAAAATTAACTTACATTTATGTCAGGAAATTCAGTCTCCTTATATTCTCCAATAACAGGTATATATTTGTCAATAATAAGTATATCATCTTTAGGGGAGCAATTCGGCTCTCTCGCTAAAGTAACCTATAAAGAATAAACCGGTTTATAAAAACTGAAAAAGGAAACTTGAAATTGAACATAATTTTAATACCAAAATAATTGGTGTAATCTACAATCGAACTGTGACAGATAGAATAATAAAAATTAACTTACATTTATGTCAGGAAATTCAGTCTCCTTATATTCTCCAATAACAGGTATATATTTGTCAATAATAAGTATATCATTTTTAGGGGAGCAATTCGGCTCTCTCGCTAAAGTAACTTATAAAGAATAAGCCCTTTTATAAAAACTGAAAAAGGAAACCTGAAATTGAACATAATTTTAATACCAAAATAATTGGTGTAATCTACAATCGAACTGTGACAGATAGAATAATAAAAATTAACTTACATTTATGTCAGGAAATTCAGTCTCCTTATATTCTCCAATAACAGGTATATATTTGTCAATAATAAGTATATCATCTTTAGGGGAGCAATTCGGCTCTCTCGCTAAAGTAACCTATAAAGAATAAACCGGTTTATAAAAACTGAAAAAGGAAACTTGAAATTGAACATAATTTTAATACCAAAATAATTGGTGTAATCTACAATCGAACTGTGACAGAGAGAATAATAAAAATTAACTTACATTTATGTCAGGAAATTCAGTCTCTTTATATTCTTCAATAACAGGTATATATTTGTCAATAATAAGTATATCATCTTTAAGGGAGCAATTCGGCTCTCTCGCTAAAGTAACCTAAAAAGAATAAGCCCTTTTATAAAAACTGAAAAAGGAAACCTGAAATTGAACATAATTTTAATACCAAAATAATTGGTGTAATCTACAATCGAACTGTGACAGATAGAATAATAAAAATTAACTTACATTTATGTCAGGAAATTCAGTCTCCTTATATTCTCCAATAACAGGTATATATTTGTCAATAATAAGTATATCATTTTTAGGGGAGCAATTCGGCTCTCTCGCTAAAGTAACTTATAAAGAATAAGCCCTTTTATAAAAACTGAAAAAGGAAACCTGAAATTGAACATAATTTTAATACCAAAATAATTGGTGTAATCTACAATCGAACTGTGACAGATAGAATAATAAAAATTAACTTACATTTATGTCAGGAAATTCAGTCTCCTTATATTCTCCAATAACAGGTATATATTTGTCAATAATAAGTATATCATTTTTAGGGGAGCAATTCGGCTCTCTCGCTAAAGTAACCTATAAAGAATAAACCGGTTTATAAAAACTGAAAAAGGAAACTTGAAATTGAACATAATTTTAATACCAAAATAATTGGTGTAATCTACAATCGAACTGTGACAGATAGAATAATAAAAATTAACTTACATTTATGTCAGGAAATTCAGTCTCCTTATATTCTCCAATAACAGGTATATATTTGTCAATAATAAGTATATCATTTTTAGGGGAGCAATTCGGCTCTCTCGCTAAAGTAACTTATAAAGAATAAGCCCTTTTATAAAAACTGAAAAAGGAAACCTGAAATTGAACATAATTTTAATACCAAAATAATTGGTGTAATCTACAATCGAACTGTGACAGATAGAATAATAAAAATTAACTTACATTTATGTCAGGAAATTCAGTCTCCTTATATTCTCCAATAACAGGTATATATTTGTCAATAATAAGTATATCATTTTTAGGGGAGCAATTCGGCTCTCTCGCTAAAGTAACCTAAAAAGAATAAGCCCTTTTATAAAAACTGAAAAAGGAAACCTGAAATTGAACATAATTTTAATACCAAAATAATTGGTGTAATCTACAATCGAACTGTGACAGATAGAATAATAAAAATTAACTTACATTTATGTCAGGAAATTCAGTCTCCTTATATTCTCCAATAACAGGTATATATTTGTCAATAATAAGTATATCATTTTTAGGGGAGCAATTCGGCTCTCTCGCTAAAGTAACTTATAAAGAATAAGCCCTTTTATAAAAACTGAAAAAGGAAACCTGAAATTGAACATAATTTTAATACCAAAATAATTGGTGTAATCTACAATCGAACTGTGACAGATAGAATAATAAAAATTAACTTACATTTATGTCAGGAAATTCAGTCTCCTTATATTCTCCAATAACAGGTATATATTTGTCAATAATAAGTATATCATCTTTAGGGGAGCAATTCGGCTCTCTCGCTAAAGTAACCTATAAAGAATAAACCGGTTTATAAAAACTGAAAAAGGAAACTTGAAATTGAACATAATTTTAATACCAAAATAATTGGTGTAATCTACAATCGAACTGTGACAGAGAGAATAATAAAAATTAACTTACATTTATGTCAGGAAATTCAGTCTCTTTATATTCTTCAATAACAGGTATATATTTGTCAATAATAAGTATATCATCTTTAAGGGAGCAATTCGGCTCTCTCGCTAAAGTAACCTAAAAAGAATAAGCTCTTTTATAAAAACTGAAAAAGGAAACTTGAAATTGAACATAATTTTAATACCAAAATAATTGGTGTAATCTACAATCGAACTGTGACAGAGAGAATAATAAAAATTAACTTACATTTATGTCAGGAAATTCAGTCTCCTTATATTCTCCAATAACAGGTATATATTTGTCAATAATAAGTATATCATCTTTAGGGGAGCAATTCGGCTCTCTCGCTAAAGTAACCTATAAAGAATAAACCGGTTTATAAAAACTGAAAAAGGAAACTTGAAATTGAACATAATTTTAATACCAAAATAATTGGTGTAATCTACAATCGAACTGTGACAGAGAGAATAATAAAAATTAACTTACATTTATGTCAGGAAATTCAGTCTCTTTATATTCTCCAATAACAGGTATATATTTGTCAATAATAAGTATATCATTTTTAGGGGAGCAATTCGGCTCTCTCGCTAAAGTAACTTATAAAGAATAAGCCCTTTTATAAAAACTGAAAAAGGAAACCTGAAATTGAACATAATTTTAATACCAAAATAATTGGTGTAATCTACAATCGAACTGTGACAGATAGAATAATAAAAATTAACTTACATTTATGTCAGGAAATTCAGTCTCCTTATATTCTCCAATAACAGGTATATATTTGTCAATAATAAGTATATCATCTTTAGGGGAGCAATTCGGCTCTCTCGCTAAAGTAACCTATAAAGAATAAACCGGTTTATAAAAACTGAAAAAGGAAACTTGAAATTGAACATAATTTTAATACCAAAATAATTGGTGTAATCTACAATCGAACTGTGACAGAGAGAATAATAAAAATTAACTTACATTTATGTCAGGAAATTCAGTCTCTTTATATTCTCCAATAACAGGTATATATTTGTCAATAATAAGTATATCATCTTTAGGGGAGCAATTCGGCTCTCTCGCTAAAGTAACTTATAAAGAATAAGCCCTTTTATAAAAACTGAAAAAGGAAACCTGAAATTGAACATAATTTTAATACCAAAATAATTGGTGTAATCTACAATCGAACTGTGACAGATAGAATAATAAAAATTAACTTACATTTATGTCAGGAAATTCAGTCTCCTTATATTCTCCAATAACAGGTATATATTTGTCAATAATAAGTATATCATCTTTAGGGGAGCAATTCGGCTCTCTCGCTAAAGTAACTTATAAAGAATAAGCCCTTTTATAAAAACTGAAAAAGGAAACCTGAAATTGAACATAATTTTAATACCAAAATAATTGGTGTAATCTACAATCGAACTGTGACAGAGAGAATAATAAAAATTAACTTACATTTATGTCAGGAAATTCAGTCTCTTTATATTCTCCAATAACAGGTATATATTTGTCAATAATAAGTATATCATCTTTAGGGGAGCAATTCGGCTCTCTCGCTAAAGTAACTTATAAAGAATAAGCCCTTTTATAAAAACTGAAAAAGGAAACCTGAAATTGAACATAATTTTAATACCAAAATAATTGGTGTAATCTACAATCGAACTGTGACAGAGAGAATAATAAAAATTAACTTACATTTATGTCAGGAAATTCAGTCTCTTTATATTCTCCAATAACAGGTATATATTTGTCAATAATAAGTATATCATCTTTAGGGGAGCAATTCGGCTCTCTCGCTAAAGTAACTTATAAAGAATAAACCGGTTTATAAAAACTGAAAAAGGAAACTTGAAATTGAACATAATTTTAATACCAAAATAATTGGTGTAATCTACAATCGAACTGTGACAGAGAGAATAATAAAAATTAACTTACATTTATGTCAGGAAATTCAGTCTCTTTATATTCTCCAATAACAGGTATATATTTGTCAATAATAAGTATATCATCTTTAGGGGAGCAATTCGGCTCTCTCGCTAAAGTAACTTATAAAGAATAAGCCCTTTTATAAAAACTGAAAAAGGAAACCTGAAATTGAACATAATTTTAATACCAAAATAATTGGTGTAATCTACAATCGAACTGTGACAGATAGAATAATAAAAATTAACTTACATTTATGTCAGGAAATTCAGTCTCTTTATATTCTCCAATAACAGGTATATATTTGTCAATAATAAGTATATCATTTTTAGGGGAGCAATTCGGCTCTCTCGCTAAAGTAACTTATAAAGAATAAGCCCTTTTATAAAAACTGAAAAAGGAAACCTGAAATTGAACATAATTTTAATACCAAAATAATTGGTGTAATCTACAATCGAACTGTGACAGATAGAATAATAAAAATTAACTTACATTTATGTCAGGAAATTCAGTCTCCTTATATTCTCCAATAACAGGTATATATTTGTCAATAATAAGTATATCATCTTTAGGGGAGCAATTCGGCTCTCTCGCTAAAGTAACCTATAAAGAATAAACCGGTTTATAAAAACTGAAAAAGGAAACTTGAAATTGAACATAATTTTAATACCAAAATAATTGGTGTAATCTACAATCGAACTGTGACAGAGAGAATAATAAAAATTAACTTACATTTATGTCAGGAAATTCAGTCTCTTTATATTCTTCAATAACAGGTATATATTTGTCAATAATAAGTATATCATCTTTAAGGGAGCAATTCGGCTCTCTCGCTAAAGTAACCTAAAAAGAATAAGCCCTTTTATAAAAACTGAAAAAGGAAACTTGAAATTGAACATAATTTTAATACCAAAATAATTGGTGTAATCTACAATCGAACTGTGACAGATAGAATAATAAAAATTAACTTACATTTATGTCAGGAAATTCAGTCTCCTTATATTCTCCAATAACAGGTATATATTTGTCAATAATAAGTATATCATCTTTAGGGGAGCAATTCGGCTCTCTCGCTAAAGTAACCTATAAAGAATAAACCGGTTTATAAAAACTGAAAAAGGAAACTTGAAATTGAACATAATTTTAATACCAAAATAATTGGTGTAATCTACAATCGAACTGTGACAGAGAGAATAATAAAAATTAACTTACATTTATGTCAGGAAATTCAGTCTCTTTATATTCTTCAATAACAGGTATATATTTGTCAATAATAAGTATATCATCTTTAGGGGAGCAAGTCGGCTCTCTCGCTAAAGTAGCCTATGATAGCCCCGATTTCAAGAACAGAGGAAGCAAATATGAAAATAAACACAATTTTAATACCAAAATAACAGGTCTAATCTACAATTAACCTATCAATGATATAATATATTAAAGAATTACATACATTTATGTCAAGAAATTCAGTATTTTTATATTCGTCAATAACTGGTGTATATTTGTCACTAATGGTATATCCTCTTTAGGGGAAAAAGTTGACTCTCTCGCTAAAGTAGCCCATAAAGAATAAACCCATTATAAGAACTAAGCAAATTTGAAAATAAAAACACAATTTTAATACCATAATAACTCGGTCTAATCTTCAATCGAACTATGGCAGACGGGAAATAATAAACATTAACTCACATTTATGTCAGGGAATTCAGTCTCTATATACGTTATTCGTCAATAATAGGTATGTCTTCTTCAGGGGAGCAAGTCGCCTCTCTCTCTAAAGTAGCATGTTAAGAATAAACTCCAATTATAAGAACCGAGAGAGAAAATATGAAAATAAACACAACTTTAATGCCAAAATAGTAGGTCTAATCAACAATCGAGCTATGACGGATTGGATATAATAAAAATTAACTTACATTTATGTTTGGAATTATCGTTTGTTTATATTCGTCAATATTAGGCTTATATTTATGATTAACAGGTATATCCTCGTTAGGAGAGCAAGTCGGCTTTTTCGGTAAATTAGCCTATAAAAAATAAATTGGATTATAAGTACTGAGAAAGCAAAAAAAAAATGGAAATTTTAATACCAAAATAATTTGTCTAATCCACAATCGAACTATGACAGACGAGATATAATAAACAGTAACTTATATTTATATCAAGAAATCCAGTATTTTTATATTCGTCAACATCATATATATATTCGTCAATAATAGGTATATCCTCTTTAGGGGAGTAAGTCTGCTCTCTCGCTAAAGTGGACTATAAAGAATAAACCCGATTACAATAACAGAGAAAACAAATTTGAAAATAAACACAATTTTAATAGCAAAATAATAGGTCTAATCTATAATTGAACTATCAATGATAGAATATGCATTACATACATTTATGTCAAGAAATTCAGTCTCTTTATATTCGTCAATAGCAGGTTATATTTGTCAATATTAGGTATATCCTCTTTAGGGGAGCAAGTCGACTCTGGCTAAAGAATTCTATAAAGAATTACGTTTTATTAGTTAGTTTAATTTATCAGTTTAAACTAACTGATAAATTTAAGGATAATATTAACTTTAAAAATATTGCTGGGATATATGTTGTAACCCTCCTTTCTCTGGATAATATCTATAAATTTTATATCGATAATACTAAACGTACGGTTGGTATCCGTTTGTCTGAACACGCAAGAGACATAAAAAATGGTAAATTAACAACTGGCCTTGTCCAATTCGTGAATAAAGATAATTTTCGCTCTCTTTTTGAAAAAACTTTTCTTTTAGTTCTGTAATAGCCTCCGTTCGATCTTGCTATATAAATCCCTTTTTATTTATTTATATCGTTCTTCTATTTGTAATTTTGACCCTGTTTAGGTCCTAAGTTATGCCTGGCGACACGTTCTCGATTCCCTGCATGTTAAGCCTTTGCATAGCTACATTGATTTATAATTATTGTGTTTTAAAAATCGTTTGTCTTTAAATCCTTTTGAAATATTTTATTTTGAACTTTAATAAATTATAATCTGACTCATAATCCACCTTTTTGTACAACTTACAATTTCATGATATGCAAATTTTACTTGACAGTATGGATTGTATTTAAGCACGTTGGCATCGCTTCTAATTGTATTGCCACTGAGGGTGAACATGTAATATGTTCGAAAGCGCTTTGGCTATTGTTTTTACGTCTGTTGGATGATTCTAAAATAAAATGACTATTAGATCTGTGAGATTTGCCATTTATTAGTAATTAGTACAATAAATGCTTTTCTGAAAGAAATACGAAATATAAATTTTTATACGGTCCCCCGGTCCTACCAATTATATTTAGGAAAATCATCCCCATGCAATTTCATGCAAAATAAAAAAAATATCTTCCATTTAGACCAAAATTCACAGATTTATGGAGCATTAAACTTTATGACTTTAGTCGCTTTTTCGCGCATAAAAATGTCCCGTTTCAGGCAACCAACCAATCAGGGACCTTAATGACCATTTCTCAGCAGAAAAAGTGCTCAACTTTAAACAGCTATAAGTCGGTCAATGTTAGTCGTAAAAGGAGGATTTTTTTTTTATTTTGCATAAAATTGTATGAGGATGATTTTCCCAACTATAATTGGTAGGACCAGGGGACTGTATAAAAATTTATATTTAGTATTTCTCTCAGAAATATATTTAGTGATTTAAACTGTTTCTAAGATAATAGATTTTAAACTTTAACACATTTTTGCAATTGGAAGTATATCTCTGTGACTAACGGTTGAGGAAATAGCCATTGGGCACCGATAGCACTGGACACCCTGTATGTATATATATATATATATATATATATATATATATATATATATATATATATATATATATATATATATATAAACATATATATATATATATATATATATATATATATATATATATATATATATATATATATATATATATATATATTATTTAAATAATTTAGATCCAATATATGGTAATGCTTATAATACATTACTCGCTATAGCATTCGCAAATACAAAACTATCACTACGAACACAACTCTTTTTGTAACGCTTTTCATGCAGTTGTCTTCATATTGTCTTCAATGTTGTCTTGCTACAAAAAATTTTCAGACTATAAATCTTACAAGATTTACTCAATTTTATACATCTTTTTAACTTGCTCACAGATAGATACATAGACAGACGTTATTAAAAATATCGGATTCGCATCAAAAAGCTTTACATTTAAAGAGTTGTTTAAAGTTGAAATAATTTAAAAAAATTAACTTACTCGGGCAGTTTTTGCCCTGTACATTTGATAGACTACGTAAGTAACACCGGTCTCCAAAGCAATTGCAATATATTTGCTTAAATTGCTCATAATCAATCTCATCAAGCGCAAGGTTTTAAATAAAGTGAATCTTTTTCTTCGATAATTATTTCAATTTTAATTTCAATTTTAATTTCAATTTTAACAATATTCTTTGATCATTATAACAATGATCAAAGAATATTGTCGTCAAATAGATACATTTGGAATTTTTAAACACTGAATAACAATGGTTATTTTCTTTTCTGTTGCTTAGTGCTATAAACTGGCTAATTTCGCGCATGCGTAAGACCTCGTTTGCAATAGATGGCTATTATAGGACTGTTAAGATATTATTTTAATAGTTATAAGTATTTAAATACCTACATTTAGAAATGTTTATTTTTCGTACTCAATTTAAATTTAAAAATCTGATGTGGACAACACATGACTTTCCTTATATAATGCAATGAATTTACTACTTTTACAGTTTAAAAAAATGTTATTCTTATAGTAGATACTTATATTCTTTCCAAGATATTGAATTTTCTTCAATTAGTCGTCATTTTTATTGATTTAGCGTCATTTTTATCAATTTGGCAAGATTTTTGTTAATTTGGCAACAATTAAAAATGTCGCCAAGTTGGCGACATTCCGCCAAATTCTTCGCCAAAATCTCGCCAAACGTTATGGATGGAGAAATAAGTGATTCTTACAGCAGATAAATGACTATTGGCGTTCAAATACAAAAGTATTACTCAAAGTATCTTTTTTCATGAATGGAACGAGCTAGATCCACGAGAATGATGTCACCGAATTTATCGCATGGTATTACATATGAAAAGTGAACATGTTTCTCAATAGGAAATATTTTTTTTTATTTTATATAACTTTTTGATAATATTTTGAAAAATGTGCAATATCTCGAGAACGGTTCATGTTAGCGTTCTAAAATTTATGTCAATCGTTTTCTAATGAAAAATTACATCAGAAATGTCTCTTTGCGTAACTTTATTAGCGGTTATGATTTTTTGGCGATTTTTTTCAAAATTTCACTCGAAAATTTAGGGGATCCTGAACATTCGATTACGTATAAAAACAACAAGCTTCCAGTGTTTACGGATTGCGATTTTTGTACCAAATTTCGTTCGAATCGATCCATTCGTTCGTCAGTTATCGTCTCCACAGACTCACGGACATACACACACACACATACTTTCACACACACACACACACACACAAACAGGCAGACATCACTTCAAAAATGTTTGATTCGTGATCAGGGATGCTTGAAACGTGCTCTCCCGTCGAAAACTCGAATTCGAATTTTCGACCCCGTCACAATACTTTCCTTATATATTGTTGGAAATAATCAATACATCGCGATTCACGTTCCCGTGAACGGGCGTTTATGCAAATTTAATATGAACGACTCTTCCCGTTCACCGGCGTGAACCGTGACGTTTTTCAACATGAGGTTTCATGCAAATCAGTTCTCAATGCGTACGCATCTGATTTGCATATCCGGGGGCGTTTCCGGAACTGTCCATTCTCGGATATATAGGGCAGAGGTTTCTTGAAGCAATGAGAAAGTCGATCTAGATCAGACAGATCGATGAGATCGGATCAGACGTCTGAAGAAGTCAGACGAAATAGACACTGATGGTCTGATGCAGGCAGACAGAAATGTTTTTGACTGAAGTACTGCGGAATATCGTTTGACGACGGTGAATAGTCGAAACGGATGCAGATGTGGTCAGTTTGGACCAGCATGTATTGAACGTTAAATTTACTTACAAACGTTCGGAAGCCGCTTTAAATATTTTCCTGATGTTCTATCCTTTGGTTTCCCTTTGCCAAGTGATGGTGGCTGAAATACACGCAAGTGATAGAGGTAGTATAGTAACTTACTACCAAATGCTTCAAGGAATCTCTGTCTAGTCATTTACAACTAAAAATCTTTTGTACATAGTATATTTTTGATGTTTTAAAAAAAAATGGAAAATTACCAGGTACGTATAATATGCCGAGTTGTGTTTTTCACCAAATAAAGTGAACGAAGTTTTTCTTTAAAACTGGACTTGTGTACTTTCATGACCCAGCCAACACTTATTGACTCTGACAGTGCGTGCTTTGCTATCTTCAAATTTTAAATTTTCCATGATATATTATGATTATAAGGAAAGTAATAATTTGTTTTATTCTGTGTCGTCTATACAAGTTCATTCATTTAATGAGACATTCTTTTAAAAATACACAGGAATTTCTTTTAATAGAAAACTTTGAAATTTTTATTTCTCAAATTTGATGCAACTTAAATAAAGAAGTTTTTATGCGATATAAAGATTTTTTAAAAGTGTAAAGCAAGTCCTTTAATTTATCTACAGGATATATTAATGTACTGCAGTGAAAATATTACAAAAATATTAAATAAAAACTATTTATTATTTGAATCACTTACGTAACCCTAATAACAACATTATTTATAAGTTTCATATTTTAAAGATAAACTAGGATTATTATTACAAAACAAATGTTCAATGCTATAAACTATTTACAGTATGCTCAATGCTATAAACTAGCTACATTTGCGCATGCGTAAAACCTCGCTTGTGATGTATGATTATTATAGGACTATTAGAATGTTATTTTAATAGTTATAAGTATTTAAATATTTACATTTAGAACTGTATATTTTTCGTAGTAAATTTAAATATAAATTAATCCTAACACTTCTAAATGAATAAAAATCTAAATGTATAATAAATTGCTAGTTTTCTTTAATTTTTCTAAAAAATTCAGTAATTTTCAATTCAAATTGTTAAACTGTTTAGAACTGTTTATTTTTCTTTGTCGATTTAAATAAAAAATAATCCTAACACTTCTAAATGAATAATAATCTAAATGTAAAATAAATTGCTAGTTTTCTTTAATTTTTCTAAAAAATTCAGTAATTTTCAATTCAAATTGTTAAACTGTTTAGAACTGTTTATTTTTCGTTGTCGATTTAAGTAAAAAATAATCCTAACACTTCTAAATGAATAATAATCTAAATGTAAAATAAATTACTAGTTTTCTTTAATTTTTCTAAAAAATTCAGTAATTTTCAATTCAAATTGTTAAAGAGATTTTGGAACAAGATTATATTTTCCTTATCTATGAATTGTTTTATTCTGTGCCATTTATACAGCTATATTTATTTAACCATACGTTCTTTAAATTTTCATAAGAACTTTTTTCAATTGAAAACTTTGAAACTTTTAAATTTCAAATTCGATGTAACTTTTAATAAAGAAGTTTTTATATCATATAGAGATTTTTAGAAATGCAAAGCAAGCTCTTTAATTTATTTGCATAATATATCAATATACTGCTGTGAAAACATTACAAAAAATATTTTATAAAAACTATATTTACGTTCCCTGCAATACATGGCAATGCATAGGGAAAGTATTGGAATCGTGTCAAAAATCGCAACTCGAGTTTTCGATGGATCTATGTGTTTGAAGCATTCTAGAACTCGAAAAATTTATTCTTATGTGATATCTCAAAAACTAATCTACAAAATTTCACAACATTTTGTAGATAAGTCACTGGTTGTTTTTTCCTGTTGCTGATTAAATCTTGGTACGATTCGGAAAATATAACCTACTTTTTTGCGAAAGGGCCAGCAAAAATCGTCAAAATCTAAAATAAAATACAATGTATGCTCAAATGTATCAATTAAATCCTTGTTTCATACGTCAATGCTAATGACGAAAATAATAAGACCAACCGTATAACTTCAGTTCTGTCTTCCTCTAGTTTGTGAGGAAAAAATATTAGTTTCTGATTTTCAGCCCCTCTGGAGTTATAGCCACCTCAAAATGGCGATTTTGTAATTCACATTTGCGAAATTTAAGTCCATTTTAATCTTGTTAAACTAAAAACTAAATGCAAAATACTTATTCTGAAAGCTCAAAACATCTAATTTTAGGGGGGAGGAAGTTTGTTTAGTTATCTTAGATAGTTATGGCGTTATAATCACTTCCGCGAACCCCAGAAAACCCGTATTTTGGCCCAAGTAAAAATAGGTCTAGGTCAAAAATGGCGGCAAATAAAGAAAAACTAAACATTATTTTGGTATACACACAAATGGTACTAACTATGGCAGGAATATAATAAAAAATGATCGAACACCCGCTATGCTCATTCCACGTGGAATGGCCCTATAGTTAATTGTAGATGAAAAGGAGGGCAAACTTCAAGGGTCATCACATGTGTATAAGTGGTGCATTACAAATTTTGTACTTACTATGATAGATAAATAAAAAATGTATTACACAAAGCATTAAGAATGCGTTTTAAGAATAATTTTTACTGTTTACTATTTTAGAATATAATCGCTGTGAATTCCGGGTGTAATTTTAGCTCCGTATATTTACAGTTTAAGAATCACTGTTTGAATAACGTCTCTCAGTCTAAAAATCCCTGTCTTAATCACAGAGTACAGTTTAAGAATCACTGTTTGAATAAAGGCTCTTATATTAAAAGTCACTGTCATACTTTAATATCACTGTTTTAATCACTTTAATATCACTGTCATATTTTAAAAATCACTGTTTTACTTTGAAAATCATTGTTTCAATAGCTGATTTTATTTTAAGAATAATTGCATAATCAGGGCTTTGATTTTAAGAATCATTGCTTTCATTTTAACAATAACTGTTTTAGTCGCGGCTTTCATTTTAAAAATCATTGTTTTAGTCACGGATTTTATTTTATGATTCATTGCTTGCTTTAATCAGAGCTTTCATTTCAAAAACCATTACTTTAGCTACGGCTTTCATTTTAAGAATCATTGCTTTAGTCAAGTCTTTTATTTTAAAAATCCCTGTTTTAGTGTCGACTTCTATTTAAGAATAATTGTTTTAGTCATGCCATTCATTTAAAGAATCTTAAAAGTCGTTTGAAATGCACTGTTTAAGTCTAATATTTCATCTTATTGATCTCACATTACGCATAAGAAATAATTATCTTTGAAAGAGAAGACTATTTTTCTTACCAAATAATTATACGATTCTTTGAAGTATCATCATTTATCAAATTACGGGATGCTTTGAGGAATCCTATAATTAGTTTGTACGCCTCTGATCCTCAGTTCCTTTCAATAGACTAATGAAAAGGAAATATTTAACCCGTCCCTCAATACAAATTAATACACGGCGATAAATATATTCGCTACAAATGGACTATTCAAGAAGTAGCTAACGCGAAATGAACGAAGCACACTCCCGCGTCGCACGAGGGAATCGAAGAACATCATTATTGATTAAGGACACGTTACAGAGGCATGAAACTCTTTAGCAGCTAAGCTGCGGAAAATTCAGGAATTAGAAAATTGCCTGGTATCGATTTGTTGATGTACAGTTTCTTCAGAGTAATGGAAATAATTACATTCAAGCTCATGGTGTGTAGTGATAGGACAGCCCAGTGGTTAGCGAGAGAGATTGCCCTCGAACGACCCGATTTCGATTCCTGGCTCTTTCCAAACTGTCTCTGTGCTCTCGCGGAGTACGGGCACGTTAAATATGTGGATATGTAAGTCCTTCCGAGAGGTTGGTGTTAGAAGAAGGAGGGTACGGTCCTTGTGAATGCCGTTCCCGCTAGTTTCCCTTCTAAATTGAGTGGCCATTCAAACAAATATCCTACAACTTCGGATACGTAGGATGGTCTGTGTCGAAGAAGAAGAAGCCCATGATGTGTAAAATTAGTGTTGAAGTTAAAATGTTTTCCAATAGGTTCCTCAATGTCAGAATGGACACATCTGTAACAAACAGCACAGTAAAATATGTCCTACAATCACTCTTCTATTTCATAAATCAGCATATGTGTTGCTCTCCTTAAAACACTAAATAACGGTTAAATGCGCGGGCAATTTGAAAATTTGCTTTATGCCGTAGTTTTGCAAATCTCCATGGCGACTAACAAAATCAGTCTTGCCATTCATTTGGAAATCGAACTAGTACTCCATGAGTAAAGCTCCTAAATATACAGGTTGGCGCAACAGTGGCCATTTTGACACCCAGCTGAAGCTAATCCCAGTTCAATATGCTTTCCAATATATACTATCCAATTTTGGTCCATCCAATATGCACCATCCAATACCATCCAATATTGGTTCAAATTACTTCAACGGTTTCTGAAAATACGAAACGAAAATATGTAAACTATATACATTTTTCGTATTTTTTTTCTGCGTTTCCTTTTACATAATGTATGAAACTTGCCACACAAATTAGGTCCAAATTGCTTCAGTGGTTTTTGAAAGTACGAAAGGCTAACGATTTGACACCCACATACACTCACACCGACAAAAGTCCCTCCAGGTATCTTGGGACCCTATCAATGTATTTATAATGAAAACTCAACTAGCAATAAAATCACGATCATCATACATTTCTGAGGCCGCAATGGTTAAAGTAAATAAACACTTACTTAATCTACTGCTAAAAGCATATGTATCAAGAAAAGTGATAGAAGTCACAATCACTAACATCATACTTTAGCTTTCCGAACGGGAAAGTAAAAGGTATGTCATAAAACCCTGAAACTGTTAGAGACCTTTTTGATGAGACAAATCGAATTCTACTTAACAGTCTCATGTTTAACCAAAAATTATTCCATGTTTTACAAGAATAATGGTAATGTGCCATAATTCGACAAGTAAACTATAGTCAGCCAAGTAGGCACTTTAGCTGAAGATACTTTCAGCATAGTCAACCAACATAGTCATATAGTTGAACATAGTCAACCAAGTAGGCAGTTCAATTGACAAGTATGAATGGTGAATGGTGTTGATTGAATAATTTAAACACGGGCTAAAATTTGTTTGCATGCTTCAAGTCCTCAATGTCGTCCAATCAACTGATCAATAGAGAATATTTAAATCTAATTAAATAAGAATTAAGGTGAAACGTTATTCACGGTGCGTTCAAAATGTATCTGTAACTTTGAATAAAAGGAACAAGCTCGTCTTCATACAGGGAATTGAGAATCAGCAGTATTGATCAGAAACACGTGTTGTATACTCGTTGCAGCTGAGCATGCGAAATTTTCAGAGCTAGGAAAAGGCACTGCAATCGATTTGCTGTTTTTTGGAAGCTTGGAATTATATCCAATTACGAATTTTGAAGATTTTTTTATAAGTGACACGTTTTGTTTACTCTTTGATGCGAAGTTTATAGATTTAAAATAGTTAATTCGCTGCTTTAAATTATATCCTATTCCAAATTTTTAAAAAAAATACGGTATATCGTTCTGAAAGTTTAAATTTGAAATCACGTTGGCAAAACTGTGTGCAGAAATCCCCAAAAAGTATAAATATAGTATCGATACTGAAGTATCGATACTATAGTATGAATTGAAGTATCGATACTATAGTATGAATTGAATTATCGATGCTTTGACAGAAATATCGAATACTGAAGTATCGATACTTTTACATCGTACTTCAGTAAACAAAGTGTCGATGCTTTGAAGTATCAATACTTCGACATTGGTACTTTTTAGGTATCTATACATTTTTAGCAATAGCTATACTTATACTAATTTTCCTGTTTTTGTTATAAGCCTTCAAATAAAGTTAGTAAAATTGTGTACGACCTGAATTCAATTTAACTTTGTTATAAACCTTCGCACATTAAACAAATTAGCTTGTACGAAAGCTTTCCAGTTTTACATAAATCTGCATTTTATTGCAATAAGATATTCGATATCATAACTATTAATCCGTAATTTTTCTTTTATAAAAAAATGTATTAAAAGAATAACATTGTGAATGGATGAAAAATATTTTATGATAGATTTACTTATTTGCATATTCTAAAAAGGCATGTTAAACGATCATTTATATTAAAAACATGTGCATGTATGTTAAAAAGACAAAATTTTTTACTGAAAATAAAAATGATAATGAAAATATGTTATTAGCCGTCGCACATTAAACAAATTAGCTTGTATTAAATCATTCCATACGAAAGTTTTAGCCACATGTTATTGCAATAAAACATTTGAAATAATAACTATTAATACGTAACTTTTTTTTCTAAAAGCACGTATTAAAAGAATAACATTGTGAATGGATGAAAAATAGATTATGATAAATTTATTTCTTTGTGTATTCTAAAAGGTATATAAAAAGATCATTAATGTTAAAAACATGTGCACGTATGTTAAAAAGACAAAATTTTTTACTGAAAACAAAATTGATAATGAAAATACATTATTAGCAGTCGCACATTAAACAAATTAGCTTGTATTAAATCATTCCATACGAAAATTTTATCCGCATGTTATTGCAATAAAACATTTGAAATAATAACTATTAATACGTAATTTTTTTTCTGAAAGCACGTATTAAAAGAATAACATTGCGAATGGATGAAAAATAGATTATGATAAATTTACTTGTTTGTGTATTCTAAAAGGTATATAAAAAGATCATTAAAGTTAAAAACATGTGCACGTATGTTAAAAAGACAAAATTTTTTACTGAAAACAAAATTGATAATGAAAATACATTATTAGCAGTCGCACATTAAACAAATTAGCTTGTATTAAATCATTCCATACAAAAATTTTAACCGCATGTTACTGCAATAAAACATTTGAAATAATAAATATTAATACGTAACTTTTTTTTCTAAAAGCACGTATTAAAAGAATAACATTGTGAATGGATGAAAAATAGATTATGATAAATTTACTTGTTTGTGTATTCTAAAAAGTATATAAAAAGATCATTAATGTTAAAAACATGTGCACGTATGTTAAAAAGACAAAAAATTTTACTGAAAACAAAATTGATAATGAAAATATATTATTAGCAGTCGCACATTAAACAAATTAGCTTGTATTAAATCATTCCATACGAAAATTTTATCCGCATGTTATTGCAATAAAACATTTGAAATAATAACTATTAATACGTAACCTTTTTTTCTAAAAGCACGTATTAAAAGAATAACATTGTGAATGGATGAAAAATAGATTATGATAAATTTACTTGTTTGTGTTTTCTAAAAGGTATATAAAAAGATCATTAATGTTAAAAACATGTGCACGTATGTTAAAAAGACAAAATTTCTTACTGAAAACAAAATTTATAATAAAAATACATTATTAGCAGTCGCACATTAAACAAATTAGCTTGTATTAAATCATTCCATACGAAAATTTTAGCCGCATGTTATTGCAATAAAACATTTGAAATAATAACTATTAATACGTAACTTTTTTTTCTAAAAGCACGTATTAAAAGAATAACATTGTGAATGGATGAAAAATAGATTATGATAAATTTACTTGTTTGTGTATTCTAAAAGGTATATAAAAAGATCATTAATGTTAAAAACATGTGCACGTATGTTAAAAAGACAAAATTTTTTACTGAAAACAAAATTGAAAATGAAAATATATTATTAGCAGTCGCACATTAAACAAATTAGCTTGTATTAAATCATTCCATACGAAAATTTTAGCCGCATGTTATTGCAATAAAACATTTGAAATAATAACTATTAATACGTAACTTTTTTTTCTAAAAGCACGTATTAAAAGAATAACATTGTGAATGGATGAAAAATAGATTATGATAAATTTACTTGTTTGTGTATTCTAAAAGGTATATAAAAAGATCATTAATGTTAAAAACATGTGCACGTATGTTAAAAAGACAAAATTTTTTACTGAAAACAAAATTGATAATGAAAATATATTATTAGCAGTCGCACATTAAACAAATTAGCTTGTATTAAATCATTCCATACGAAAATTTTAGCCGCATGTTATTGCAATAAAACATTTGAAATAATAACTATTAATACGTAACTTTTTTTTCTAAAAGCACGTATTAAAAGAATAACATTGTGAATGGATGAAAAATAGATTATGATAAATTTACTTGTTTGTGTATTCTAAAAGGTATATAAAAAGATCATTAATGTTAAAAACATGTGCACGTATGTTAAAAAGACAAAATTTTTTACTGAAAACAAAATTGATAATGAAAATACATTATTAGCAGTCGCACATTAAACAAATTAGCTTGTATTAAATAATTCCATACAAAAATTTTAGCCGCATGTTATTGCAATAAAACATTTGAAATAATAACTATTAATACGTAATTTTTTTTCTGAAAGCACGTATTAAAAGAATAACATTGTGAATGGATGAAAAATAGATTATGATAAATTTACTTGCTTGTGTATTCTAAAAGGTATATAAAAAGATCATTAATGTTAAAAACATGTGCACGTATGTTAAAAAGACAAAATTTTTTACTGAAAACAAAATTGATAATGAAAATATATTATTAGCAGTCGCACATTAAACAAATTAGCTTGTATTAAATCATTCCATACGAAAATTTTATCCTCATGTTATTGCAATAAAACATTTGAAATAATAACTATTAATACGTAATTTTTTTTCTTAAAGCACGTATTAAAAGAATAACATTGTGAATAGATGAAAAATAGATTATGACAGATTTACTTGTTTGTGTATTCTAAAAGGTGTATTAAGAGATCCTTTATGTTAAAAACATGTGCATGTATGTTACGAAAAAAACAAATTCGATACGAAAATTTTTACTGAAAACAAAATTGATAATGAAAACATATTATTAGCCGTCGCACATTAAACAAATTAGCTTTTATTAAATCATTCCATACGAAAGTTTTATCCGCATGTTATTGCAATAAAACATTTGAAATAATAACTATTAATACGTAATTTTTTTTTCTTAAAGCACGTATTAAAAGAATAACATTGTGAATAGATGAAAAATAGATTATGACAGATTTACTTGTTTGTGTATTCTAAAAGGTGTATTAAGAGATCCTTTATGTTAAAAACATGTGCATGTATGTTACGAAAAAAACAAATTCGATACGAAAATTTTTACTGAAAACAAAATTGATAATGAAAACATATTATTAGCCGTCGCACATTAAACAAATTAGCTTTTATTAAATCATTCCATACGAAAGTTTTATCCGCATGTTATTGCAATAAAACATTTGAAATAATAACTATTAATACGTAATTTTTTTTTCTTAAAGCACGTATTAAAAGAATAACATTGTGAATGGATGAAAAATAGATTATGACAGATTTACTTGTTTGTATATTCTAAAAGGTATATTAAAAGATCATTTATGTTAAAAACACATGTATGTGTGTTAAAAACACAAAATTTTACTGAAAACAAAAATGATAATAAAACTATACTATTTTATTTTATTCCTCTGATAAATTCAGATATTTTTTCCAGTATAATTGAATATTAAGTTAAATTAATAACTTGCAAGACAGCAGAGCAAACCACATATCCTTTTACCTTTACTTTTGATACGTGGACTGTTAAAGTCTCGAAAAGCAAATATATATAAGGAAATGTAAATCCTTAAATTTTTGTAATTACTTCTGAATATACTTTGCGCATACAGCAAATTTTCCAAAGAATGCGGGAGACGCTATTTAGTCTCCAGGAATGTGTGGAGTTATTTACACTTTGTGGGCGTATTCCCTTGTATAAATATAAGAAATGTCTCCTTGTTAAAACACATATTTGAGATGATACGTCGTTATTCAAGAATATTATGTTATCATTCTACGTATTTACCTTCATCCTGGTCGGATCCTAAATTGAAGCCAATACATATTTGGATTTCTGCATACTAAATCATATTTGCGACTGAACAGTGTAATATATTAGTATGTTATTACAGCTTTTTAATCAGAAATGGGGTAATTTTTAATAGATTCGTAAGTTCATGAAATGAAATAAAATACGTAAAATTTCAATGAGAAAACTCTATCCTAATACAATTTTACATTAATAACTGCCAAATCTCATACATAATTTTAGTTTCACTCTTTCGTAAAATACAGTTTTATTGAATACGTTTAATACAGCTTATTGTGTAAGGTGACGGTAGACGTTGAAATGAGCAAAAATCGACTAAAAAAAGTTTTTTTTAATATATAACATTATTTTACACATTTAACCTTTTGTTTACGGGTGGGACAGCGTCCATCCCAAACGAAGAGTCTCCCAAAAATACAGGTATATCAAATACCTGCATGTCAAATACCTGTATTTTGGGAAGGCTCTTTGTTTGGGATGGACGCTATCCCATCCGTAAGCAAAAGGTTAAATGCATTTTTTTCGAAACGGAATTTTCAAATGTTTTACATTTTTAAAATGCTCCATGCGTCTTAATTTTTGTTTGAGCTGCATGAAATTTGGCAAGAAGACAAATTTCATACTTTTTAATGAAACTGGGTATGCATTTTATAATTGTACTTTGTTAAGGTAATTTAAAGTGAACCTAATTAAATGATGAAAATTAAGTTTTAATGCAGAAAAATGTTTTTTAAAAATTAACTTTCTAAGGAATTTAAAAATTAATTATTACCTAAATTTGTTCATAATGTGTTTTTGAGTGATCATAATGTAAAATTAATCAAAAATGTGAACAAATGGCACGCAAAGAGCATTTTCAAATTTCGTTAAAAAAAATTAAATTAAAAAAAAATACAAAATTATAACAAAATTGAAAAAAATTTAATGGTATTTTATATAGTAATGTTAAGAGAAATATATATACAAATTTTCATGTTTCTAAGTCAATAAATAAATAAAAAAAATGTCAACGTTCACCGTCCCCTTAATAGCATATACATCTTTTAAGACCTTATGCATCCCTTTACGTTCTGGTTGAAATGTCCTAAAGATGTAAAGTATAATCTGTTAATGCAAGAGCGGCTATACTGTCGAAAGCCCAGACCGTCCGACTCGTCCTAGGACATGAGTAGCAATTTGGACGGCCAGGGCGGCTATACTGTATCGATTCAGAAAATTTGCAGCACCTCTAGTGGCGAATTAAAAAAGTTAGAATCCCTATCTCGAAAACGAGGAAAGATGAGTAAAATTTTTTATTTACAAATTTGTAGAGTGTTCTTTGTTTAGTATGAAACGACGTGAAGTTTGCGCATAGACTTTTTACTGTATATTGTTCGTGTTTACTCTGTACTTGTCAATAAACTTGTTAGTTATCCAGAAATTTGGACTCATTCTTGTATCCTGCGTACATATCAATGATTCTGGAGGATACTCTGTAAAAATATACTTATATTGAGGCATATCTCTCTAAATTTAGCCGGGTAGAAAGGCTATATTTAAACAAAGCTAAAGTAAACACGGCTAAAATTAAAAAGGCCTAAATTTAGATAAATTTGGCACCATATTTAGCAGTTTAGAACGTTTAGCACCTAAATATCGTTAAATCTATCCATAAAATGGCTGCGTTTTAATCTGTTTTGTAGGTTATTCAGGGCATTTATCCACTTCTATATTTCTAGCTATGATTATAGCTATAAAGTTTATTCAAGTGTTGGTAACACTGGTCTATTCGCTCCCACACTTAATGTCTTCCCTTGTAACCATTAAATCTAGTTAACTATTTAACTAGAATTAATGGTTATCTTCTAGTTAACTTTCATGAATTTCATCAGATCAAATTACTTATGTTAATAGATAAATTTGGGATATATAATTACGAAGTATTTGTTTGTGATTATTTCGTTTAACAGTAAACGACACCTCTGTCGGCGTCGTCAAACTTCTAATCGCTCTTTCTCTTTCAATTCAGGTTCCACCAGCAGGCTCTGGTGGAGGTGAAAATCTTAGAGCACCTATGCCGCAAGGACGAAGACGGCAGCCACCATATGATCCAGATGCTCAATCACTTCTACTTCCGGAATCACCTCTGCATCACCTTCGAGCTCATGGGGTGAGTGTTATCAGTCCCAAAAAGATTGAAACGCGCTTTAATTCTTTACCTGTTAGAGATAAGTGTGCAATGTAATTTGCAAAAATGTTGAAAGTAAGGTAGGAAATAAGACTACGTTTATGAAATAGTCCTCCCATTCATTTTCAAAAAGTTACACTTTTTAAATTTTTATACGATCCCTTAGATAAATTTGGCCAATCAGAAAATTTTTATTTTTATTACAATAAGATCATTAAAAAAAACCGCATATCTCTATCTTTAAAATCAATTGAATTATGATAAAAGAAAAAATCTGACTTATGCCACTTTTCCGTACCATGTGAAAGGCTGTTTCATCAGTGAAAATAGGGATCATTAAAAAATTGACGATGGAAATTGTTTAAATCAAAAATACGTGAATATTCATTTCAATTATATCAAATAAAAAATGGCATGTCTCAATGTGAAAAGTATTTAAGAATCCGTGATTGCATCTTGAACCTACACGGAATTCGCAAAAATGTCTCCTATGTATTATCATCCAGTTTTATCTTTTTTGTGATATGTCACAAATTTGCATTTCTAATTTGATATAGGGTCCCCATTCACAATGTTCAATTTTTAATTAAATATAACTCGCTTAATTTTAAAGATACAGATATGCGGGGTTTTTTTTAATGATTTTGTTGCATTAAAAATAAAAATTTTCTGATTGACCCAATTTGTCTAAGGGGGTCGTATAAAAATTTAAAAAGTGGTGTAACTTTCTGAAAATTAATGGGAGGACTATTTCATTAACGTAGTCTTATTTCCTACCTTACTTTCAACATTTTTGCAATTTACATTGCCCACTTATCTCCAACAGGTAAAGAATTAAAGCGCGTTTCAATCTTTTTGGGAGACCCTGTATATGTTACCGTAGTGTATAATTCAGTTATTTCATAAAATACCTAGTTATTTCATAGAATAACTGATAGAGTCAGTTAAAGTGTGTAATAAATTAATAATTCCACACTTTAACCAGTTATTCTATGAAATAACTAATTACTAACTAACTAACACACTCTCCTGGAGTGCAGAGGCTGGGACTTGGCACTTCGCTTTCTGTCCCAAGGGAAAAAATAACTAATTATTCTATAAATTAACTAATGATAGACAGTTAAAGTGTAAAATAAACAATTTGACAAAATCATACAACATACAAAATGTTATTCGTACAAAGACACAATAAAATCATGTGTTACAACAGGAATTACTAAAATGGCATTTGGAATTGCATAGATCATTATTTCTAAAACAAATACATTTTTTGTTGACGCACGGCGTTTTACATGAACATTTTCTAAATCCCTGACCGGTACCTAAACAAACTTTCAGCTGTAGCAACCGACCAGAGCGATTTCTCTATATCCCTCACTTCTTCGGTCTTAATTAGTTTTTGTTCACAGGCGCTGAACTGGGATCTGGAATATACACTTTAGCGGGGTTGTAGATCGTTATTCTATGAAATAACTAGTTAAACCATAGAATACAAATAAGTTTTACACTTTAACTGACTTGGTCAGTTATTTCATGAAATAACTAGGTATTTTATAAAATAACGGATTTCATACTTTAACTATAACATATATACTATATCCCAAAATAAAAAACATCTACGATGTAAGAAAAAGGACGGCGAGGGCAAAACTTTGTAATACAGTTTACGTCCTTGCATGTGCATCTCACAGACAAATCTGACAGAATAAATGAACAGAGAAATAAGTGCTCTAGAGTAACCTACATGTGACTTACCTAACTTTTCTAACCAATTTTGTAAAATTTTGTCGTATAGTTTTGGTGCGAGAGTAGATACATACATTGCAGAAACACACACACGATACAGTCGCCACGTTAAAATGGTAAATTCGTGTTCTAAAGTGCCCAAAACGTGTACATCATTTGAAAACTCGATTTTCAATTTTCGACTTCATTCCAATGCTTTCCGTATACTTTACCGTGTATTGTACGAAAAGTAAAAAAAGAATACTGTTCATATCACCCACAGCATACAGATGAATAGCACAACTATATTTAAATCCTTAATTTTGGAATAGTGAGTAATCATATCTATTTTGAACTTCAATGTGGTTTAAAACATTTTTCTTCTGTTAAAATATATGACTAGCGCAACTGTAAAAGTAGTCTAAAATATGATGTAGACGAAACATTTATTCTTTTAAATATCCACAGCACCATTTGGAAATATAGCAACATTTTCGCCAATGTACGGATATTTTAAAAAATTTGCCAATTTTTTTGCCAGAGTTCTGTGACTAAATTTGCTTAATTAAGGTGCTAAGTTAAAGTACAACTGAACATTTTCCTAACTCAATGTTTTTATTGGCCATTTAGTAATATTATATATGACATAAAATGCATGTCCAATATGGCAACGACAGAACTAGGATTTGAAGAAACTTTTTGCTTTGTGATGAAATAGCAAAATGTTGGTCAAAAATGTTGAGTTTTTAAAGATTTTTAGATTAAAATAAGGAAAAGCTTTGACCTAGAAATTCAAATTTTTAGGTAACTTGTCCAATCCTATTTGTTAATATATCTGAAAATTTTGTCAAAATTAGATGAATTTCTTATATCTAAACGTTGTCTAAATGATAAGAAAAAGGAAGAGGAGAAGTAGAAGGAAACTGTAAAATTACCACATTTTTTTTCTGAAATTCAAAAGTGTATATTTTTCTCGCTTTTGAAGATATAACAATGCGACTCTGAAATGATATGCTAGACTACCATAGACACTTCCAAAGGGTCATCGCAAATTCTTTTAACCACTGTAGTTTTATAGATATAGGTATAAGATATGTAGCTTGAAATAATTTCTATAATATAGTGTTTTGTCTTGCAGTTCCCGCTCCCCCGTGACATTTAACCACATGAAAGATGTGTGTAGAATAGAGATTCTGTCCTGCGCGAAAAGAAGTTTCTGACTTTTATCTGTCCATCCCGATTTTCCAGGACATTAATTCAAGGCCCGGATGCATTTTAAAATGTAAAAGACTCAAAATTTTAATTAATAGAAATCGGTTGATTTGAACTCATATCATCGGTTTAATATAGCAAGATTTTAATTTTTATCACTAACAGAGGTTTAATATATGAACTTAATAACATAGAGGAGATTATAACTTTCCTTTACTTCCCTACGTACAAGTTAGCTTTATCTCAAGTATATATTTTACTTCATGTCCTAAATATTCCTGCTTCACAACTCTTTAAGGGCACAGATAACAATTTTTCGTAAAAATCCAGAAACTATACTAATTGGAAGCGCACAAATCAGAACTTTAGAGAAGCAAAAATATATAAATATTAAGAAATAACAAACAAATGTCAGCACTGCAATTTTCTGAGATTCTGCCTTTTATTTTGTACGAAATCTACGAATGAGAGCAATAAGATTTAATGGCCAGCTATATAAATGGAGCTCTGAGCAATTTTCTCCTTAACTTAGAATGCCATAAAATTTAATTTACCTTTATTTTCAATGTGGAGGATTTTATTTCGTATTTTAGTGAAAGTAAATAAAATTTCAAGGTGTAATTTTCTACACGGGGAACAAATTACTGAACATAGGAAGATCACCGTAACTTTTTTTTTGTCAATGCGAATTGGCATTTTAGAAAACGCAGACGATAACTTATTATTATTTTTGGTGAGTTTAGAAGAGAAAAATATTTGTAAGACGGTATATGGGCTGTAAGATAACTATTATATTTACAGCTATAATGATATCTTAGCCTATTAAAGGTTAGTAAACTCTGTAAAAGGCCCGTCCCAAAAATAATGAGTAGCAATTAATAAATTTATCGCTAAATTTATTAATTGCTAAATTTATCGATCACGTGGTTCTTTCAAAATTATTCAGACTCAAAAATGAATAACATAAAAATGCTTCCCATCACATTTCAATACAGTTGTATATATTATTTAAACAATTACAGGGAATATTTTATTTATTTATTTATTTATTTATTTATTCATTCATTCATTTTGCTATTTAACAATGCATTGTTATTTGCTTCAAATTAATATCTAAGAAAAATTATTTAATATTAATTCGGCCATAAGTATTTATATTAATTTCACGGCAAATTGACATAAAAATTGGAACTACGGCCAAGGTTATCTAAAATATAAAAAAATATCTTCAAAACAAAGGTAAATTTATGCTAAAAGAAAGGCTCGAACCCGAACCTCTGAATCCTAAAATTAGTAAGTTACTGATTTTACCAGGGATCAAAAAGAAACCTCCAACTCTTTAGATCAAAAATTTAAATCGAGAACTTTTGTCTTCAATGAATCCATTTTTTTTTCCTTAGCTCTTTTTTTCCTTATATTTTAAATAAATTGTATGGTAGCAATTGTATGGATAAATTTTCTTGTAAGCATAGTAATTCAATTCCTACTTATGTTATTTTCTTGCATCTGGCAATGATTTTTTTTCAAAGTGTAAAATGGCAATTTGGAATGCTTTAAAACTCCTTTATGTGGTAGAAAATTCCTTGATTTTTTAACCCGACGAAAAAAAATTAGGTTCATTTAAAATTACCTTTCAATAATTAATTTTACTCTTTGCCAAGTGTCTAATTGATATTGAAATTGCATTCAATTATTTTCTGTTAAATTAGATATTTCTCCTTAATTGAAAGAAAAATTCCTTTTGTTAAAAAATTTCCTTTGTTCAAAAAGATATACGTATTTTCATTACGCACATACGTAGGATGGTTTTCCTAAAATTTTGAATGCAAACAAAGGACATAAAGCTTAATGAAACACGCTAATGAAATTTCAAAGAATTGAAGACTAAAGGTTTTGTCTTTAACCGCATTTACGTGCAAATACGTTTCTAGTGTGAACTACATAAAATATATTCAACAAGTCATTACTGATTTATAAATATTTTATCAATTTGATTGTTCGTAATGAAATCAATAACGCATCGAAATCATACTCAAGGAAGCCGTCTATAGGGAGCGTTCCTAAATTTAAGCTCGTATGCGTATTGCAGTTAAAAGGATATATGTATTGATTTAAGCTTATTGTGTGCTCGTCAGCGTAAAATAACTGATACCTGCAATGTCAGCCAGAAAAACTTGTTAGGTACACTATTTTGTTAACAACTGCGAAAACCTATAAATTCAGTCTAACTACACAGCCGGAATTGAATTTCTCATGCTACTCTAAGCTGCACTAGCCTTCATACTCACTGAATCCGCTCATAAAGAGCTGTTTTCTAATTAGAATCGGGCTCCTATTGCCGATAATAGCATCCATGTACTGGTTTTACGTTTATTCTGCACTTGTCAATATAGAACAGCTGATACCTGCAATGGCCAGTGGTTCATAACTGCTGCCAGAATAAACATTCATTTAATCGAATGTATTTTCTGAAATCTATATGGATTTTTAATACCATTTGTTAATGGTGGGGGTGCTAACGAATGATATTAGGTTTTACTGGATTTGAATTTTATAAAATATATTTTATTATATTATAAAGCAAAAGCTTGTCGTATGAAACAGTTGGCTGTTTGAATGTTAAAATTATGTCCATTTTAGGTTGATTTCTGTTCTTCAGAGTTTCAGATTAAATTTCATCTCATGAAAACAGAATCCGGTGTACTTTCGTTTAATCATTTTTCTGCTTGCTCAAGCTCTCGCTTTGTGTTCACCTCCAGACTTCTCTGCCCTGAATAAAATTAACTGGAGTTTAGCGCAACTCGACTTTCTCATAACAGAATTCGTTTTTGTTTTTAAATTTCACAAAAAAAAACTTTGAAAAAAAATTGGTATCGTGGTAAGTCCATATGATTACAACTATAGCGTGTAAGTCTCCACTTTAAAGAGTTTGAAAAAATATTTCGGTGGATACCATACTTGACAATGTATCTATCCTTCCCCCCCCCCTCCAGAGGATAATTTACCCCCTCCCCCGATGGCTTCACGAACAAAAAAAAATTGTATCGCGGATATTTTTCACAACAATGATTGAAACTATAAGGTCTCGTGATCATTTAGCCGTAAATAAACTCTTTTACGTATGATGTTGACCAATTTTGTCCTATGCTGCCATGTTAAAGAAATTTAAATATCGAATAAATTGAAAAAATTTCTCTCGAATTAAAAAAAATGCTATCTAGTTCAAGATGTTTTGATAATAAAGCCGGATATGAAGTTTCGTGAGAATTTATTGATATTTGTGGCCCTTGTATCTTGTAATCGACCTCAGACATCAGTAGGACAGACAGACAGACATCCCTCCGAAACTAGTCAAAACGTGTTCCGGAGGTCTTAAAACATATATTGGCATCCACATCTCGCATTCGAAAATTTTCCTAAAAACAATACTTTCTCTACACTATAATACGTAGTATGAGAAGGTAAAAATCCAAACATTTCTGAAACGTATATCTGCTTACTATACTTTATATGCGTAGCATTTTATGCTGGGATCCTGGTATTTATTAACATACAAAATTTTCTTTTCGTGTCCTTTAAAATTCTTCTTTTTGTTTCTTGCAGCTTGAACTTGTACGAACTCATCAAAAAGAACAACTACAGAGGCATCAGCCCCAGCATGATCCGACGATTTGCCTTCGCCCTGGTTCAATGTCTAAGGCTCTTGCATAAGGAGCATATTATACACTGCGACCTGAAACCAGTGAGTGGACATTTCTGAAGCTCTCAAAAGTATCGCAATCTTTAATAGCGAACTTCGGATAAAACCCAATCACCCTGGGCCTCGAATGGCAAATTTCGTGATATTGTGAAACACAGTACATATTTTTTAATGAATAAGCAAAAATATGCGCAAAATGAAATATAAAAGAAAAGAAAAAGAGGGAAGATGTGTCTAAAAAATAAATATGATCAAGGAAAAATTTTCAATACGTCTAAAACATAAATATGATCCAAGACTATCTTGCAGAAAAATAGAAGTTAGAATTTTATACACAGTTACACGTATTATAAACAAATGTTAATAGATTAAAAACTCAAATTATTGACCTAAACTCCCATGTATCAAAAAAGCATTCTAAAGTACCTAATAACTTTGAAAGAAAAAGTTCATGACTGTTCTCACTAGGTTTATTTATAATAAAGTTGTAAAGAACTTTTCTGTACTAACCAAGAATCCAACCACGGATCTTCAAACTGGCCAGCCGACGCTCTATGACTGAGCTACTGGCACGAAATTACAAGCTCTTATTGTCGAAGTGGACTCTGCATTCTCCACTCTCTCATGTCAAATTGTCGTGCAACTGGCAATCTAACTAATCACCTCCTGCTATTTTCACCTCCTGCTATTTTTATCCTCCAGGTTAGCTTCCTACATGTTCCTTATCCTCTCGATTTGAAATCGGCATTTCATATCCCAGATTCCACTAAACTCGTGATAGTCGTACTAGGGTCACTTTCAGACCTCCAACATCTTATTTTCTCTGTTCTTTCTTTTTCTTTTGACCCTTTTTATTTGTATTTTTTCTAATTTTTCTTTTCTAAATCTTATTGTAAATTTCTGTTTTTGTTTTTCATGTGCCAAATTTCTTTTTTCCTTTTCATATATATTTTCTTTTTATATATTTTCTAAATTTTACTTTTAAAATTTTATTATTTTCTTTAATTTTAATCTATTTTTCATTACGTTATTATGCCCCACTCTAAATTTTATTTTTCAATGATCTTTTTATCTATATTCGCAATAACCCTTTTCCCATTTTTGAAAAATGGACGTACTTGTCAAGTTCAAATATAATGTAAAACTGTCTGTTTAATCACAATATTTTTCATCAATTGTTATCTTTTTAGATTTAAATAAATGTTCGTTTGGCGGGATGGTAGACCTCCTGAGTGCAGGAGGTGTCCTTTCCCGGCCGTGCAGCTAGCTACTCTAAACCCACTATGTGAGTCGCACGGTCTGGGGTCTTCAGACCTCCAACATCCTTGCACTAACCTGCAGGGTTGGTTTGCTATGGCGCCATTATAAAGAACCCTGCCGCCCCAACTCGGAATCGAACCCTGGATCCTCGAACTGACCAACCGACGCTCCACCGTTGAGCTACTGACAAGGGAAGGCTCTGCAATAGTTCTCTCGAATTGCAATATTTCATATCCTATCTTATAAAGCACCATGAATAATGATAAAACGCCACGGTTTTCTTCTGCTAAGTGACAGGGGGCGCCACGATAACAATCTGAAGTTGTCATGCAAACGTGCTCTACTGACGTGTATTATCTACATTTTAGTGTGAAAATATATATTATCCTTTTCAATTATTATTATTATTTTGAAATAAAATGGACAGTAATGGTAAGTAGTAGACGATAAATTTTTTACTAATATAATTTATATCTTATTAATTAGCTAAACAACTGCCAAGACATGGTTGTAAAGGTTGATCAAACACAACAAAGACAAAGGCTGAAATTTTTGGAAACCAAAACTGAACTAATCAACAAAACTATTGACTGTATTACAATGAAAGTCAAAGCAAATGAAATTTGTAAAATAATGAATGATTTAAATTCTTTGTAAGTTTGAAATTATGAATGGGAATGATTAAATGTATGATCAATACAAATGAAAACGTTACAATGTGCGCATTTAACAAATGCATAATCATTGCAATTTACAATGAAACAAGTTGATGAACCAATATTAAATACAGTTGCCATTACCTTATTAAATTTTGTAATGTGTTTTTCAACAGAATATCCAGCTTTTTTCCAAGAATATATTACCATATCTTGAAATATATCAAGTAAATTGTACACAAATGAATGCATTTTTAAAATAAATAATCAGTCATTTAACTTTCTGTTGGCCTCTTCATCGATGTTGGTTCAAAATTCATCGATGTCTTCGATATGGACCCCTTCAATGCATGCAGCTCGAATTTTTATGTAGTCTTCGATACGTTTTACAAATGCCTTATAAGGATTGAAGAAGCAACAGTCTACCGGCTGTGCATATTTTGTTGTTTTTTCAGGTATTATTTAATAATAATAATAACTGAAAAGAATAATATTTTCACACTAAAATGTAAATAATACACGTCAGTAGAGCACGTTTGCATGACAACTTCAGATTGTTATTGTGGCGCCCCCTATCACTTAGCAGATGAAAGCCATGGCGTTTTATCATGATTCATGGTCCTTTACAAGATAGGACATGAAAGATTACAATCCGAGAGAACTATTGCAAAGCCTTCCCTTGTGAGACGAAATTGCAAGCTCTTATCGTCGAAGTGCGCTCTGCGAAGTTACCATGTGCAATCGAATTAAGATGATTGCAGCTCTCATAACTTTGAATCGAAAAAGCTCTGATAATGAACTCGGCAGCAAAATGAGATAGTCAATAAATGCTAATTACCTAGTTGTAAAGTATTGACTGATGAGTATGAATTGATCCTAATTAAACTGTTACAACCGGCATTAATTTGACATAATAGACTTAGTGTCGAATGGCACTAATGTTCAATAGACAGCATCTACATAAACCGATATCGAGTGTAGAGAGTGTTTGAAATGCCCCTGTCATAGACAATGCATATTTGAAGTCCCAAAATGATATCACCGAATGCTTTGACAGGTATTACAGGTGTCACCCCCTTTCTAGCACTGATTATATTACTAACATTACTTTCTGATAAATATTTATTGCCTTCCGTATACCCGTTTCCTAGTGCTGATTCCTGCACATTATCTAATGTTCTACAGTTTTGTAGTTGGATTTTTTCGTCTATATTTGTTTTCGAGTTCTAACTGTTTTAAATTCTCCGCTAGGAGTACTGCAATCCCCTTTATTCAATCGGACATGGTCACTTTATTATAGACAGACCTAAAGTGCACACTCATGTACCATTCCTTACAAAATTATTGGGGTTATACACATTGCCTTTCCAGTACGATCACGTTAAACATGTGGGTCCGAAAGTCCTTCCGAGAGGTTGGTGGTAGGGGAAGGAGGGTACGGTCCCTGTGGATGTCTCCCCCACTGGGTTCCGGTCTAAATTGGGTGGCACTTCCCGACCGTCCAAACAGTTACCTTACACCTTTCTGGTAGGTCGGACGGTCTGGGTTTCAACAACAACAACGTTGCCTTTCCAAGGCAACGTGTATAAACATACTAAACTAACAATTCACTGCTAAAATGTAAGCAATCTTACTTTTTTAATGCAGGAAAATCCACCGAAGAATCTCCTCAACTTTTTGAAACGTTTCTTTTTAACAGGTATTTATTGCCTTCCTTATACCTTTTGTTCCTGATGTTCAATCCTACCCAGTGACTGTTCTACAATTTCGTAATTGGTTTCTTTCGTCTATCTCGCTTTGTTGCCAAGTGCATCATCCAAACTTTTGATATTCACTTATTTATTTATACATACTATAATTATTCATATGCACTTACATTTCAGAAAAAAAAACTGACAGTACTATTATCAGCATTATTGTTTTATTTTATTGGTTTCAAATGTGATTTAATAATAAATTATTTTAGAAATTTAGAATTTTTTTAACACACAATAGGATGGACTGATCTTTTGTTAGGATTTTTTTTAACTTTATTTATACTCAAAATTCATTCGAGTAACCTCAACTGAACTTCAACCAATAATACATTTATTTGCTGTTTGGAGGTGTGAAAATATCACCATGGCGAAAGTTAAATTATAAAATTCATCAGCCATTGTTAAGCTGAAATAACAGAGCAGGAGGTCTCTGCAAAAGTATAAGAAGGAATCGAATATTGGCCACTAGTCTATGTACTGAAGGTCTAACGCATTTTTCTCTTTCCACAACCTCTAGAAGCTTACTCGTAATCTAGAAAGCTGAAACATTACTCAAGGTATTAAGCACAAAGCCTAACGGAGACGAATATTAGATTACATTACCATCACCCCCTCCCCCATAAGAGCAAAGAAAACGAGAGTTTTTTTTTTTTTGTAAAAGATTTTCCAGACCTCCAAAAGGCCACCCGATGAGCTAGAAGTCTAAATCTTTTGCACACTTTGAGATTTTGAATTAAGACTACTATTTTTGACGCTGGGTGCCATACACTATAATATATAACTTCTTAAAATATTTCAATTTATTTTATTCAGCTTGTTAGTCCCAGTCTTTGACAGGCTTAAATACTAGTTCTTTTATATTTTACTTAACTACAAGTGCAATAAAATGTTCTTTAAATTGTTATATGTTTCTAAATTTTCTTTTCTGTATTATTCTCTTTCTAGGAAAATATCTTACTTAAGCAGCGTGGTGCTAGTTCTATAAAAGTAATCGACTTTGGTAGTTCCTGCTATACCCACCAAAGAGTCTACACATACATTCAGTCAAGGTTCTACAGATCACCTGAGGTATCTGACATTTTTTTCTCTCTTTATCACATTTCAATAAAATATTATGAAAAAGCTTTTGAAAATACACGGTTTTGCGATAAATATATGATGTTATGATACATTTATAGAAGTTCTGTATACTATATAAAAACATCAGTTCAATATTTTGTCCAAGCAAGCATACAGACAGAAGAACCAACCTATATAAATCCGTGTAAAAGTACAGGGTTAGCAAGAAATAAGTTTCCCACTTCAGAGGGCTCTAGAATGCGTTCTATTGGTCCAAATGAGATAAAATTTGAAATACAGATAATTCAAATTATGCGCTTGACATTTATTAAATCAAAAAATTTAGTACAAAAATCCGCCGATAGGTGGCGCTGCAATACACATAACAACATTTAATGGGCTTTATAAATGTTAAATAATATTAAAAAAGTAGCATTAAAACTGCTCAATATGTCCCCATTCATGTTCAATGTGCTCTAATCGCAGAACCATATTTTCCACAGCTGACCGGAGTGCGTCTGTCTGAATATCAAGAACATGGCGCCGAATGCTATCCTTCAGATCTGGCACAGGTGCTGGCCTTTTACGGTAGATATTGTCCTTGAGGAAACCCCACAACCAAAAGTCGCAGGGGTAATATCCGGCGAACGAGGAGGCCATGCTGTTGGAAAATGCCGCCTAAACCCGTTCAACTGTGAAATGCTGTGTTAGCAATTGCTTTACACTACGCATACGCTCAATGTGAGGAGGTGCGCCATCCTGCATGAAAATGATGTCCTGAAGGCATCCACGCTGTTGAAGTTGTGGGATTACAAAATCCCTCAGCATATCACAGTACCGTAGTCCTGTAACGGAACAGGTTTTGATTCCAATTGCAGTTATTTCTTCAAAAAAAAGGTCCAATGATAAAGGTAGCCGTAAAACCACACCATACTGTCACTTTTTCAGGATGCAAGGGTTGTTCCTAGATAGTGTGAGGGTTTTCCGCTGCCCAAATTTGACAATTGTGGGTGTTAACTTGCCCATTGAGGCAAAAGTGGGCTTCGTCAGCCCACATAATGTTCCATGGCCAACTGACGTCAACCACCATTCGAGCAAGGAACTGAAGTGCAAAAGTTTTACGAACCTGAGTCTCCGTTCTGAAATAGGTGCACAGGCTTGATTTTGCAGGGATAAAAATTCAAAATCCGCCATAAGATTTTTCATACAGTGGAATACGGCATATCCAATACACGGGAAATAACTGGCACACTCACACTACCATGCGGCGAATGACTGCTGGCTTCAACGACCGCGGTAGCCACATTTTCGGCGCTAAAAGACTGAATTGGCTTTCATCCTCTACCTGGAAGAATGCCAAATTGTCCAGTTGTTTCAAATTTCTTTATCATCTTGTGTAAGGCACATGGAGATATTGAACCTCTTCGTAGTATCTGCTTCATACGACTGAATTCTTTTACAGCTGCAATGGAGTTCTGCTGGTTCTGGTAGAACAATTTCACCAGTAGAGCTTTTTCTTGCAACGTTGGCATGATGTACTGAGAAGTAACTAATGATCGTGCAGAATCCGCCTTCTTTTTATCCAAAGAATAATGCTACTAGGCATGCGCTGCAACGCAAATAATGTTTCACATTTTCAATATATGCAAATAAATACCATTTGTGTTATAGCGCTATCTATAGGTGAATGCTGATACTAAAATTTTTTATTTAATAAATGTCAAGCGCATCATTTAAATTATCTATATTTCAAATTTTATCTCGTTTGGACCAATAGAACGCATTCTAGAGCCCTCTGAAGTGGGAAACTTATTTCTTGCTAACCCTGTACATTAAATCAGAATAAATTTAAGCAATTTATTTTTGATAAAAGTGAATATTCGTTATTTTTGAACGACATATTGAAAAGATAGTAAATTTATGGATATTTTTGGAATACTAACTTCGCCAACGAATAACTAATTTAGGTACAGGCAGTATCATTTTTGGCTAAAGATTCATTCATGTATCTGAAAGAAACGTTCTGAAAGTATTAGTCATACAGAGAGAGAACTAGATTTAGAAAATGCGATATTTTATAACAGGGAATACTACCTACTTTTTACTAAAACCGCGTGCAATCTACTTCCTCTACCTCAGTACTATACATTTTACCTGCTGTACAGTATTTAATAATATGCTAGTCAAAAACTACCAAATTTGATGTATACGGATAATACGGGTAATAACTATATAAAATTTAGGTTTTTTCTTTTGGCTTTTAAATGTCACTAAGCCCAGTGTTGGGATGTATGCCTAACCGTCTCCGGACAGGCATACATCCCAGCAAATACATGCCTAACCGTCTCCGATGTAGGAATAACTGTCTCCGGAAACATTTTATATTAACTTAATTTCTATTTTATCTTACAGCATTTGGACATATTTATATAGGGCAAATTGAGAACTTAGCACCAAAAAGTTTCATTCCCCCCCCCTCTCCGGCCAAAAAGTCCTGAAAAACTGCCTGGCTAAACTATTGAGAAACAAAATTTAATTTCTTTAATATAAATACATCAATACATGGTGCTATTTCACATTAAATATTCATACCCTCAGTCTTATTAACAAATTAATCAATAGATTGCTTTATTTTAATAATGAACAACAAGTGTTTGCCTAATTTTCTGTAAATAACGCAAAATTCTCCTTTCTCAAATGTTAGCACAAGCAGAAATGACTGGTATGTCACGAAGACAAGGAGGCGTGTGCCAAAATGTGACAAGCGTGCCAAATGCCACATTACTTTATGTGATACGAAAATAAGTTGTAGATGCAAATATGCTAAACCGTGACAACGCCGTAAATGTGTTAAGCCGTGAAGTTCGTTGGCACAACCTATAAATGTTATACCCAGTTTCTATTACAAAATTCTCTCGTCCAGGAATAAATTCCTGGATGACCTGGAGTGCAATAAATACAAAGGTGCAATAAACCCTTACCTTGTAAGGCGTCCTCACCTGAAAACACAGATCCACAATTTTAAGAGACAAAGATGTTAAATAACCACACAGGTTTAAAGATAAACAGATTCCTTTATTCACTATTGTAATTAAGAAGGCAGAATTTAAAATTGAAAAACTGAATCATTAGCTGAGAAACAACAAATACTCCGGTAACACCGTACGCTGGACTCAGGAGCGCAATTAATTTGTTTGCTGCCACGAATTTAATCAATGTTAATAATAAGCTTTCAGCAGCATAATAGGAAGTGGCACAGCAATATTTAAGTATCAATACACAAAATAATTAAAAGGTATGGTCTCGACAACGGGAGAAAACTCGCACTCAGAGATACTCTTAAATTATAAATTTAGATGCCCGAATTTACTAACTTAGAACATATTTAATTATACTGATATTACTTTAATGCAGGAAGTCTAATTTAGGATCTTTCAGCCTGTACTAATCAGCGCGGTTGACTTCCCTCAGAGATTCGAACAACCGAAGGAAAATCCCTTACTTCCTGAGTCGGAGTCGGAGAAAGGATCGCATATCAACATCCACTTAAGTCCTTGGCTATGCCTTCTTATAGAAAAATCGGACCCATTTTGCATCAGATGTGTCGAGGCTCGGTCCGGGTTTAGTTTCATTTCGTCTACGACATCCAGTATCTCGACCCGGCACAGGAACTTCAGGTCGGAATCATTCTTCAACGTCGAAGTCCACCGACGGGGTCCTCTACGATGATCTTCGGCTACTCTCCTTATGCCCACGAAGATCGGAGACCGACGAGATGTCAAGCCTCCATCTCCGGGGTGGGCAACATAATAAAATTATGATCCGGACTAGCCCAGTGACCTAGGTAGCCAGATAGGGATGTTCCAAGGCTTTTTCTTTTCGGGGCACCTGTGGGAAAACTCACGTATCCCCACATCGGAAATATAAGTTCTTAGAATAGTTTTGTAATTGAAATTTGATGTGAAGTATTCCTTTTCTGGGTGGATGCTTGAAAAGATTGACAGTCGTGATGGCTTAGACTGTGATCAAAAATACCTTGGAAGATGGCCCACCAATGTTGAGAGGTAGACAAAACTAAATTTGAAAAGGAGAGTAAACAGAGAGAAAACAGGTTCTCTGAAAGAAGATGGGATCCAAGTGAATGTCGCGGACTCATCGTAGTCAGTTTCAATTCAGTGGTCACGAGGTCAAAGGGTGAGACGATAAATGTAAACAACATTATCGTCTCAAGGTCAAAAAACTTTGAGTTACATAGTAATTGGCAGTGCAGGCAAGTCAGGCAGCCGAGCTCTTTTAGTTCTGGGCTCGTAAGTTCTTCTTGGGTCAGAAATGATGTGCCTGGATCTGCGTTTTCTGCTAGCTGGTTTAAGATTGTAGTTGAGATCAGTATTTGCCATACAAGGTTTCTCAAAGTTTTTAATGTAGAAATTTGGGGTGATTAATCTAACATGCTCTTCAATGCCAAGGACTTTAAGATCATGATGTATGACCTCGTTTTAGATAAACAAAGGAGAATTGGTTATCATGCGTAAGATTTTATTTTGGATAACTTGCAGTTTCCCAGTATGTGATTTTGCAGCAGCTCCCCAAATGGGACATGCGTACAAAATCATAGGTGCAATGATTTGTTTGTAAAGGAGAAGCTTATTCTCCAGGAAAAGGGGAGACCTCCTACAGAGCATGGGATGAAGGGAAGGGATAATTTTGTTGGCAGATTGGGTTTTTAAATAAATATGGGTGCTGAATGTCATGTGAGCATCAAGTGTGACGCCCAAGTATTTTACAGCGTGATTGAAAGGGATATTTTCATTAAAGATTTTGATTTGAAAGTTATGACAGATTGCTCTGTAGTGATGTTTAAAAATAACTACATTAGACTTGGAAGCGTTGATTTTGATTTTCCATTGCACGAGCCAGCGCTCAAGGCTGTGTGTGATGTAGCTTTGTAGTGTGTTGACCGTGTTGAGAGGAGAGCCAGCGCGGGCTATGATTGCGGTGTCATCTGCAAAAATGCAGAGTTTAACCTGTGGAATTTGTGGTATATCATTGATGTATAGGTTGAAAAGCAGGGGGCTGAGGTTTCCTCCCTGAGGGACTCCTGCATTGATCGGTCGGGGTGAAGAGAGGGAAATACCAACTCGCACGCGGAAAGAACGATTATTGAGATACGAGCTGATGATAGTAAGTAACTGGGTTGATATGCCAAGCCACACCAACTTGGTAATTAAACCCGGGATCCAGCACTTGTCAAAGGCTTTCATAATATCAAAGAACACTTTACCAGTGTACTGCCTGTTGCTAGAGTTGGTGTGTATAGTTTCTACTACACGCATAAACTGGGTCTGAGTGGAATAAGCAGATCGGAAGCCGTGTTGATCAGGAATAAGAATTTGGTGGGACCTGCAGAAACTATCCAATCTCTTGAGCAACACAAGTTCATAAATTTTAGACAAGCTGGAGAGAAGACTAATAGGACGATAACTCTCAGGAAGAGAGCTATCCTGATTTGGTTTTAGAAGAGGGATCACAGTGGCAGTTTTCCAGCTTTGGGGAAAGTAGAGGTGCTCTAGCATTTTGTTTACTAGAGCAGCGATCCAGCAGACAGAGGAGAGGGGAAGGTTTTTGACGATGCGGTTGTTAATCCGATCAATACCAGGAGATTTCTTAATTTTGAATTTGTGGATAATAGATAAGACTTCAGCCAGTGTTGTTTGTTGTAGGTTGTTTTGAGTTTGAGCATGTAGTGCAGTTGTATTGGTCAGCTGTGTTTCAGTTTCATATTGTGGGTAAAGGTGGCTGAAGTTAGGATCCGTGTGTGGGGAGAACTGGAGTTCCAAGCTATCTGCAATAGCATTAGCTTTTTCCTCCTCAGTCTGGGCGAGTCCGAGTCGGCCATTAATGGGCGGAATATGTGCTCTATTATTTTTAATTGTTTAGCTTTTCACCAGAGACTGCCATCAGAAGTGTTGAGATCCTCAGTGTGTGTTTTCCAGCGCTGCTGGTTGTGTGCACCAATGAGAGCTTGATCTCGTTACAAAGTCTACGGTATTCTGCGTTATAAGCCGGATATCTAGTACGGTGCCAATCTTTCCGTAGACGGTTACGCTGCTTAATTTTGGCCTTGATATCACTCGGGAGCAAGTGCTAACTAGGAGGGGTAGTTTTAGGAGTTGAGGCAGCAGCAGTTGCCTCAAGTAGTAAATAAGTCAATTTTTGGACGTTATTATCAATATCGTCCTTGCTGGTAATTTTGGGAGGTGGGATACTAGTATGAATAAGTGAATAACGGAAGTTATTCCAATTTGTACGTAGCTCCACAGGATGGTCTAAAGAAATTTTTTGAAAGTTAAGGGTCAATTCCACAGGCAAGTGACCAGAGTCAAGTTCGTTAATAGTTCTGATCACATAATTATAAGGTATTTGTCTAAAAATGGTCAAGTCAAGAAGACTATGGGACTGAACTGTGGAAAAGTGAGTTGGGGTTTTGGGAACTACAATCCTAAGGTTGGCGCGCTAAGCCAGTCGATTTAGAGCATTGCCATACCTATTCGAAGTATTGTCCCATGAGATATGGCGAGAATTTAGGTCACCAACAATGATCATATTACTACTAAGTTTAATAAGTGCTTCCAGTTCACTGGTGGGGAACGGGGAAGTATTTTTAGGAGGTATGTAAACTGAAGCTATTATAAGAGGACTAAATTTGGAATATTAATTTTGCCAACCAAGATTTTGCCTACCAAGATAGGGATGTGCGCCCAGAATATTCCTTGAAACAGCTTTTATGCACCAGGATGGATTAAGGGCCCAGAAATCACTCGGACCTGCCAGTAGGCTAATTACCGTTTTTGACTAATCAAAAACCTCCAAGACATAGCCTCGTCAGCCTAGAGCGGGGTCTCGAAAAAAGGCAACATACCCTCTCCGCGAGGTCTCAAATTATTTCCTAAAGTTTCACTCCAAAACCATTGTGTGGAAAAGTGCATGCCTTGCACTAACATTACCAGGCCGCGAGCAAAACCAGACATCTGCTCTGCCCGGGAATACAGACCTTGACTTGTAACGGTCAAATAATAACGAAACTTCTTTCTTAATGCAGTTTTCACAGATTAATAAAATGGCGAAAATCTTTCCTTTCATAGAATATTTTGTATAATAACGAATTTACTAGACAAGAGGGATAATTAAAGCAGGGTTAAATTAATGTAAAACTATAGAATCTTTACATATTATATATAAATTACGATTTTTACATAAGTGACGCGAGATTACGAAATCTCGTCACGACAGGTGCTATCTTACATTATTCTAGCTGTCAATGGATGGATGATGTATTTTACTTAATGTTACTTAATGGTGTTAATTTTGTTTCAGGTCATCTTAGGTCTTCCTTACGGACCTGCCATCGACATGTGGTCTCTGGGGTGTATATTGTCTGAGCTTCAGACTGGCCTGCCGCTATTTCCAGGAGAAAATGAGGCGGACCAACTGGCTTGTATCATGGAGGTGCTCGGAGCCCCTCCCACGGCGGTGCTCGAGCTGGCGTCGAGGAGAAGGCTCTTTTTCGGTGAGATTTCTGAAACACATAGTAATTCACATTCTTGTGTAGTTATAAAAACCAGGAAATATGTCTATGCTATTTTTAAACACATGAAACTAGTCGATTTTTCTAATACATTCCCATTCCATATACATAGACATAGAGTGTTAAAAACGTCACGGACAAGGCTAATAACTCGAGAAGTATTAGGGTTACCCTTTATTTTTTTATGCAGATGTATTTGAAATCTCAATGGCGCTACACGATGAAACAGCTTTAGGGAGTCTGCTCCCTCCCGCCCCCCATATTTTTGGAGGGATGCGGGAGGCTATCTCGCTTCCTGATAGAGCTTGAGAAGAAACCAAAAGACAACGTTGTAGAGCATGGCAAGATTAACACTAGGTATGTTTGTCCTCCGCAAAAGATGACCGAAAACCAGAAAACCAGTATATACTATCTTACACACCTTCCTCAAAAAATCCAGCATTTAGACAACCAATTGACTTTTTCCCATAGACTTTATCCCATGTCATACACAAAATACAAAATGTTCACCTTCAGTAACGATACCTGCTTGCACACATAAGATGTCCCCAAGCGTTTTCCAAAATCTCTACATTTACACTCCTACAATCCGATTAATAAAATTGATTCTTTTAAAATCGTTATTTAGAAAGTTGTTTCGCAGCTTTCGATGTGGGAGAAAAATACTTAGTACTAATTTAGCGACATTGTACAACTTTGTAAGTGATATTTTATCTATCTGAAACAGAAATCGAGATAACCTGCCGTATCCCGCTAAAAAAGGGGTCACCCACCCCTAAAGATGTCCTATCATGTGACTTCATAGAAGTTTGCTATACACGTGCATAGAAAATTACGATAATCCTAATACTTATCGAGTTTTGGGGCCTGGCCCCTGACGTTTCTTGATACTCTTAAGTTTACTATACAAGTGCATAAAAATATACGATAATCCTAATACTGGTTTTTAGCCTAGTCCATGACGTTCGTTAATACTATGTATATCTTAAGTTCATTTGTATCATAATAAACATCAAAGTAGAAAACCGTTTTTAGGCGTTTTCATGCGCAGACTATTCTTCGCTTATATTGTATTTTTTCTTAAACGTACTTTAAAAAAAATTAAGATGGCAATAGAATAGCTTAGTAACTTAAATAAATTGGACACATTTAACTGATTTTTGTTGTTATATAAACAATTTTAGCCCCCATATATCCATTGTATAGTTCAAACTATTCTTTTCCCATAGACTGCAAAACCACGATAAATATACGCTACGTGACAGTGAAAATGAGACACCAAAACGGAGTGGGCAGAAAATGATGAAACTCGGCAAATCGACAGCAACGAACAATAAGTGATGTTTATTGCAACATGATACACCTATACACTGAGCTATAACACCGTCTGATCAGTAGGTTGTAGGACCACTGCGAGCGGCGATACGAGCAGCGGCTCGTACGAGCGGCTCGTACATTCAGCAACACGTCTAGGTACAAGTCGATGAGCGTGCGGATGGTGTCCTAAGGGATGGCTGTCAATTTCCTGTCAACTATTTGCCAGAGTTCGTCTTCTAAGCGCGGCGGTGACAGCGCACGCACGCTACGTCCAATCACGTGCCAGACGTGTTCGATTGGTGAGCCATCAGGGGAGACTGGTGGCCAGGAAAACACCTGGGTTCCTTGCAGAACATATTGGCTGCTGCGTGCCGTGTGTGGTCGAGCGTTATTCTGCTGGTAAATGGCAGTAAGCACCCCCTGGAAGAAGGGTAATGTCATCGGCCGCAGCACGTCATTCACGTATCGTTGGGTCGTCATTGTGTCCTCAATACGGATCAGAGGTGACCTGCTATAGAAGGCGATGGCGCCCCAAACCATGCTGCCACATTGTCGCCAGGTGTGACGTTCCACAGATGCGGCTGGATTGGGCCTGTCACTACTTCGGCGCCAGACTCGTACACTGTTATATCTGAAACAGAATCATAATACGTCTGAGAACACGACCCTGTGCCATTCCGCCATCCACGTGGCTCTATTCCGACACCATTGCAAACGGAGGCGTCTGTGCTGTTGGGTCAATGGCAGTCTTCTTAACGGGCGCATGAGTAGAGGTCGCCGGCGACTAATCGGCGGATAATGGTCCTGGTCGATATGGAAGCATCAAGGATGTCCTGCACATGCTGCAAAAGGGCGACGAGAGTAGCCTGCGGGACCGCCAAGTCGGTTGTCGGCGGATGCGTCGGTCTACGCTTACTAACGTCGCTGTAGCCGTACTGACACCCTTCAAACGTGCCACATTCCCTTGTTCCAACCATCTTCGCCACAGCCGGTGCACCGTGGACGCGTGTTAGTGGCTGTCCCCTGAGATTTGACTTATGGACCAACCTGCCTTTCTGAGTCCGATCACCATACCCCTAGTGAAATCGTCTGTCTACTGGAACTGCCTCAGTTGGCGGTGGCCTGGCATTCTCTGCTACTACACGTTTCTTCTGAGACAAAAAAAATTGCAAGATGCCCTGGTAGACAGAGCTGCGCGACTATTGCCAATTCTGCAGTCTCCTTCCCTTATATCTCACTCAACGTGCGGAGGACAGTTGCACATTTCGCATCATTTACATAACTCTGTGAGCTACGTCTACTCTGCAATTTGCATATTTTTCTGCCCACTCCTTCTTGGTGTCTCATTTTCTCTGTCACGTACTGCATATTTCTCCAATAAAATCAATGCTGTATGAAAATCTTACATTTCGTAAAATTCACGAGTCAGTCAGATGAATAACAAAAAGTTCTACGTAAATTCTAGTTTGTTACATAATGTATCCGCACAAAATATACTATCGATACGTGAATTTAATCTTCCGCTACACATCCAAACGTCCAACTCATAGACATACATTCAGATGACATTTTCCATAAATCTTTCGGAAATGTATTTAGAAAATCTTGAAAATTGCCATTCTGTCTAAATCTAGAATTTGAAAATGATCATTAAAACATTCCCTTCTCTGTTTCAATAGGGGGCAGTAAAATCATGTGATATCAACTATGATTATTGGAGAATGTCTAGTTTACTATGCTGCATAATGATTTGTTGCATTTCCTTCTTAATGGGGGGGATGTTTACAAAAAACTTGAAAAATAGCTGTAATGTACTATTATTTTCTCTAGCTCAGTTTTTTTTTTATTTTCTCTAGTTTATTTTCTCAAGCTCAGTTTTTTTTAAAACACAAAGCACCTCAAGTGGACAGTGTGTGAGTAGTTAATTTTATTTTACATTTCACATTAAACACATAATCTCAGGAGGCCACACACGACCACCCTCCTCGCTTCAAACTCATCGACAAACTTCACACTCTCACAAAAACAAAAATAACAAGCTACTTAAAAATGAAATCTGGTAGAGAAAATCGAGGTGAACTTCACTCCAGTTTTTTTTTCTCCCCATATTTTTTAAATAAAATATCCATGATCACAACCATTTATTTACTCTTACTTATAGCCACAGAGCCAGGTTTGCCAACACTTTTATCAACATTGACGAACATTATGGCTGGAGTCATAGTAAGAAATGATTAGATTTCAAAGACGGCCGTTATAAATAATTGCAACTTGGACATTATATGAATAGATTTGGCCATTTTTGAGATCTAAACGTTCCAACCATTGGCTAAATCTAGCCATAAGTTGGCAATCGTATAAGTTGGCATAAACCATAATTTAGCAAATCGAGTTTATCAAAATTGTGGCTGATAGGCGTGTTCTTCCTGCCATTGCAAATATTGGCTATTTTTTTGCTGGCGAGTACATGAACATGAAACTAGTCCGTAGATACTTCAGTGGGAGCATAATCACATTTAGAGCTTATGGTGGTATAAAATGCATATTGCAAAATTGTAATTTTTATATCAGCTCTTTGGATACTGATAGTGAAGAGGTTAACGGCATCTGATCAATCGAATTTTTTTATCGTGTAAGTTGCTTCCTTGACATCGAGATAACCCTTGCTGGATAAACACTTTTACAGTCAAATGTGTCCTCAGCGCTTACGGTATTGACTGATTCGCTATGAATCCTAAAGCCACGTCGCAACAGGAGAGGAGAAGGCGGGTAGCATCTAAAAAGCAGAGATGAGCTAATAACATTTTTCTCGAATTTCAATATCGAATTTGAATATTAACCAGATATGGAATATTCGAATACTTCGAATATCCGAACACCTTAAACAGTTATTTCAAATTGTTAATAAATAATATTTATATTAATTAAATATTAGTAATTATTAGTAAATAAATTATAGAGAACAAAAGTTAAAATGTTGTAAAACCACACTTTAATTTAGAAATGGAATTTTTTATTTTAAATTTCCATTATTTTACCGTAGGTTTTTATTTTTATTTTTATTTATCTATTTACTTATTTACTTATTTATTTATACTTTTATCTACAACAGTTGAATAATTGTATATATGTTTCTCCATACTGCAAATTTCTACTATGTTCCATATTTTTACTATGTTCCATACTGCAAATTTTTATATAAGAAAACAAGCATTCGAACGCATTCAGGATCTAGTCTGCTTCAGCTTTTTTTTTTCTTTTGTCGCAAATTTAACCACAGGTGCTGGAGAGTCGCTCTTAAAACACCGTTGACTGTGGTGATGATTAAATTTTTCAAAAAATAAAATTTCTTCAAATAAGGATACAGGTTGTTCTTTTTCTAGTAGTCGAAAATGTGTTCATTTAGTGTGTGTTCATTAACACTAGAACGATGGAAGCGGTCATTTTGACCGCATAACTACCTTGAACGCTGCCGTCGTTTTAGAAAGATCGTTGATTTGCTTGTTCTCTTATTATAAAACCAAGAATAATTTTCTTCTGTGTTTTCAGTAACTGTAAGAAAATAAGAAAAGTCATAAAATTTCCATGGACTGGGATTAGCCGTTTCGAAGGAATCGTTTCTCAAAGTAGTTATGCGGTCAAAATGACCGCTTCCGTCGTTCTAGTGTTAAATGTGTTCATTAACAGTTTTTGAATATGATGCATAATTTTTTGTTCAAAAATAAAAAATCATTAATATAATTTGGCATATTAATCTTAAGAATCAATTATTTTATACCTAAACCATTAATTTTGCATTTCAAAATTTTAGTTTTTAATTTTAAATCTATACTATTAATTTCCTTTCGCCCATGTTTGTGCATATGGCCTACGATACATATAGGGTAAATACAGTAATCATATTGAAATCGTTCATATCATATGAAAAAAAACTTTATTCAGTTTCATCCATGTAGTAATTATTTTACTCAACTGTAATTTTTACTTCTTAGTTTTTGTAGTACTCACTTGCATTTCATCCTTAGACTCCAAGGGCAATCCCCGCTGCATCACCAACAGCAAGGGCAAGAAGAGGAGGCCAGGTTCCAGGCCGCTCTCGATAGCTCTCAACACCGACGACCAAGAATTTGTGAATTTCATCGGACGCTGTCTGGAGTGAGTACGGCAGGGAAAATTTTACATATGCATAAATGCATGCCTTGATTACCCCAATTAACCTCCCTATCTGAATTAGAGGTTTTCACGGGCTAAAAATTTACGGCTTTTACCCAGCCTCCCTGACAGTGCCAACGTCTGAATCCGGCCCAAAAACCCGAAGAAAAACTGAAATGTAGAACCATCGCCAGGCCCGATCTGCAAACTTACAAATGTCGCTCTGTCCGTCCAAAACGATGTTTTACCAGCGGTGATAAAATGGGTGTGGATTTGGACGATTTTTGTGCTCAGAACTGAGGTTAAAGTTAGGGATGAGAGTTAAATATTCATCTTTATTGTTAAAATTAACAAAATAATCTTATGTATTCTGTTAAATTTAATTTATAAATTTCCAATCAATAAATACGTCCCGTACTACCCGTTCCGATATTTTTTTTTCAAATTTCTCAGTCCAGTCTGGCCTGAAACTAAGAGAAATTCAGCTTTTTTTCGACTTACGGGTTGGTTGGTCTTTTTCGACTTACGGGTTGGTTGGTCTTTTTCGGCTTACGGGTTGGCTAGGCCTCTATGTATGACTAATTGAATTACGGTTTTAGACCTGTATGATTCACAGTTTGTTACCTTCAAAGTTAAGTTGCTTAGACGAATATTTTTAAAATCGGGTCACAGTTGGAATTCGAACTTTGTATCTCCGTCTGCCCAATCGAATCCTTATTCATTAAGCTGCTGAGAATTAGCCTGCCTTTCCTTCTATAGTTGTAGTGAACCCTGCAGATCCTTTACAAATACACACAATTTGATGCTCCATTAATTAGTTCTTGATATTAGCTTAAATAATATAAGTTTTTTATAAGAAAATCTTTCTTTTCCTCTAATGCCAATTTTTATCAACTAATAAATTGTGTCATTTTTATCATCTGAGCAATTTTAATTATTTGGCATTTTCATTAAAGAAATATACATACGTATCACACCAATATTTCTCAATCTACACCTTTTCAGACAAGAGAAGAAATTATTTTATAAGCAAAACGGAAATACATTTTCATTAAAATTTAAATATTTGATCCTTTTTATCTTTAACTTGAACTGCATACCCCTAATTCTCAGGCGATTTTAATAAAACTTTTCTTCTAAGTCGTTTTTATTTTGTTGTTGTTATATTTCAGCTGGAACAGTTCCCTCCGGATGAGCCCTGACGAAGCCCTGCAGCATTTGTGGTTATCATCGTGCTCCACCCACAGGCTCTCCTCTCAGTCCTCTCTCAGGGATATAGAATCCGGTGAGTTGAGTGAAAAATATTCTGCTTGGAAAGAAGAAATGAAAATCATTTTTCTGGCGCAGACGATTTTGCTTCCTTCCAAATTCAAATCGTAATAACTGTGTGAATAGTTTTTGAAGAATATGTAAGCTGCGAAGGAATATTTTGCAGGAAGTTGGATTCAGTTATTGAACTGGAGAAATTCAGAGTTTTATTTAATATCGGAAGTATGTTCTTTTGAAATCATTATCGAATGCCATGGATTGTTATTTCTGATTTCAGATTAAATGTGCTTTTCTTCGGTATCTTAGTAAATTTCTGGCAAAAGTAAACTTAGAAATGTGGGAATTCGTTTTGAAACAATTTAAACTAGCATTCTCGATTATAATACTTGTCTATCAAAACTATTTATAAAATACACTTAAAATTTTTATGCTATAACAATGTCGTATAATTACCATGTAAATATTAGCATTTCCCGGAAAAAGTTATAACCGAGTTCTTGTAGTTTTGTAACTTTAGATTATCATTATTCGATTAAAAACAAATTGACAGGAAGAAAAAGGAAAAATTTAAATTTAGAGTGGCTTTTTTAAATTACATTTTAATTAAATTTTTATATTTAAATTTTAAAGTGCCCTTAAAAAATATGCATTTTATAAAGTATTAATTCGTCGATAGTGCTCTGGTGGGATGTACGGCATCCAATGCTGTGCAAACTCAAAAACCGATATATCTGTGAATATTTTTCGTTGTTTTAATATTGCTATAATAAAATACTGGTATTTGTAGCTCTTTAAAAACCCTACAAGTGCACATAATTGGATTTTGGATCGAGGAGCTCTATTTTTTTAGTAAAACTTAAAAATGTATCAGTCCGAACGAGTTTTTTTTTTTATTTTATTTTTTTCATTTTTTATACTTTCATTCGAAATATTTTCGAAACGATAAAATATAGATATAAATAGTAAGCGACAGAAATATGTACAAGGAAATTTAGTTTCTAAATCTATATTTAATTTTTAAGCAGCTGTTATAGTTTTCAAGTTATCGTCTTGCCAAGTTAACAAAGTATAAAAATTTTACTTTTTTAATGTTTGTAATGCTTATACATTGAAAGATAAAAGTGAAAGCTATAAACAATAAACAAGAATTTGTAGCTCTTTGAAAATCATCAGTGCATGTAATCAGATTTTGGATCGAGTTCCTTTCTTTTTACGAAATCACAAAACTTGAGTTTTGTTTTACAAAATGTTACTTGTACAAAACCATTTTGCCGTACATCATCCGTACAAAACCATTCACCGCCGATTTTTTTTGTTTCAATTTTACTCTTTATATGTCCTTATCAATGAGATGGACAAAGGTTACAGTATACACATTGTTTTTTTTTATTAAATTTTTTCCTTCTTCGTCCCAGAAATTATATACATTAGTATTAGAAAATACAGAAATACAAGTATCAAACCTGTTACCCTGGTTCTGAAAAATAAAACCACCGAAAATATCGATTTCATATTTGTTCCGGTATCGAAGTGACTGAAATCAAGTGACAATAAGAAAGATATAATTTTAGGAAATCAAACGCTGTTTTGAACTTTTCATAGCAAATTTCAGTAAAAATGAAGCCTTGAGAATGTTGCCTTATTCGCTGAAATATCTTGAAGAAGCGAAGTATTTTTCCTTTATTTCAAATTAGCTATTGCAAAATCAGATTTATCAATTGAAAGCTAAGATGTCAGTCCTGTATTGTAAATACATTAAACTTGCAATCTTAATTAAACATTGTTCTTTCTGAAGCTTTTTCATGTACGTAAATAAAGAATGTGACTTTGCGACTATCAATAATAAACGAGATCACAAAGTAAACTTCAAGTAAAGATAAGTAAGCTTACACATGCTTTGAAATCATTGTGTTCCTTTCTTCAGTGAAACAAGTCTGGACCAAAATGTCTAAATAAAAGCAAAATGAGGCGGTCAAACAAGAAATGACTGAATGACAGATCCCCAAATAGTAGAGCCACCCAGTGTGATAAAAGGGAAGTAAAACGAGAAGAAATAAAAAATCAAGAAAATATGAACTTGAAAAGCAAACAAGAAAAAACAAGAAAGATCAATCATGCTTAAAGCATTGATTATGAAACACTTTCCAACTTCAATGCAATTTTATTTAAACAAGTCTAAAATGCAATACATTCCTCGGTAATATTTTGAAACTTATCACAATACTGCATGAATTTATTGTATTTGAAAACTTAAACCTTCATCGAAAAAAATGAATTTCATTCAAATGACGGCATTGAAATATAAATTGTCTGGTTTAGACATCTCTAAAATATGATACATTCATCGGTAATAATTTTAGAATTATCATAATACTACGATAATTTATTATATTTGAAAACTTCATCGAAAACAACTGAAATTAATTCAAATGACGTCATAGAAAAAATAATACGCCTGGATCTCTCTATAAAAACAGGATTTCATTCATTTCATTCATCACAATACTATAATAATTTATTTTATTTAAACATTTTGTTTAAGACCATGGAACTACAAAAAATTAAACTCTATGCTTGAAACTTCATCGAAAAAAATCGTCCTTCTCTTTATGAAATCAATTAGTATTTCATTCATATCAGCCATGCAGACTCCATGGACTAAATTATTTTGTGTTAAAAAAATACAGGAATTCTAATACAACTCATTCTATATATTTTGCTGTTTACATTTTACATAGGTGAAAAATAGGCTTAGTTGTAGAAATAATCAAATTTATATGAGCATTTAAACTCAAATATATTGTCATTGCGTTGTTTCAGTATGTAGATGCACAGAATTTAAGCAAAAATAAAGTAGTTTTAGGACGGATACAACACTCAATATGAATTAAAAAGAACTTAAAAAAATCACGATTTTTAAACAAGATGGATGCCATATATCATTTTGAAGTGGGTCATGTGATCGTTTCATATCATGGTCACGTGATCGTTTCATATAAGAGGTGTAATTATTATTTTAATTTTTATTTAAAAAACTACTGAATATTTCCGCTGAATTTTTTTTTATATATTTTATGGAACAATTTGAATATTACCTAAAATTTTCGAAGAAATTCATTTATATTCCCATAGGTTCTACAGGCCGTCTGAACAACATACTGAAATTTCATTTTGATTAAGTCATTTTTCGGCAGTTATCGTGCTAACGGACAGACAGACAGACAGACAGATAGACAGACGGAATGAACAAAGTCATAAACACTTTTCAACTTTGTTGTAAAGTGTTAAAAATGAAATGCAAACAAGAAATGTATAGGAACTCAATATGCAGAGTAGAAAATGAGCGAAATAGAGAAACAAAATCAAATATGGTCATTCCATACCTCAAAGAAATATAGTGTCACAGACAAATCTTTAACCGTGTTACTGAAATCAAATTTTCATATCAAAAACAGTTCCTGTAATCTAGTTAACGATTTATTTATGACAATCCATTTATCTGAAGTATGGCATGACCATACCCATTTTGTTTCTCTATTTTGCTCCTTTTTTTACACATTGAATTCATATACTCTGTTTCCCTTTATTTGTTTACTTCTTAAGTTCATATTTCCTTGGTTTTCTATTTTTTCTCGTTTTACGTCCCGTTTGTTGCACTAGGTGATGCTGTAATATTGGTTTCTGTCTTTTTGACATTTTCTGTTTGACCGGCATAATCTGCACTCATTTGAGAGTTCGAATTCGAGCTTGTTACATTGAAGAAGGATATCCAACTATTTCCGAAACGTACGTATGCTTACTTATCTTTATTTGCGCTGAATTTTACTTTGTGATTCAGTTATTATTTTTTGTACATGTCGAAGTGTGAAACTTGAATTCGAAAATACTGTTACATATTTACTTTGAACGGTGTAATTCAAAGTAATCATGTAACAGCATATTTTATTCCTTTCGTATTACATTTGACTTCATATTAAATATGTATTACATAACGAATTCCTCGATATATTGATTTTGATTTAAATAAAACAAGAAAGATCAATCATGCAGAATGCATTGATTATGAAACACTTTCCAACTGCAATGCAATTTTATTTAAACATCTCTGAAATGCAATGCATTCAGCGGTGATATTTTTTAAATTATCACAGTACTACAATATTTATTTTACTTAAAAACTTAAAACCATGGAAGTAAAAGTACTTTCTAACTTCATGTTCAAAACTTCATCGAAAAAGGCAACAATATTGAAAAAAAACTCAAAAATATTGTAATTATGTTCGCGCAGAATATAGATGCACAGAAAATCCGGAAAAATAAAGCAGTTTTAGGACGGATGCAACACTAAATATAAATTTAAGAACTTTAAAAATCATGATTTTTACACTGGGAAAAGAAGATGGATGTTATATTTTATTTTGAAGTGGGTCATGTGATCTCTTCATATAGTATGGGTTGTTGTAAGATTGACACTTTTGTGCATTGTAGATGGAATTAATCTGCAGCCTGAAATAGAAAGACAATACATTTTTATTGTAATGAAATATAACCCATAGTAAGAAACAAAAAGATGATGTATATTGCTATATATTGGTTTTCCAGGAAAGTCCTTAAATCCTTTGTAAGGAAATGCAAACGAGTGTACACGTTAGGCCTATCTAGTGCCTATGTCGATCTAATAAAAGGAACTTCCGCGCGCCTAGCGGAAAATTTAAAAGTTAGGGTAACGAATTGAGTAGAAAAAGAACAATTAAAATGTCGAAAGGTACTGTCTAGGACTAACAATCGAGAATAAAAATGCTATAGAATGCACTTATTGGTTACGATAGAGTCATTGGAGTAGGGCTACCTATTCGGAAATAGTACAATGAACAACACTTATATGAACAGAAATCTAGTTGTTGTTGAGACCCAGACCGTTCGACCTACCAGAAAGATGTAAGGTAACTGTATTGGACGGCCGGGAAGTGCCACCCAATTTAGACCGGAATCCAGTAGAGGAGGCATCCATAGGGACCGCTCCCTCCTTTCCCTACCACCAACCTCTCGGAAGGACTTACGGACCCACATGTTTAACATGATCGTACTCCGTGTGAACACGGCGGCAGTTTTGGCAGCGGAGGGAATCGAACCCGGGATTACCGAGTACAATTCCCGCGCGCTAACCACTGGGCAACCGGGTTCCATATGATATGGGTGTAATTATTATTTTAATTTTTATTTAGAAATACTACCGAACATATTTTGCTCATTTTTTTTATATATATATTTGAGCAAATATATAAAAAATTTATTATATATTTTTGCTAATTTATATATATATATTTTATATATATCCCATAAGATAATTTGAATATTTCCTAAAATTTTCAAAACAATTTGTGAATTTTAACTTTGCTTTAAAAATGTTTGAAAAATTAGGTCCCATAGGATTTAATATATTTCACTTTTTCAATCCGGGTTCAATCCAAAACCATTTGGTTGATATTATTCATTTACATTCCCATATGCCCCACAGACCGTCTGAACAACATACTCAAATTTCATTTTGATTAAGTCATTTTTACGACAGTTATCGTGCGAACGGACAGACAGACAGAATTGAACAAAGTCTTAAACAATTTTCAACTATGTCGGAAAGTGCTAAAAATGGATTCTGAAATCATGCCCGTACATACTATTCACCAAAAAACAAGTTTGTTTAAAATCACTATGTCATTTTCGACTTTAACAAACAATTTTGTGTAAATTTCTATAACGTATGTTTGATAATTTTAAGTGAAACGAGGTTACCAAAAACTACAGGAGCGTTTAAAAATGTTATTTTTTTTAATGAAATATTATTTAGACAATTACCAGATATGATTGTATTTCTGAAATTGGTGTACTTCCATTGAGGGCTATCACTAACTAGAGTCTGGAATATGAGTGATATGAATGAAATATTCATTGCTTTTACATAGAAAGCCAGAGGATTTATATTTTGATGACGTCATTTGAATAAAGGGATTTTTTTTTCGATGAAGTTTTAATTTTTCAAATATAATAAAATACTGTAATACTGTGATAATTTAAGATATATCAGCTCTGAATGAGAGCTGATCAACATTTTAGAGATGTTTAAATGAAATTACATTTCAGTTGGAAAGTTTTCATAATCAATACTTTATGCATGATTGATCTTTCTTGTTTTGCATATCTTTGTCTGCTCTTTTAGTCATTTGCATATGACTCTCTACCGGTACTGTGATTTGCATATGGCTAAGTGCATTTCTTCATAATGTTGCAATTTCACTTTTGACGAGTTTATTAATAATATAATATAAATACCTTGATTTATCCGTCTGTTTATCTATCTATCTCTGGGTAGCACTGCTACATAATATTGCCAAACGTGTTTCAATCACTGATAAACGTTTTAATTTAGATATTAACCCAGATCATCAGCATTTTTATAACCCTCCACTTGAACACTAAATTTTTCTGATCCACTTCCACTTTCACTGCTACTTGAATTCAGTGTTCATATTGAAAACCGGAGCGTTCTTTTTAGCTAATTTAATTTTTGCTTGAACGTGGATCATTTTTTAACACTTTACAACAAAGTTGAAAAGTGTTTATGACTTTGTTCATTCTGTCTCTCTGTCTGTCTGTCTGTCCGTTAGCACGATAAATGCCGTAAAAATGACTTAATCAAAATGAAATTTTAGTATGTTGTTTAGACGGTCTATAGGACCTATGGGAATATAAATGAATAATATCACCCAATTAGTTTTGGATTGAACCCGGGTTGAAAAAATGGAATACATTGAGCCCTATGGGACCTAATTTTTCAAGCATTTTTTAAGCGGATTTAAAATTCACAAATTGCTTCGAAAATTTTAGGCAATATTCAAATTGTTCCATAAAATATACAAAAAAAAAATTCAGCGAAATATATTCAGTAGTTTCTTAAATAAAAATTAAAATAATAATAACACCTCTTATATGAAGCGATCACGTGTCCATGATATGAAACGATCACATGACCCACTTCAAAATGATATATGGCATCCATCTTGTCTCAAAATCGTGATTTTTAAAGTTCTTTCTAATTCATATTGAGTGTTGTATCCATCCTAAAACTACTTTATTTTGGCCTAAATTCTGTGCATCTACATACTTTAACAACGCAATGACAATATATTTCAGTTTAAATGCTCATACAAATTTGATTATTTTTACAATTAAGCCTATTTTTCACCTATGTAAAATGTAAAAAGCAAAACATGTAGAATGAGTTGTATTAGAATCGCTGTAATTCTTTAACACAAAATCATTTAGTCCATGGAGTCTGCATGGCTGATATGAATGAAATATTCATTGATTTTAGAAAGAGAAGGACGATAATTTTCGATGAAGTTTTACGCATAGAGTTTTACTTACTTGTAGCTCCATGGTCTTAATTTTTAAATAATATAAATTATTATAGTATTGTGATGAATGACATGAATGGGGGAATTATTTATGAATGAAATGTTGCTTTTATAGAGAGAGCCAGGCGTGTTATTAACACTTTACAACAAAGTTGAAAAGTGTTTATGACTTTGTTCATTCTGTCTGTCTGTCTGTCTGTCTGTCTGTCCGTTAGCACGATAACTGCCGTAAAAATGACTTAATCAAAATGAAATTTTAGTATGTTGTTCAGACGGTCTGTAGGACCTATGGGAATATAAATGAATAATATCACACAATTAGTTTTGGATTGAACCCGGGTTGAAAAAATGAAATACATTGAGCCCTATGGGACCTAATTTTTCTAACATTTTTTAAGCGGATTTAAAATTCACAAATTGCTTCGAAAATTTTTCGTAATAGTCAAATTATTCCATAAAGTATATAAAAAAAAATTCAGCGAAATATATTCAGTAGTTTTTTAAATAAAAATTAAAATAATAATTACACATCTTATATGAAACGATCACGTTACCATGATATGAAACGATCACATGACCCACTTCAAAATGAGATATGGCATCCATCTTGTCTCAAATTCGTGATTTTTTAAAGTTCTTTTTAATTCATATTGAGTGTTGTATCCATCCTAAAACTACTTTATTTCTGCTTAAATTCTGTGCATCTACATAATAAAACAACACAATGACAATATATTTGAGTTTAAATTCTCATTCAAATTTGATTATTTCTACAATTAAGCCTATTTTTCACCTATGTAAAATGTAAACAGCAAAATATGTAGAATGAGTTGTATTAGAATTACTGTATTTCTTTAACACAAAATAATTCAGTCCATGGAGTCTGCATGGCTGATATGAATGAAATATTAATTGATTTTATAAACAGAAGGACGATATTTTTCGATGAAGTTTTAAGCATAAAGTTTATTAATTGTAGCTCCATGGTCTTAATTTTTAAATAAAATAGATTATTATAGTATTGTGATGAATGAAATGGAGAAAGTTATGAATGAAATCCTGCTTTTATAGAGAGATCCAGGCGTGTTATTTTTTCTATGACGTCATTTGAATTAATTTCAGTTGTTTTCGATGAAGTTTTCAAATATAATAAATTATCGTAGTATTATGATAATTCTAAAATTATTACCGATGAATGTATTGCATTTTAGAGATATTTAAACCACGCAATTTATATTTCAATGCCGTCTTTTGAATGAAGTTCATTTTTTTCAATGAAGGTCTAAGTTTTCAAATATAATAAATCAATGTAGTATCGTGATAAGTTTTAAAATATTACCGAGGAATGTATTGCATTTTCGACTTTTTTAAATAAAATTGCATTGAAGTTGGAAAGTGTTTCATAATCTATGGTTTAAGCATGATTGATCTTTCTTGTTCTTCCTTAACCATCTTCAATTCACAGCTATATTTTCTTCCAAAGGCTTAGATAAATTAAAAATTACTTATTTCTTTTAAAACGGACGGTACCGGTGTTAGAATTGCATTCTAGTAACATTATATTTATATAAGTTAACAATTGGACTTATGAAATCGCGTAGCATATTGTAATTTTCTCAGGCCAACACCAATCAATTTATATGTGCTAATTTTCATTTACATATCCCATTCTTTTCACCAAAAATTTGTAATATTATTCAGTATAAAATGAATTATTGTTTTATAAAATTCATTTTACTGATGTTGGTTTGAAAATGAAAACGATATTGAGAGAGAAAAATATTTATCCAATGTAATTTATCATAGAAGTAAGCTGAGCAGCCTTTCATTCATCTATATAAATGAAATTGAAAATATGTCTGTCTGTCTGTCTGTCTGTCCCGTCATCACGGGAGAACGGCTGAACCGAATTTCATGAAATTTCGTGTGTAGCCTGGAAATAGCTCTCCATAAATTTAACCTTTATAAATTAATTTTAGGGGTTATCGAGATATTAATGAAAAACGAAACTTTTTCCTACTCTCTAACTCCGTGGTTTAACTAAACGAAAAGCTTGAAAATCGTTTGAAAGTTAATTAAAACTTTATCTTTGAGTTTGGTGGGAGATTTTTTGCGCTAATTAGTCACTTTCTGTAAACATGAATTGTTTGAAACATGATTTAAATGGGAAATCTATCGCCATGGTTTATGTTTCACAAGCTTTTACTGAACAAAAGTATAAAGAAATCAAAATAGTTATTTAATTTCGCAGTTTATGAGGAAGATTCTATCTTATATCACGTTGCTCAGAAACGCAATTCAATTAAATCTGCCTATTAATTTTAATTATTATTGTTTCGATTTGAATAATAAACTAATGGATATAAAAATATATTTTAGAAAAGAGCGATTTGATTTTTCTTATAGCATTTTTGACTGGATAATATCAATTACGGTCTTCAGGTTTTAACGTTAATATTATTGATATTTTCGGGGATTATTGATTCAGGAATTATTGATATTTTCAAGTTATTATGCCATTGTTTTAGTACGACAAAAATTGTCTAAACTCATATATTGTACGTTGTACGAGTAATCTTCTACAAATACACGGATATATCTTCTAATCTACGAGAATATAAATAGTACAGGTATATTGGCATATGTTTTGATATATATTGGCATATATTGGAATCAATTACGACCCTCTGGTATGAAGATTACGGAGATTATTGATATTTTCAATTTATTACGTCATCTCTTTTATTTTGGCAAAGATTTTTGAGATTCATATTGTAATATGGGTAATCTTCTAATGTACTGATACAGGTTATATCTTCTAATATTCGCGTATATAGATAGTACGGGTCCCATACAATTTTACTGCTTTCATTTTGCATATATTGATTCAATTCCTTTTTTTTTTTTGTAAATTTGATTACAAAAGGGGCCAGGATGTTTTATTCTTCAGATCTGCCCGTGAAGACAATTTTTCATAGTGAGAACATATATTCTTAAACTTCTCTTTAGGAGCAATAAATTTAATATTTTAACAGAATTTTCACACGATTGCGAATTATACGTTTCTTTATATTATGTACTCCGTACGAAGAACGGGTATGCTGCTAGTATTAAAATATTAATGCGACTTGGTCACTAACATTTGCTACACAGATGTCATTTAGACGTTCTGGTTCTGAGCTTTTCGACGCATTCACAAATATGAATCTCCTTAGTTTATTTCCACTATAAAATATTAATCCATAAGGAAATGCTTATAAAACTAAAGCGATAATTTCCAGGAGAATCTCTCGCGGCCCGGTAAAATTCATGCCAGATTCCGGAACCGGGCAGCTTCCCGGTGATTAAGAAACACTGTTTCAGAGTATAACAAGTTCAGAAAAGTTAAATAAACTGCCAGTGACATAAAAACGTACTGAACGCATTATTTCAAAAACTTTTATTTAACATGCTTCTATTTTACTATTTACTTAGTTTTAAGCACATAGCCCATATCAGGACTTTTCTGTTTACCTTGAGTACGATTTAACTGAAAAATGTCTGCCTAACCCTCATAATCACTCTATTCGAGTATGTTTTATATTTTCAGAATCACCCCGGAACCTACACTCGGCAGAAAAGATGTCTGAAAATCGTCGTGGGTCCCGGAGAGGGACCACAGACGACCGTAAGGCCGTATTTAAATTATCACATGCACTGCACCCTCACGTTACGTTTCATGTTTCGTCAGCACAATTGCATGGACTTCTGTAATGCATGTGATTGCACTGATTTCAATTTTACGTCTTGTAAATAAAGTATTAAAAAGCAAATATAAAAGTATTGGGATGGTTGTCGAAAAGTCCTGATTTCGTTTAGAACGTTTTAGAAGTGGTGCGTTCGTGAATCTCTAGACACGATATCTCACGAACAAATGAATAGTTTCGAATAAAATTGGGTACACTTACCACAATGAATGAATACTATTAATTTGGAGCACTGTCGGAGATTTTAAAGCCTTCTAAGTAATTATTTTAAGGGGATCCGGCACAGAAAAATCTGTAAATAAAACCACATTCATTTTTCTTAACTTAAAAAATATTGTTGAGATTTTAGAATTAAATAATACCAACCTCATATTACTGCGATGATTACATAAGCTGATATAACAGTTTTATGTTACTATTTGTGTTGTTGAAAATTCCATACTAAATTTGAAATCCATTTATCTCGGAATGGATTTTTTTCATGATTTGTCAACTTTAAAAGTACATATCTAAAATTCCTTGTAAGGTACATATATGACATTTTGTATAGAATTCCTCTGCTGTTCCATTTTGAATAAATTGTTATCCAGAACTTTTGATTTTGAATAAAATTTTTGATAATACTCGTTTTAGAGGAAACATGATGATTTAAAAAATAATTTATTTTTTACTTTTAAAAATTGTTAACATTTTTGTAAGTAATATTATTTTTTTAAATCCTGAAGACAAATTGACATGAAACCTTGTCTGAGCACAAAAGTGTAAAAACTATCCAAGTTCGGAAATTTGTTTAGCAGTTATATAAATAAAATACAAACTGTTTATATTTTTAAATTTTTTAAACAAATTTTCACATTGTTTAAGAACTTTTCACATGTAATATGATTTTTATATAAACACATATTTCAGGGGGAAAATTAATTACAAAACTATCATAAAGGAAAAAATCTGATGTGTGCAGCACATGACTTTCCCTTCAGACTTATATTCACGTTCTCTTTATTTTAATTAAATTTAATTCACTTTTAGTTCAATTTTCGTTCTCATTTGGTAACCGGACTTATTTTCAAAGGTGGCGTAGAGAAAATACGAAAAAATTAAAATATCTCGAGAGCGACTAGCCCTAGTGTAATGGGGTTGGTCTTATTTTTCGTTAAAAATTACGTATAAAACAAGCATTTAATGGACATATTTAAGCATATGTAGTTTTTATTTTAGATTTTGACGATTTTTGTGGGCCATTTCGCAAAAAAAAAGTCATTTTTTTCCGAATCATAGCAAAATCTATTCAGCACCAGAGTGACCCACAAGCGACTTATCTACCGAATTTTGTGAAATTCGGCCCATTAGTTTTTCAGCTAGAGTGAATACAGCCAATTTTTTCAGGCCATTTCGCAAAACAAGGCAGGTTCTTTTATCCCGAATCATACCCAAAACTAATCAGCACCAGATTCGCTCACATATGACTTACCTATCAAATTTTATGAAATTCGGTCAATTAGTTTTTTAGTTAGAATGGATACAAAATCTGCACAGACAGACGCTTCAAACACTAGTTTTGTGTTTCAGTGCTAACTAATTCACCACATTTTACTTATTTCACTAGATATTAATTTAGCATCAGTGTTATTTTGTTTCGGATTTTCCACAAGCTTATAAATATATTACTTTCCCTGCAATACATGGTAATGTATAGGGAAAGTATTGGAATCATGCCGAAAATCGCAACTTGAGTTTTCGACGGATCTACACGTTTCGAGACCTCTAGAATACGAAAAAACTATTTTTAGCGTGACATCTGTTGTGTGTGTCTGTGTGTCGGTCTGTCTGTCTGTGCAGATTTTGTATCCACTCTAACTAAAAAACTAATCGTCCGAATTTCACAAAATTTGGTAGGTAAATCACTTGTGGGCGAGTCTGGTGCTCATTAGTTTTGGGTACAATTCGGGATAAAAGAACCCGCCTTTTTTTTGCAAAATGGCCCTCAAAAGTTTGTATCCACTCTAGCTGAAAAACTAACGCACCGAATTTCACAAAAGTCAGTAGATGAGTCACTTATTGCTCACTCTGGTGCTGATTAGATTTTGGTACGATTCGGAAAAAAATAACCTGCCTTTTTTTGCAAAATGGCCCGCAAAAATTGTCAAAATCTAAACTAAAAAGCTACGTATACTCAAATATATCCATTAAATGCTTGTTTAATATGTAATTTTTAACAAAGAAAAGAATAAGACCAACCCCATTACACTAGGACTAGCCATTCTCGAGATATATTAGTTTTTTTTCGTATTTTCTCCACGCCACCTTTGAAAATACGTCCAGTTATCAAATGAGAACGAAAATTGAATTAAAAGTGTATTAAATTGAATTAAAATAAAGAGAACGTGGATGTAAGTCTGCAGGGAAAGTCATGTGCTGCCCACATCAGATTTTTTTATTTACCAGAAGGAAAATCTAAATTTTAACAAGTTCTTTATTATGAGAGTAAAAATAAATATTTTATAAATATATCAAAAAGATATGTCACGATGTGTAGCAAAAATCATGTGCCTAACGTATCAGATTTCTTTAAATGTATGTGTTTGCATGTGTAATGCAGATGTTCGTAATCTTTATCAACAAGTAAATCATGTTACCATTTTTTCAAAGAACAGTATACAGGGTGTCCCAAAAAAATTGAAACGCGCCTTAATTCTTTACCTGTTGGAGGTAAGTGGAAAATTTAAATTGCATAAGTGTTGAAAGTGAGGTTGGAAATAAGACTAAGTTAATGAAATAGTCCTACCATTCATTTTCAAAAAGTTACACGTTTTCAATTTTTATACGACCCCTTTAGACAAATTTGGTAAATCAGAAAATTTTTATTTTTAATGCATCAAGATCATTAAAAAACCGCATATCTGTATCTTTAAAATTGAGCTAGTTCTATTTAATTTAAAATTGAACAGTGTGAATGGGGATCATATATCAAATTAGAAATGTAAATTTGTGACATATCGCAGAAAAAGATAAAACTGGATAATACATAGGATACCCAACCGGTTAGTGAGTACCAATGCTTTATATGATCTCTATCTGTGTAATGCTTTATTTAGATGTATATTTGTGATAAAAAATTTTAACACATATTAACGTATTTTTGATCTAAACAATTTCCATCGTTAATTTGTTTATGATCCGTATTTTCACTGATGAAACAGCCTTTCACATGGTACGGAAAAGTGGTATAAGTTAGATTTTTTCCTTTATCATAATTCAGTTGATTTTAAAGATACAGCTATGCGGTTTTTTTTTAATAATCTTGTTGCATTAAAAATAAAAATTTTCTGATAGACCAAATTTGTCTAAGGGGAGTCATATAAAAATTTTAAAAGTGTAACTTTTTTTAAATGAATGGTAGGACTGTTTCATTAACGTAGTCTTATTTCCTACCTTACTTTCAACATTTTTGCAATTTACATTGCCCACTTATCTCCAACAGGTAAAGAATTAAAGCGCGTTTCAATCTTTTTAGGACACCCTGTATAAGCACTCAATGCAGTAAATGTTATGCATTTTATACTCTTAATTTAAGAAATAGCTTTCCCCAAAAATGATTCAAGTAATAAGTGGGTGCGTAAGTAATAAGTAATTCATGCGAATTTCAAAACGGAAAATGCAAAATACGTTTATACGAAAAGTAAAGCATCTGACATATTTTTTTCTCTTACAGTTTTACGTGAAGACCCGGGATGCCCTCGAGAGTACGAGGACCCACTGGAGGACTCTGGCACTTTCCTACCTTCCATCCTTTGAGAGGATTTTCAGGGCCATCATCCCATGTGAATCTTGTCTAGGGGCCCCCCTGCCCCTTCCAGTACTGTGGAGATCTCAAAAGCTAGTCGACACATCAAGTGGAAAAGCCACGTGTCTGAAAACGAACACATGAACTTTTTGAGAGAAAAAAAACTGAAAAAATAACTTTGTGTTTATGTTTGTTGTGTTTTGAAGAAAATATCCTGTTTATATATCGTGTCACTGTCAGCAAACCAGAGAGAGATGATAAAAAATAATATATCAATGTTGAACAGAAAGCTGAAAGGCTTTGAATGGAAAAGAAGTATTATATACTGCAAGCACAAATAAATTGTTAGTATTTGTGTGGTTTTATAAGGGACCTTATTATGAGTATGTACTTTATTCAAAACTTATAAAAGATCATCGCCATCAAATTTGAATGTGTTCAAAACTGTCGATTGATCCGATCTGTATTTTTTCTTGTCAGGACGAAATGACGCATTGATAACGTTTCATCTGATTACGTGAGTGCTAACGATTGATATCAACATTACATTTTTAATACTTTAAGCGCTCACTAAGCAGCCCATGACCTAATGATAATAACACTGACTACTGAAACACGAGAGAGAATTTTCTGACGGATGAAACTAAGCTATCTCTTAGGACTCCGGTAGCTAAAATAGCACCAATATTATTACGGTATGATTGAATTCATATTACGAGGCTCCGCAACATAGCATTTCCTGGGGTCTCTGAAACTGTCACTTTATTCGTGCTGTATAAAAGGGCATCAAGCTCATTAAGAGAATAAATTTTAGCTTCAGCCCAGCCGGTGTTGGCAGGCAAGCGTACTAAACATTCATTTTTTTTCTATCGTGTAACGTAAATATGGCACAATTTACCCAAGGAGTTTGTCCGTGAAAAGATATTCTTAATTATCAGAAAAACTAAATCTGACCCTTAAGTAGTAAAAATATCACATTCCTAAAAATACCTATATTACGGATGTTTACAGATGTAAGGTTGGTTTTATCGGTTGGTCAGTTTAAAATTCAATTTGAATAATTATGTTCAATTATTCATGGATCACTGTAAAAGATTGCAAACTTTGGTTATTCTCAAATCTATCATTAGGTCAAGCCGATCAATGGTCAATAACCTAAATGTTCTATAAGTGAAAACTAGAGATTTCCGACATGAACTCAAGCATAATTTCGACTCATACCTCAAGTATATTTGGGAAGTTCTCTTAAAATATCTGAGATTATTTGAAAAGTTTAAAAGTTTAAAATAGTGAACATAAATGGTAACTTCGTCGAGACCTCACAGTTAAAAAGTTCTCTATCTCTACGAAGCTTCCAAATCTTAGGATATGCTCAGAATGATAAACTAACTGGATTGAACGTTATTTTAGTTACAGGTAATAACACCACAGGTCATTTCTATACTATATTCTGATTGCTTTGGTGTAATATGTATACACTCCAACATTGTGGCTTAAATACTTCAACATGAGAATTCTGAAAACACCAGTGATGAACACATTTGCAATGAAAGACACATGTGTAATTTGTATTCATATATTTTTACTTTTCTTATATACGTAATGTACAAGGAAAGTATTGTGACGGGGGTCGAAAATTCGAATTCGAGTTTTCGACGGGAGAGCACGTTTTAAGCAACCCTGATCACGAATCGGACATTTTTAAGGTGATGTCTGTGTGTGTGTGTGCGTGTGTGTCAGTGATTCTATGGAGACGATATCTCACGAACGTATGGAACAATTTGAATGAAATTTGGTACAAGAATCACAATCCATCAATACTGTAAGCCTATTGTTTTAAAACACAATCGAATGTTCAGAACTCCCCTACATTTTAGAGTGAAATTTTGAAAAAATCAAAACTTTTAATAAAGTTACGCATATAGACATTCCTTATGTAATGTTTCCTTAGAAAACGATTGACATAAATTTTAGAACGCTAGCATGAACCGTTCTCGAGATATTGCACATTTTTCAAATAAATTTATCAAAAATATCCCCCAACAAAATTTAAAAAAAAATATTAACTGTTGAGAAACATGTTTTCTTTTCATATGTAATATCATGCGAAAAATTGGGTGACATCATTATCATGGATCTAACTCGATCTATTCACGAGAAAAGCTACTTTGAGTAATACTTTTGTAATTGAAAGCCAATAGTCATTTATCTGCTGTAAGAATAATTTATTTCTTTATCCATAACGCTTGGCGCGATTTTGGCGACGAATTTAGCGGAATGTCGCCAACTTGGCGCATTTTTAAATATTGCCAAATAAACTAAAATCTCGCCAAATTAATAAAAATGACGCTAAATCAATGAAAATGACGACTCATTGAAGAAAATTCAATATCTTGGAAAGAATATAAGTATCTACTATAAGAATAACATTGTTTTTAACTGTAAAAGTAGTACATTCATTGCATTATATAAGAAAAGTCATGTGTTTCCCACATCAGATTTTTTTATACCACTAACGTGACGATGTCCAAGTAACTACAGTGTGTCCTTCCCTACATCTTTCTAATCGAAACCACTCCAATCTGTTTAGGCTGATAAATACATAATACGACTAATGACGTAACCAGGCAAAATCTCTGGATTAGGTTGGGTTATCATTCCGGTACATACACAGCCTTTATGGAACGTAATTTAAAAATCATTTAATTTAAATAAAAGCTATCGGAGATTACGTTTCAGATTAAATTCCATAGGGTTACTTGTCCAAATTTAAAAGTATGCCGAAAATTCTACCCAAAAGATTATTCGCATGATAAAACAAAATGTTGCGAAATTGCTCCATTTAGTCTCAAAATATGTGATGGTTTACAAGAAACGGATCCAATTGTCGGAAATTTTCAAACTGAGTTTAGGATTTCGTTAATACACACTTTTCAAATGGATTCCAAATCAAAAAATTGCATGTCTTTACGATAATTGCAACTCATTTTACAAATTTTGTATTATTAATCATTCGACAGCTTGAAAGTCTTCGGGTTGGTAGAAAAAATTAAATTTCTCAAAATTGGCAACACACAAAGTATAATGAAGACATTTCGGTATTCAAGAAACATGCAGCTATCTAAATCCACTAAAAATTGAAAATATCTATATAATTCGACTAAAAACAGTTGTCAATATAATGGATATACTACGTTATCTTAAAAATAAAATTACCTCCAACTGAACCCTTTTTCTAGTAAACCTTCGCATATGTTCTGATATTAGGTAAACCTGCCAGTAGTCACAGAGATTTACTTCCAATTTCAAAAATGTTTTAAATTTTAAAATCTACTATCTTAGAAACAATTTAAATCAATAAATACATTTCTGGAAGAAATACGAAATATGAATTTTTATACGGTACCCCGGTCCTACCAATTATATTTAAGAAAATCATCCTCATACAATTTCATGCAAAATAAAAAAGAAATCTTCCCTTTCAAGGCAGGGGGGGATTAGTGAAGTGCCCAGGAGAGGATAAAATCCTGCCTTTAAACTTCAGACGAAAAGGAAGATCAAGAAAAAGAAGTTCAGAATAGGAAAAATAAGAACTAAGAGGTGCTTGGGGGGAAGACATGACCGAAATCATGCCGATTCCCAAGACTTCAGAAGGGAAAGGACTGGGGCCCAAGTAGGCGTCCAGTAGCTAAAAGGAAAAATGGGGAGACAGAGGTGCACCCCGAGGGGCGCAGGGCCTTGAACATGAGATACCTAACTAAAGTTTAAGATTTACGATTTAAAATTTAAGGAAAACTTGTGAAATACGCGAAATTCCCAAAAGCAAGGGAGAAGTACAGATATAGCTAGAAGGTTGCGCCATAAAAAGAGAGAAAGATAAAACTATGTTAGACGAATCCGCTTTTTAGGGCGGAAATAAATATCACGTACAGCTCTTCCAGGTATCGACCGAGGGCGCTTTCGCGCCTTCGGGTTACGAGGATGGAAACGATGGATACTGTCTAACGTAGGATTATTGACACTTCTCAGACCTCTATGAAATTTAATAGCTAACTTTTTGACGTGTACCAAAACTGGCCTAATTTTGAGATCTCTGTGCAGAATTTCTAACCGGACGTAGTTCGGAAGATTTGCAAACGAACGCAAAGTGTTATTTTGAATGACTTGAAGCTTCTTTAGGTCAACCTCCGCTGCAGTACTCCAGATAGGAGCACCGTACGTCATGATTGGACGAATACAGGACTTGTATAGTAGTAACTTATTATGGATTGACAGGCGGCTATTTCTAGCCAATAGGGGACGGAGCTGGATGAATGAAAGCGTCAATTTCTTGCATGTTTCAGAAATGTGATGCTTCCATGATAATTTTGAATCTAAGTACACTCCAAGGTACTTAAAATCTTCCTTTTACGACCAAAATTCACCGAGTTATGAAGCATTAAACGTTATGACTTAAGTCGCTTTCCATGCATAAAAATGTCCTGTTTTAGGCAACCAACCAATCAGGGACCGTATTGACGATTTCCCCAGGCAACCAACCAATCAGGGACTGTATTGACCATTTCTCAGCACAAATAGTGCTCCAACTTTAAACAGCTATAAATCGGTCAATTTTGGTCGTAAAAGGATTATTTTTTTTTATTTTGCATAAAATTATATGATGATTTTCCTAAATATAATTGGTAGGACCTGTATAAAAATAGGGGACTGTATAAAAATTTATATTTCGTATTTCTTTCAGAAATGCATTTATTGATTTAAACTGTTTCTAAGATAATAGATTTTAAAATTTAAAACATTTTTGCAATTGGAAATGTATCTCTGTAACTAACCGTTGAGGAAATAGCCATTGGACACCGATAGCACTGGACACCATATATATATATATATGTATATATATATATATATACAGTGGAGCACCGTTTATACGTTTCTCAAGGGAAATTCGAGAAAGACGTATAATCGTAATTTTAAAAAACAACTAGCAGAAACAGCAAGCACACAACTATAATAGAAGGTCTTTATTTCACTTCCTATAAGACGTACAAAATTTAAAAACGTATAAATTTTTTGTACGTCTTATAGGAAGTGAAATAAAGACCTTTTATTATAGTTGTGTGCTTGTTTCTGCTAATTGAAATCAGACGTGATGCCAATTTATTTATTTATTAAAAAACAACTTTGATTATTACAAATTTAATGCTACAAATCATCCTAACTTATTTAAAAGTAATATTTTTATTTTTTTAATATATTATCTATATTGAAAATAATATTTATTAACTTTTTATGTTTAAACATTTACAATCATAAAAATGAGAAAAAGTCATACCTTTATTTTAATTTCATACATACATATCTTAAGTAAATACCCATCTTGTTTTATACGATTTATGTGCATGCAGGTAGATGTTAATTAAAAAACTCTTTAATCATCGTCTGACATGCGGATTGAATATGAGTAAAGAGTACAGCATTATGAATCTAATTAAGGTCTTTGAAAGTTTTTTCACTGGTATTTTAACAAACAAAATAAGTTCTAAGTTTATCAGTGGAGTCCATGGCGGTTTTAAAGGAAGATGGGACAACTTCTCCACATTCTTCTTCATCATCATCGCTACTTAAATTAGCACCAGACAATTTGTCTTCTATTAGTTCATCAATTGTGATTAATTTTGAAGTTATTACGTCGGTATCACAATGCTCATACTCCTCGAAAATAACTTCTGATCTCAGGAGATTCCAGTCTTCTTCATCCATGATCACAGTTTCATCATCTCCAGCGACGACATCACTGTCGTGGTTGGCATCACATTCATCTAATTTTGGATCTGCAAACCCTTCTTTAATGAAACATTTTTTTATTGTTTCAGACTTGACTTGACTCCATGCTAGAGAGATCATGTTTATGCCCTGAATTGCGTTTATCTTTCCTTGGATATTTCCTGTAGTGATGCTTTGAAGGGCATGTTGAATTAAACGCTTTCTGTAGTACACTTTTAAGTTTTTTACTATTCCCAGATCTAGGGATTGTAGTTTGCTCATACAATTTGGTGTAAATAAAACCACTTTCACATTTTTCAAAAAGTCGGTCTCTTGGGCGTGAGCAGTACATTGATCCATAAAAAGTAAAATTTTACGTTTTTGTTGTTTCATATCTTTATCCATTTTTTTAGCCACTCGGTAAAAATTTTAACAGTCATCCACGCTTTTGTATTTGCTTCATAACTTACTGACAATGTATTAACTTTTGCAAAACACCTTGGCTTCCGTGACTTCCCTACGACTAGTGGAGTCATCTTATCACTTCCATCAGCGTTGGCACAAAGTAAAACAGTGAGGCAAACTTTAGATTTTTTCCCACCATTGCAATTGCCACCTTTAAATGCGAAAGTTCTTGCAGGCATGAGATGATAAAAGAGGTGTGTTTCATCAACATTATAAATGTCCTTCAGCTGGTATCCATCAATTTTGTTCGACAAATTTTTTAACCATTCGTTAACAGTTTCAGTTGGAATATCTTTAGATTCTCCCGCTCACCACTTGACTAGAAATTCCATGTCGTATTTTGAATTTGTGAAGTCATCCAGTTGAAAAACATGCATCTTTTACATCCAATTTCAATGCAATTTCTTTTGCTTTTTCCATAAGTATGGGGCCACTCACGGGAATATTTGATGCACGACATTGTGTTGAAAACTGAAGCAAAATGTCCTGTACTCCAGGAAATTTGCCTTCTTGCATACGAAGTTTCTCCGAAACAGAGTTTCCGCAAGCTGCTGCTCTGTCCTCGATTTTTTTTCTTTCATAGACAATGGTTTCCAAATTAGAAACTGGAATATCCAGTTTTTTAGCCAAATGTACTTTTGTTAATCCTGTACTTATGTCAAATTCTTTTGAAATTTCAATTTTATCTTTTAATGAAAGTGCTTTGCGCTTTCGGGATATTTGGAGAACGTTAAATTTTTAAGAAACCAACAGAATGATAATAATCAACAAACTAAGCAGCAATGCTGAAACGTGAGCTTTCAAAAGCATAGGAATTCGATTCGAGAATAAACTGTTTATCAAACAAAAGAGTCTGGTGAATAGACCCTCTCATTCCACAACCCAGACCCGAAGGCTCGCCAAAGAGGCTGAACATCCAAATCCCGGGCCGGAAAAATGAGACCCCCTCATTGTTCGTTATGCCCGTAGCAGATGCAGTTTAGGGTTGCCATGTAAATTTGGCAGCTTGAGCGAGAATTCTTTGGGAATCAAAAAGCGCGCTTAATTTGTAACAGTGGCAACCTCGTATGTAACAGTGGTCAGAGTACCTCTACCTTTGTGATGGCAATTCCCAAATGTTCTATCTGAAAGAAAATTTTCAAATTTTAGAAAGATTTATCAGCGAAAAAACTGGGAAAACGACATATAACCGAAGTGTTGCGTCGTATAAACGAAATATTTTATCATTACATGGTTAGGAATGAATCGGGATTGTGCTAAAACGAAGTATAAATGTAAAAGACGTATAAATGAGAAACGTATATATATATATATATATATAATGTCCAGGATGTCCCAAAAATGACTGCCACATTTGGAAAATGTATTAAAAAAACATAAGGCGATAGAAATGTAACGTTTGCTGCATTGCACTTGGGAAACCAGGGAATTTTATTCAACCAATTTTCAAAATTTGTTACAAAGGTCACCAGCAGATGGCGCTACGGGTTGTGTGAGAGCTGCAGGGAAACACATGCTGTCAGATCGACATTCTGTACTTTTCTCAGCATTCTGATAGCATGTGTTTCTCAAAGATTTCAAGTTGCTGTTGGTTTATTCGTTGAAAATGGTTTATTTGTTGGAACAACGGATATTTCTTGTTTTGGAGTTTCATCGCCTGGACCACAGTTTTGTTGAAACGAGGCGCAGTTTCTAAAGGAAATTTAATGTCAAAAAGGACCGTCAATCAATGCAATAAAGGTTCTGTTCGAAAAATTTGAACGGACTGGGAATGTCAATGATGTCCGTGCTGGAAATGTCTGCCGCCCAAGTTCGGCAATGACAGAGGCGAATGCTGAAATCGTTCAGCAGATGATCTAACAGCGGCCCCGGGTTTCCGTTCGCCGTGTTGCATCTGAGGCTGGACTACGACGAACGTCCATGCACTGTATCATGCGCCATAGCCTTCACTTGTTCCCTTACAAGATCGAGACTCCCAAACCCTGGGTGCTGGAGCCACGAATGCACGCGAAACGTTCGCGAACGCTGTGCTGCAGCTGGATGCCGGCGATATCGATGTTGGAAATATTTGGTTTTTCGATGAGGCATATTTTTCCCTCGACGGCTTTGTCAACAAGCAGAACTGGCGCATTTGGGGAAAAGAAAATCCTCATGTTGCAGTACCTTCATCCCACAAAAGTCATGGTTTGAGCCGTCATTTCCTCCAAAAGACTCATTGGACCATTTTTCCATCACGAAACGATTACTGCAGTACGGTATCTGGATATTCTGCATAAATTTGTGGCGATTCAAAATGCTTTGGAGGACGATAATAACACCTCGGTTTCATGCAAGACGGTGCCCGGCCACATCGAACGCCTGAACCTGAAGTGTTCGATGATCGTGTGATTGCCCTTGAATACGCCAGACATACAGGACGTGGTATGGATTGGCCTCCCTACTCACCAGATTTGACGCCATGTGACTTTTTCTGTGGGGGTAACTGAAAGGCCAGGTGTATCGCCAAAATCCACAAACGATTGCGGAAATGCAACAATATGTCTCTGCTGCATGTGAAACCATTCCGGCTAAAATGTTTGCACAGGTGCCTGAGAATTTTGTTCTCTGACTGCGCCATGTTGTTCCTGCAAGTGATGGTTATTTTGAAAACATCATCTTGTAGTATTTGCAACATGGTCATACCGTTTATTAGTTTTCCCATTGTTTGTCTCGACATTGTCTTATGTTCATAAAGATTGGCATCCCCGTTAACGATAGGGACATACAAATTTTTTGTACCATTATTTGACACCTATGCTAACTAATTTTATAAACAATATTAGTAAACAAATAGTGTCTATGCAACATTTCAACATCTATCTTGCTAATTCATCAAAAGAAATTAAAAACTTCAACATTTTGAAAAAAAAAAGTATATCTGTCCTTAGTTATCTCTGTTAACAGAACTAGATAAGAAATGCAATGCCAATTTAAATATCTCACATCCTTATGCTTATACCTTAATTTTTCAAGGTCTATGCGTAAGAATGTGAAATATGAAGAAAAGATGTCGTAAAAGTGTCCTTTAATTATGGTACTAATTTCGTTTGCATGCAATACTGCAAAGTTTTCTTGATAACCTTTACCTTTCATAGGTCTAGGTGATTATACCAAAATGATCTAGAAAACTATCTCTTTCTCGCTGCTTGCAAACGAAAATTCAGTAATGCTGATAGTTATCAGTATAGTTGGTTATGTCAAAATATTTCCTACCAGTAACATTATTTATAGAACTGGATAAGACTAGATAAGTATTATTTATAGAACTGGATAAGTATTATTTATAGAACTGGATAAGTATTATTTATAGAATTGGATAAGTATTATTTATAGAACTGGATCAGTATTTGACACTTTCAAAATGCACATTTTCATCTATTTCCAGAAGTAAATGAATTCTAACTTTATTTGTTTCTGTGAGACCAGAAATAGATCTGACATGTGTTTTGGTGAGACAGGTTTATGCCAGTTATTTATTGATCCGAAACTTCAGACAATACTGCCAGTCTGAGTGACGCCGAGGTTTACAGCAAACCATAAATTTAGGAGTGTTAAGACAGAGGGGGGCCCTTACGAGGATGTCAAGTAGCGACATTGGTTCAATTATTAAATTCATTAAGATTGGCATGGCCGTAAATTCATACATAGTGGATTTATTAACTAAATCGTACATTGCTTTATTGTGCCGCTATAAACCCTCCAATTATTTACTTTTCACGTGAGTCCTGTAAAGGAATTATTAATTAATATTTTCCCGAAAGAATTGCACCAATTTAACTTTAACAAAAACATTTATTAAAAACATAAAATACTTATTAAATTCAATTGCAATATTTAATTATATTATTTCAGCGGAGGGGACATATGCGACCAGTACGGAAACGTCTAAATAGTGGTTAGGACCAGATATCATTTTCAATGGACACATACCTTTAAATCTATCTTATGCTTTGTCAGCATCCGTCCTTAATGTCGTCCACTTACCGGCATTAACTCTTGGTGTAATGCTCCGATACGTAAATTCGTTGAACATATTGTACTGCTGTAACTCTGCACAAATCAATAGTTCTATCCCTTATTTTTGAATATCTACGGAGCACTCTACATTTCTAGTCGTCGTTATGTCATAATGTCGGGAAGTATCAGAACAAGTCATCGTTGTTGTGTCGTTATTAAGTCGTCACTGCGTCTTTTTCTAATGTCCTTCCTCGGTCACAAGTTGTGGTTCCCTTTTCCCCTTAGGGTTGTCACTCCCCCTTTGCTTTCATTTGCAGCATTCAGTGTGACGTAACCTGAAGTTTCTCCATTGGTTAATCATTGAACCAATGTCGCTACTTGACATCCTCGTAAGGGCCCCCTCTGTCTTGACACTCCTAAATTTATAGTTTGCTGTAAACCTCGGCGTTACTCAGACTGGCAGTATTGTCCGAAGTTTCTTATCAATAAATAACTAGCATAAACCTGTCTCACCAAAACACATGTCAGATCTATTTCTGGTCTCACAGTCTCCAATATTGCGAAATTTCTTTATTTTTAAGTATTAAATTTTTGGTGTCAAAAATGTGTATAATGTTCATCTCTGGCATGTTTACCTTACTTTCGCATTGAAATAAACCGAAATCATAATCAGACATTACCAATTAGCTGCAAAATATTTATCATTATTTATTAGATAAAAAATTCATAGATTCGCGCTTTTAGTGGAGAAAGCACTAAAACGTGTTCCAGTCATCATAATCAAAAGAGGGTAACTCTTTATAAACATATACTCACAGAACCCACCTAAAGGGGGCGTTCTAAAACTTAATATCCTCTCTCATATTCAAAGAACTGGTTTGTGAATATAAACTTGTCCATTGTAACCTCATGCAGATCATTCAATCTTTTTTAATAAGTTTGAAACCGGCTGCATGGCATGTATGTCTATATAGGTCATATAGATTCGCAAAATTGTGGCAGATATGTAATAGTATTATGATGTCCTGGCGGCCTATCGTAACATTAGTTACCATGCAGATAATAATAAGCAAGCAGCCAATAGAGTTATATGATGAGAGTTATATGATAGAGTCAATATGATTTATTAACTTTTAATCCATCTGGGTACAAGTTCAGTTACAAGGACGGAAGCTGCCTCGGCAAACCATCTCCGTCGAGTTTCTCGGGGCAGTTCGGTGTTTCCATCACAATGCTGCACACTTAAGTCGCAGATAGGAGGCTTTCTTTGGAGTTCGATTACTAATAAAAGAAGTTCGGTTACTAATACAAGTTCGATTACTAATATAGCAAGTTCGATTACTAGTACAGCAAGTACGGATGGCAGTGAGTATACTCTCACCAGTTCGTGGAAAACACAAGAACTTTGCGATTTCTATACAAAGGGAAATAAGAAGTGAAAGGTTTTCTGGGTGAGAAATTTATGCGATAGACATATTTTAGTCGTATAGTTTATGACTATAGACTGACCAAAGCTGGAAAACTGCAGTATATAAATCAGAAGGGAAGAGTATACGTTGTGGTTAAGATTGGTTTGCATGAATGCAATGTCGATGAAAAGAAGTTGTTGTTGTTGAGACCCAGACCGTCCGACCTACCAGAAAGGTGTAAGGTAACTGTATGGACGGCCGGGAAGTGCCACCCAATTTAGACCGGAACCCAGTGGGGGAGGCATCCACAGGGACCGTACCCTCCTTCCCCTACCACCAACCTCTCGGAAGGACTTACGGACCCACATGTTTAACGTGATCGTACTCCGCATGAACACGGCGGCATTTGTGGTAGCGTGCAAATCTAGCGCACAAACCACGGGGATACCGCACCCGAGATGGCCAACAGCACGCGGTGTTCCGAGGTGGTCACCCCGATGAAAAGAAGTGATGAGTTTAATGTTAATACTAACGGTGTGAGATAAAATTTATTAAGGTCACGTGACAAGGGAAATAAATTTATAATAAGAGTCAGAAAAGCAAAGGATACCTTAACTTAGGGAGGTTACAACCTATGTAATATAGCCCGTCCGAAAACAGAAGGCACATATACAGGGTGTCCCAAAAAAATTGAAACGCGCGTTAATTATTTACCTGTTGGAGATAAGTGGACAATGTAAATTGCAAAAATGTTGAAAGTAAGGTAGGAATTAAGACTACGTTAATGAAATAGTCCTCCCATTCATTTTCAAAAAGTTACACTTTTTAAATTTTTATACGACCCCCTTAGACAAATTTGATCAATCAGAAAATTTTTATTTTTAATACAACAAGATCATTAAAAAAAACCGCATATCTGTATCTTTATAATCAACTGAATTATGATAAAGGAAAAAATCTGACTTATGCCACTTTTCCGTACCATGTGAAAGACTGTTTCATCAGTGAAAACAGGGATCATAAACAAATTGACGATGGAAATTGTTTAGATAAAAAAGTACTTAAAAGTACTTAATTATTGAAAAAGTACTTAAGAATTCGTGATTGCATCGTGAACCTACGCGGAATTCGCAAAAATGTCTCCTATGTATTATCATCCAGTTTTATCTTTTTTGTGATATGTCACAAATTTACATTTTTAATTTGATATATGGTCGCCATTCACAATGTTCAATTTTCAATTAAATATAACTCTCTCAATTTTAAAGATACAGATATGCGGGTTTTTTAATGATCTTGTTGCATTAAAAATAAAAATTTTCTGATTAACCCAATTTGTCTAAGGGGGCTCGTATAAAAATTAAAAACGTGTAACTTTTTGAAAATGAATGAGAGGGCTATTTCATTAACGTAGTCTTAATTCCTACCTTACTTTCAACATTTTTGCAATTTACATTGTCCACTTATCTCCAACAGGTAAGTTGGGTCCATTTATCTCCAACAGGTAAGTTGGGTCCACTTATCTCCAACAGAAACTGCAACTCGAAAAACTTAACTTTATAACAAACCTACAAAATAAATGTATAAAACAGCAAATTATCCATCAAATGGAAAAAAATTACAAATTTCGAGTCATCAAATTAAAGATAATCAACAAATATTAAAGGTATGGATGGAATCGATAATAAAGAAACATATAAAATCCAAGCATTAATGCTATACACGTGGACAAGGGCTAGGTCTAAATAATGGAATTGTTCACTTCGCCAAAACTCTTCATCAGGTCCAAGTATTTTCCGAAGAAAACACAAAACATGTATGTTTCTGAAGAAATAGATAGATTATATCTATAAACTATTTCTACTTGGAAAAATAAAGGAAACAAGAATACCTGGAATAAACTCTGCATATGCCCGAACCAGTCGAACCCTGGAACCCAGAATGAAGAGACCAGTGTATATATAGAGGAATTGACAATAAGGCATTTAAATTTTCTGTGCGATATTTGTGACGTTTCCTCCCGCAACCGGTCACAGAGGAGTTGGAATTCGACTCGACCCATTAACTCTTCTCCATACTGGAAATTCAAAATGTCATCAATGTATATTTAATTAACTATGACTTTAATCAAAATTCAATGCCCGTCTTGTACATCTACGGTTTACATATAGATTATAATGTCTATATGTAAATTTTCAGAACGGTACGTTTGGCCGTCTGTTCGTAATGCGTCACAAATTCGCCCGATTTCTACTTTCCTTATTACCGGCAATGTATGAAATGCCGGCATTCTACAGAATACCTAGGCATTTTATAGAATACCGGCCGTTTTTAAGCAAAGTATGAAATATGAGAATTATTATATACTTTCCCCAGGCATTGTATATAATACCTAGGCATTCTATAGAATGACAAATGCTATTTAAGCAAAGTATGGAAAAAGGAATGAATGGGAGATATATTTCATACTTTGCCGGTTTGTCATTTGACATTCTATAGAATGCCTAAGAAATGTGTGAAATGTTAGCGTTTCATAGATTGCCGACCAGTTTTCGGTATTCAATAAAATGCCTGAATATTCTATAGAATGCCGGCTTTCATACATTGCCGGTAACATAACCGGCAATGTATGAAATGTCGGCATTCTATAGAATACCTAGGCATTTTATGGATTACCGGCCTTTTTTAGGCAAAGTATGAAATATGAGAATTATTATATACTTTCCCTAGGCATTGTATATAATACCTAGGCATTCTATAGAATGAAAAATGCTATTTAGGCAAAGTATGAAAAAAGGAATGAATTGGAGATGTATTTCATAATTTGGCGAAATGTCGCCAACTTGGCGCCTTTTGAAATGTTGGCAAATTAACGAAAATCTCGCCATCTGGATAAAAATGACGCTATATCTATGAAAATGACGCCTAACTGAAGAAAATTCAATATCTTGGAAAGAATATTCGATACCTTGGAAAGAATATAAATATCTACTATAAGAAAAATCTATTTTTTTTTACTGTAAAAGTAGTAAATTCATTGCATTATATAAGGAAAGTCATGTGTTGCCCACATCAGATTTTTTATTATAGAGAGATATTCTAAAAAATTCATAATTTATTTTAATGTAAAACTGTCGGGCAAATTTTTATTCAAAACATAGAAGCCCTGTAAACGAACGCGTATTCGAGGAAACCCACGCACGACTGGATCTACTATCCCTCGCAAGAAAACGAACCCAACATGATGTAAATGGAAGTGCAAAAAACTAACGTCCCAACAGGGATTCGAACAGCGGATCTTCCAACTAGCCAGAGAGGCACAGCTCGCAATCTTACTACCTTTCGGACTAACTCTCGGATCCCATCTCAGAAAGAACCGACATGGCATAGCACGTGGAAACTTTCCTGAACGCAGCTACAGCCCACCCCGGTAATAGTGCCAAAGACATCGAACTGGCCAAAGGACGACTGGATCTGCTATCCCTCGCAAGAAAACGAACCCAACATGATGTAGATGGAAGTACAAAAAACTAACGTCCCAACAGGGATTCGAACAGCGGATCTTCCAACTAGCCAGAGAGGCATCGCTCGCAATCTTACTACCTTTCGGACTAACTCTCGGATCCCATCTCAGAAAGAACCGACATGGCATAGCACGTGGAAACTTTCCTGAAAGCAGCTACAGCCCAACCCGGTAATAGTGCCAAAGACATCGAACTGGCCAAAGGACGACTAGATCTGCTATCCCTCGCAAGAAAACGAACCCAACATGATGTAAATGGAAGTGCAAAAAACTAACGTCCCAACAGGGATTCGAACAGCGGATCTTCCAACTAGCCAGAGAGGCACAGCTCGCAATCTTACTACCTTTCGGACTAAATCTCGGATCCCATCTCAGAAAGAACCGACATGGCATAGCACGTGGAAACTTTCCTGAACGCAGCTACAGCCCAACCCGGTAATAGTGCCAAAGACATCGAACTGGCCAAAGGACGACTAGATCTGCTATCCCTCGCAAGAAAACGAACCCAACATGATGTAAATGGAAGTGCAAAAAACTAACGTCCCAACAGGGATTCGAACAGCGGATCTTCCAACTAGCCAGAGAGGCACAGCTCGCAATCTTACTACCTTTCGGACTAAATCTCGGATCCCATCTCAGAAAGAACCGACATAGCATAGCACGTGGAAACTTTCCTGAAAGCAGCTACAGCCCAACCCGGTAATAGTGCCAAAGACATCGAACTGGCCAAAGGACGACTGGATCTGCTATCCCTCGCAAGAAAACGAACCCAACATGATGTAGATGGAAGTGCAAAAAACTAACGTCCCAACAGGGATTCGAACAGCGGATCTTCCAACTAGCCAGAGAGGCACAGCTCGCAATCTTACTACCTTTCGGACTAAATCTCGGATCCCATCTCAGAAAGAACCGACATGGCATAGCACGTGGAAACTTTCCTGAACGCAGCTACAGCCCAACCCGGTAATAGTGCCAAAGACATCGAACTGGCCAAAGGACGACTAGATCTGCTATCCCTCGCAAGAAAACGAACCCAACATGATGTAAATGGAAGTGCAAAAAACTAACGTCCCAACAGGGATTCGAACAGCGGATCTTCCAACTAGCCAGAGAGGCACAGCTCGCAATCTTACTACCTTTCGGACTAAATCTCGGATCCCATCTCAGAAAGAACCGACATGGCATAGCACGTGGAAACTTTCCTGAACGCAGCTACAGCCCAACCCGGTAATAGTGCCAAAGACATCGAACTGGCCAAAGGACGACTGGATCTGCTATCCCTCGCAAGAAAACGAACCCAACATGATGTAGATGGAAGTGCAAAAAACTAACGTCCCAACAGGGATTCGAACAGCGGATCTTCCAACTAGCCAGAGAGGCACAGCTCGCAATCTTACTACCTTTCGGACTAAATCTCGGATCCCATCTCAGAAAGAACCGACATGGCATAGCACGTGGAAACTTTCCTGAACGCAGCTACAGCCCAACCCGGTAATAGTGCCAAAGACATCGAACTGGCCAAAGGACGACTAGATCTGCTATCCCTCGCAAGAAAACGAACCCAACATGATGTAAATGGAAGTGCAAAAAACTAACGTCCCAACAGGGATTCGAACAGCGGATCTTCCAACTAGCCAGAGAGGCACAGCTCGCAATCTTACTACCTTTCGGACTAAATCTCGGATCCCATCTCAGAAAGAACCGACATGGCATAGCACGTGGAAACTTTCCTGAACGCAGCTACAGCCCAACCCGGTAATAGTGCCAAAGACATCGAACTGGCCAAAGGACGACTAGATCTGCTATCCCTCGCAAGAAAACGAACCCAACATGATGTAAATGGAAGTGCAAAAAACTAACGTCCCAACAGGGATTCGAACAGCGGATCTTCCAACTAGCCAGAGAGGCACAGCTCGCAATCTTACTACCTTTCGGACTAAATCTCGGATCCCATCTCAGAAAGAACCGACATGGCACAGCACGTGGAAACTTTCCTGAACGCAGCTGCAACCCAACCCGGTAATAGTGCCAAAGACATCGAACTGGCCAAAGGACGACTGGATCTGCTATCCCTCGCAAGAAAACGAACCCAACATGATGTAGATGGAAGTGCAAAAAACTAACGTCCCAACAGGGATTCGAACAGCGGATCTTCCAACTAGCCAGAGAGGCACAGCTCGCAATCTTACTACCTTTCGGACTAAATCTCGGATCCCATCTCAGAAAGAACCGACATGGCAAAGCACGTGGAAACTTTCCTGAACGCAGCTACAGCCCAACCCGGTAATAGTGCCAAAGACATCGAACTGGCCAAAGGACGACTGGATCTGCTATCCCTCGCAAGAAAACGAACCCAACATGACGTAGATGGAAGTGCAAAAAACTAACGTCCCAACAGGGATTCGAACAGCGGATCTTCCAACTAGCCAGAGAGGCACAGCTCGCAATCTTACTACCTTTTGAACTAACTCTCGGATCCCATCTCAGTAACAACCGACATGGCACAGTACGTGGAAACTTTCCTGAACGCAGCTGCTGCCCAACCCGGTAATAGTGCCAAAGACATCGAACTGGCAAAAGGACGCTCAGCCATTGAGCTACTGGGTCGACACTCTTATCACTTTCAGTGGAATTGAAACCTAGAAGGGCTTACTTCATCCTGGATGGGAACGGACCCATCGCTAATAATGGGTTCTCAAGACTTTCGAGTTGCTAACCCTGATCCTCTGTTGCAACTGGTAACAGACTGCTTACGCGCTGACAGCGGTATAAGCAAAATATGTTATCAAACCGACGTTAAAATAGACCTAACTATATCTTCTTCTTTCTTATCTCTATTCTTTCTGGTAAGTCCATGTACTCCACGTGAGTGAAGGAGTCTCAAAGCTTTATCAACTCAATTATATAACATTGGTTATTAAATTATATGACATTGTTACAATGTTGATAAAAAAATTCTGATATTAAAAAAAATATATTTTTTTTTTATTCAACAGTAAACTTATTAAGTTATATGTCACAGTACGATTTCAAAATATATCATGGATAGAAAGGAAAATCTACGAAATTTGCAGGGCCGACGAGAAAACGGGCCCGACGAAGCTTTGCCGGGACCCAAGCGAGCATCCTGGGCCCCTACTCATAGACTGAGAATTTGCCACACTTTCCCAACCAACTGAAATAAAACTCTAACATCGGGGAATTATCAGGATTTTTCATTTTACATTACAGTGTGTTTTTTAATTAGTAAAAAGAACACATTAAATATTGTTGTCATATACAGTCAAACCTGTCTATAACGATACTCTAGGGACCGAGAAAAAATATCGTTATAGACAATTTATCGTTATAGACAGAGTTGAACTTGCTACACTCCATAATGGAAGTTATTTAACATGGGTGTGACGTTATTATAATAATAATATATGTTGAACTTGCATTACTGAATAATACTACAGTATTATGTTGAACTTATATTTTTAATGAATGTATTACAGATTAGGAAAAAAATATGAAACATATGTAATAGCTTATGAACCTAAATCATAAGATTCAAACTGCAGTTCGAAAATGTAACACGGCGTATATTTTAACTACATTTCTATTATGCAATTAAAAAATGGATAATTATAATGATAAAAATAAAATTGGTGTTATATTTTTAATTCAAAAAAATCAAGAATACGTCGAAACGGAAATGAAATACGTACCGTACACAATTCGAATCCTTAAATAGGACAAAGGAAAATTTAACGTACGAAGTAATCCGATATTTTCGTTTGCTTGGATTTTGCAGAGATTCCAGCCGTCATACACATATTTTCTAAACCTTCTAGCGAATTCAGATATATATCTGGAACATTTGGTAAAGTGGGAATAAAATTCTGTAATGTTTCGATCATTTTAACAGCATCTTCAGCTGTTGTGTTGGGTGGTGATCCCGTTCCACACTCCTCATCTTCGACTTCACTAACATCATCATTTTCTTTCAGTTCTACAATTATGTCCTCATCGGTGCATCCACTGAACACTAATAAACCTTCATCCTAATTCAAATAGTCTTCTGGGTTTATTGAAGAGTGCATATTCGTGGAAACTTTGAATGCATTCAAGGAATTACTTAGGTGCAGCACACAATTTTCTTCTGTTGATTCTGTTCCGATTTTGTTGAGAATTCTCTGTCAGACTTTCGCTGAGAAGAATTCGCTGTCAGACTGTTTGTTCTTCATCACTGCACGAACTGAAATTAAAACCTGCCTTCCACCAACAATTTCGTATGGTAGATGACTACACAGAACTCCAACTGCCAGAGATCATGTCACATGCTTGTTTAACATTTATGTCAAAGGGTTTGGTAATCTTGAACAGTAGAGATAACAGTAGAGAGTAGTTTGGTAAACTTTAACAGATCTTAGTCGGTAGATAGAACATTATTCCCCTTTAGGATGAACTGCCTTTGTGTTAAGTCTGCCATTGTAAAAGTCTTGGTCTGACGTCCAAAAAGTCTTGGACATAACACAGGGAAAAAAGTTTGAAATACTCAAAATTATCGTTATATACAGGATCACTCAAAAGCAAATTATTGTTATAGTCAAGTTCGATATACACTAAAACTATAGGAAATTCGCCGGGACCGTGGAAAATATCGTTATAAACAAGTTTATCGTTATAGACAATATCGTTATAGACAGATTTCACTATATATATATATATATAATTTTGCACTCTCCTTAAATTCTTAAATTATTACCGGTAAATACTGTTCAAATTATACACAATTGCTTCATCTTTGATACAGAAGTTATTGATCAAAGTGCAATTTTCTTTTTATAAAAATAAATATACACATGTTTGACTTGCTCTTTTTTACATAAGTCGAATTTCAGGGTTTCGTTGTAATGTGGGGCCCGGCCTCTATCCGGCACTAACAGGCCCAAACGGAATGGTTTAGAAGGAGACCAGAGACCCTGTAATCTTGAAGTTTGATGTCAGTCGATTAAAATCTCCACTGCGGTCTGAGTTAGAGGTCGAACCCATGATTCACAGATTGCTGCCAGGCATGCTATACTACACTGAAGAAAAGTAGTGCCAATTTACATAAAAAAATTTTAGTTAGTTTACAGAAATCGTGCATATTCCTAAAATGCACTCCCATTTTAGGCTTTCTGGGCCTTCGTCATTACAAATAAATCTTCATTACTATTGGCAAACAGTATGTAGTAAAAGAACTACCGCTGAATACATGCGGTATATGGGGTATCCAAATTACCAACAAAACCTTGAATCCTCGACATAAAATAGTCGTTTTGCTACCTATTCAGATCGTTTAATTACCGGGTAAAGCTGATGTGGACAGCACATGACTCTATAATGCAATTAATTTACTTCTTTCACAGTGAAAAAATTATGTATAAAATCCACGGCACAATGTTATTAGCGTTCAGTTGTACATTTGGAGGTTTTGCGGATAATAACATGCAAAAATATTTCAAAGTATACCCAATTTACTTATTTCACGCAACTCTTAACTTAATATTTATCAATATTGATTGCATCTGCAACAATCAATGGAGTTTATGTACAGGGTGTCCAGTGATATCGGTGCCCAATGGCTATTTCCTCAACCGTTAGTCACAGAGATACACTTCCAATTGCAAAAATGTTTTAAATTTTAAAATCTATTATCTTAGAAACAGTTTAAATCAATAAATGCATTTCTGAAAGAAATACGAAATAAAAAGTTTTATACAGTCTCCCGGTGCTACCAATTATATTTAGGAAAATCATCCTCATACCATTTTATGCAAAATAAAAAAAAATCATCCAAAAGTCGCCAATATTGTTTTAAACCATAATATATATATATATATATATATATATATATATATATATATATATATATATATATATATATATATATATATATATATATATATATATATATATATATATATATATATATATATATATATATATTTTATATATATATAATTGTAACCTGTTTTGAGTTGGTAAAAGTTTAGTCAGAATCAATTACGCTCCAATGTATGCAGCACATGGAGTAACTCGATTTATGTTATTTCTTTATTATTCTTATTATTCATTTTCATTTTAATCATTACATTATATTCTCATATAAATACAGAGCATTACGCTGGTATATTTGATTATTTTTATATTTATATATGATCCATTTTCTAAGTTCTTCTACGTCGGGCCATGTGCATTATTTTTGTAATACAATTTACAGTAATGCACACAGAAACGTAGAATCAGCATTGACGTACAAGGTATGACCCTTGATGACGTACATGGTTTCGAAAATGTTTTTCACTTTTTCAATTTATTCATTTCCAAAAAAAAATTTGAGGAGCCAGAAAGGCCTAGCTCCACTTGCAAAGAATTTTTCTGTTTTGATACTTTTCATCTTATACACTATTCATGCATTTACACCATGTATGTTTATGCAGGCAGTGGCGCACCTGGGATGGGGTTCTAGGGTTTTTTTGACTCATCATGACCAACATCAGCACATTTTGGGAAGGTTGTGATATATATATATATGTGTGTGTGCGTGTGTGTATGTCCAAAAGTTAAGCATAATTCGTAAAATGCGAAAAATTCGGAGTTAATATGGATACAATGGTTCACAATCAGTTGTGGAGAATCATGGGACGAAGGCAAATCCTTGTGCATATGCAAAAGAGTTCAGTCGACGTCGACATGCGCAGAGCACCGGCGCACGTCGGAACGAGTATAAAAGTGACTCGAGCGGCATGGACAGTTGAGGCAAAATTTCGCAATTGCCGTGGTACGGAGCATTGTTAACAATCAGAAAGAACGAAAGATGTCTCAAAGATGCCAACTGCACATGTTTTTGAGGGGACGAATTATTGGAATGCTGGAATCCGGTCGATCCCAAACCTAAGCATCTCGAATTTTGAATATGTCTCAGTGCGTGGTCTCCAGACTGTAGCAGAGGTTCCAGACCACTGGAGATGTTACCCGACGACCAGTACCAGGTCGACCAAGGGTAATAACCACTCGGCAAGACCGATATTTGGTTATAACAGCGCGACGTCAGAGGAACCGTTTTGCCAGACAACTGGGTTCATCCCTGACAGCCGCCACAGGAGACACTGTTTCGAGACAGACTGTTTACAGAAGACTTAGACTCGTTGGTCTCTATGCCAGACGACCAGTAGTTTGCATCCCCATGACATCTGCATAGAAACGCGCGCGTTTGCAGTGGAGTTTGGAACAGCGGCATTGGAGTGGACAACAGTGGGGCAATGCCATATTCAGTGACGAGTCCAGGTTTAGCCTGTAAACTGATTCTCATCGTACCACGATCTGGAGAGATAACTCCAGATCTAGAGAGAACGTGGAACGCGTTTTTAACCGGGAAACATCACGGAAAGACATCGCTTTCCGTTTGGGGGAGTCATGGTCTGGGCAAGCAACATGATGGATGGTCGCACAGACATCCACATCTTTGACACGGGGTCTGTTACCTGTCAAAGATACAGAGACGAAGTCCTTGAGCCTACCGTTCTATTATTTCGAGGTGCTGTTGGTCCTGATTTCATATTCATGGATTATAACTCTCCTCCCCACCGTGCGACCTTGGTCGACGACTTCTTTCAAACTGAAGATATCCAGCACAGGCAGTGGCCTGCCAACTTTCCTAATCTGAATCCAATAGAGCATATGTGGAATATGCTCGGGGGGCATCTTGCAGCCTTCCGCTACCCACCAATCTTCGTTCCGGGACTGAAAACTGCTCTCCGTGAGGCTTCTTCTTCTTCTTCGACCCAGACCGTCCGACCTACCAGAAACCTCCGTGAGGCTTGGAACTCTTTCAGCACACAACTCATTCAAACCCTCATCGAAAGTATGGGAAATCGTTGTGCAGCATGCGTGGCTACACGAGGTTCCCACACACCGTATTATACTGCAGCATTGCATTATTTGAATCACTCTGTTTCACTGAGGTTTACACTCGTATTGTGACCCTTTTCCTTTCAACCCTTTTCTTTGGATAATAAAAGTCATTATTATCCCTGTTTTGTAATGTTTTCTTCTTCTATAGCCCTATTACACCCGCATACCGCATTTCCTTCCATTCCGATGTAAATTTCCTGAAATTTTCACATAAACAGCAACTATTCTTAACTTTTGGACATGAGTGTATATATAAATATATATATTTATATATTACAAATAATAAGAAAGTAAGCTATTCAGTAAAGGGGCCAATGTCCAGATGGAAGAAAACAGAATTTTTCTCTCCTGCAGCAGAAATTTGCAAACTTTCATAATTTTCGGAGTTATCATCCCGAATCCCGATTGAGTTGTCACTCTGAGACTTGATGGAGTTATCATCCTGAGACACGATGGAGTTATCACAGTGAGATTTAGCGAAGTTATGACTTCCATTGTTAACCCTGTCTTTTGCCGTCAGCCCATCATTCACTTTTTGTTTTTTACTAACGGATATAAATTTCAATAAATTGGTTTGTAAGCGCTTCTTGCCTGAAGTTGTCTTTGCCATTTTACAAATTCGAACAAAAATCAGACCGTAACGTTCGGCAGGGAGCAAATAAATCCTTTACAAAGCGGCATGGGAAGGGCGAGATGCTGGTGGACACTGGCCGGACCAGGCTAGACACTACGAGCAGCACCCGTTTGACAGCACTACCATTTTCTCCAAGTCGCCGAAGAAGGGCGAGGCTTTGTCGTCCCTTGATCTAGCTCAATTGGTTCCCAAAAGTTTAGCTGCGTGCAGGTGGTGTACATACGCCGACAAACTAAACATATGGCGTACCTACATTAAATATTTTCTTGATACTTCCTCAGCCCAGGCGCCCAGATCGCAAAAAAAAGGACGACGACACACTGACCCCACGCTATTTGTTTATACTTTCACAGTAGTTTTTCTTTAAATTACCTTTTTTTGGCTCCTAGGGGGTGGGGTTTACCCTAAAAGAACCCTCTGGGTGCGCCACTGTATGCAGGGAACAAGGGGACCTTAAGTACCTGTATTACATATATGATTTATAGCACAAGAAAATTTAATCTAAGGGTGCAGTTAAAGGAATATATTCACCAATCTTTACCATATGTAATTCTTTTTCAATTCCTTAACTTTTATATGGAAGAGGGAAAAAGGGGCATTTTATACTAATTTAGTACCTGTTTTACTTATAATGTTCTATTTATCATCTTCACCAGTTTATCATATAGTCAGAGGCGGTTATTCAGAGCAGCGCGGCAGCGCGAACCCCCTTGATCAAGCTCTTCAAATTATTTTAGTTACATAGGTTAATTACAATTTTTAAAGGAATTATCTGAATTTTATTTCAACTGAATGTCGAATTATTGAAAATAAGTGCTGAAATTGCCACTAGATGGCAGCACTAAAGCTTTGACTCTCAAAAAAGTCTCCTATACTCTTTTCATACCATATTAAATCTATAGGGGGAAATACTGCATTACAGGGGAAAACGGGGGACTTTTAATGAGGGCCGCTTCCCTTTATTGCCTCTGGCTGATAGAACGAATGGTATGTTAATATAACGGCAATAGAAATTCGAGTTAAAAAAACAGACATTGCAATATTGCAATCCAATGTGAGCCGCGTTGGTTTCCGCGCTTTTCGCCAAAGATTGATATTTTCAATTTATTACGTCATCTCTTTTATTTTGGTAAAGATTTTTGAGACTCATGTTGTAATACGGGTAATCTTCTACTAACACACTGGCATATTTTCTAATCTGCCACAATATAAGTAGTACGGGGTTGCATATATTGATTCAATTCCTTTTCTTTTGTAAATTTGCTTGCAAAAGGGGCCAGGATGTTTTATTCTTCAGATCTGCCCGTGAAGATAATTTTGCATAGTGAGAACAGATATTCTTAAACTTCTCTTTAGGAGCAATAAATTTAATAGTTTAACAGAATTTGCACATGATTGCGAATTATAAGTTTCTTTATATTATATACTCCGTACGAAGAACGGGTATGCTGCTAGTCGTTAATATAGATGAAATTGAAGTTCTTGAAAATGGCATCGTCGTCTCCTGCACCCCTCTCCCACAGCTTCCTGAAAGTAGTGTTGCTGTTGAGATCCAGCCCGTCCGACCTACCAGAAAGGTGTAAGGTAACTGTTTGGACGGCCTAGAAGTGCCACCCAATTTAGACCGGAACCCAGTGGGGGGAGGCGTCCACAGGGACCGTACCCTCCATCCCCTACCACCAACCTCTCGGAAGGACTTACGGACCCACATGTTTAACGTGATCGTGCTCCGCATCAACACGGAGGCAGTTGTGGCAGCATGCAAATCCAGAACGCAAACCACTGGGCTACCGCGCCCGAAATGTGCCAACAGCACTCGGTGTTTCCAGGTAGTCACCCACCATGTACTAACCGCGCCCGATGCTGCTTGTCTTCTGTGATCTAATGAGAACCGGTGTTTTCAGCACGGTAGGGCCGTTGGCTCCCTGAAAGTAGTGTAAAAAAATTTCACTTCAAAAATGTAAAGAAAATAGATTTTTTTTAACCAAAATAGGAAGAGAGAGATTGCGAAGTATTCGGAATCATCATGCAAATTTGCAATCATTTGATGCCATAGGTTCGGAGCTAGCCTTAATAGAAAATGCGACAAAGAAATTTGTAAACAATTATTCAAAACTTAAAGAAACTCAAAAATTATCTCTTTCAGTGCTGCCATCTATCAAACAAATTATGTAATAGAACTTGCAAATGGTAAGGGACGAAGTGAACGTTTTCAACTTAAGATTACAAATTCAGTAATTTTATATTACATTTTTAATATTTGAAAATATATTACAACACATGTAAATAGAAAAAAACTTTTTTTCCTGGATGCTTATTCTGGGATTTAAAGATCCAATTTTTAGACGAGATGCAATTTGATTATAAATTCAAATTTTGAAGCATCTTTTTTAGTGCTGCCATCTGTTAAATATAATTCTTATTAAAGATGGGAATATCGAAGGGAAATAGAATTTTGTTACGCAAAATTATGTACGTGACGTACCTACCTCTCTAGAAACGCAGTGTCAATATGTCAGAGCTCCAAATACAACCCCGCCCGAAAACTAAAAAAACTCATGCCCGCTCTATGTTCTCTGCCACTCCCTTACACCGCCACGAGTACATTATCATGATCACTCCCAACTGATGAAAAATGAATTGATAATGCGGGCATATAGACCACTCACTCCCACTTATGCAACCGGCGTGATATACCCTAAATAAGAATGAAACTTCTATGTCACTCTTTTTTTTTTTTAAATATTGAGACTTACAAAGGATTTTTAATAATAAATATGTAACTTTCAAGTACATAGTTACAACAATAATGCACTTAATATAACGAAAGTCTCGACGGTAGCCTCATTATTATTGCCAAGGAATTAGTTTAACAGTGCCTCCGTAATTATAGCTCTAAATAATAAATTTATAAAAATGAGGAACAATAAATTTATTTTTAATGGCGTCATTTAAATATTAATTCTTTTGAATTGGCAGCAGCATTTTCAACAGTGAAAGATTAGATTTTGAAAAGAAATGAAAAACAAAAATTTCATTAAAAAAATGTAAAAATGAAATACACTTCAAAACTGTATAATAAATTGTATAATAAATTTTTACAAAAAATAATTTTATGTTGCACTGTTTTAGTAAAATGCACAAAAAAATATAAAATAATTTCTAGCTATCACAACATGAATGGTCATATGCGACTAAAAATTAAACCGTGTGACGCCCATAAAAAGATTGTATTTGAACATTAACAAAATTTTAAGGAACATTAGAAGTGATAAGATTAGAAGTGATTTCTTTTTTGACAATTTTGATTCCACAATCCATTATTCTTATAAATGCCATTTCTATGTTCTCACTACTATAGTTCCTTAGAATTCTTAATGTCCAAATACGATTCTTTTATGGGCGTCCCACGGTTTTATTTTTAGTAGCATATGACCAAGAACATCGTGACAGCTAAAAATTGTTTTATATCAGTGGCGGCTCGTGAGCCAGATATAGAGGGAGGCGCTCATCTATGTATTTATGTATATATATATCCCTCAGTGTATGCCAATTACGTCTTTTAGACTTCGAGTTCGTCGTTTGTCCGGCACTGATAAATTGGTTCTGGCGCTACCTCGAAACAGCTGTATACCAAATTATTATTTTACTTGCGCTGATATACGTTTGCAAGTTTCTTTAAAATGAATAAGAGCCTATTGTAACCATGGAAAATTATTTGAATACATTTCTAAATAAATTTGTATCAAATTTGTAAAAATTAAATACTCTCAGTCGTATGCATGTGCAGTATTATTTTCTGATTAGCGCAAATGTTTGTACACCCAAAATGCACACAATTTCTCTCATATACACTCTATGGCTAATAGTTTTGTACCTGATCGTCCTTGTAACCCAAACAGTAACATAATTAGAGAGCGAACACCAACTAAATCTACGGCCGTTTATATGTAGAAACGGAAAAACTATTTTAATACAAGTTTAAGAATGAATTTAGAATTTACAGAAAATTCTTATGCTTTATGCTTATCTCTATTTGTCTTTAAAATGATATGAGCGAGTTCTGCCTGCTAGCAGTCACTATATATAGCAATCGGTTTCTATAGCAATAAGTAGCTCGCTGCACGGGTGCAACAAAAGTGGATCAAAGTTTAGAGTGAGCAGATCGAGTGGGCCCATTGTAGAGTAGAAAATACAGTGTGAAAATTGCATCAAAATCGGAGCAAGAGTCACTAAGATAGATAAAAATATAAATATGAAAAAGAGGAGGGTCTCCCCTCTTCCACCACGGTTGTTTCATATTACATAATAACAGACGATGTTTGTGTGTCGACGTGTGTGTGTAAGATCTGTAGCGGAAAATGTAAACATCGTACGGCCTTGAAATGTCGTGCACGGATATTTCAGGAACCAAGGCGATGCATTTTTGTAAAACCGAAACATGAAATTGAGGCTACTTAAAGTAAAAGTTACGCCCAGAGGGTTGATATAATAAGGTTGTATATCTAAGTGATTGCCACCAGCAAAATCTAAATCGCTCAATTAGAAGGCGAAATAAGAAATTTGGGGGGGAGGGGGGGGGGGAGCTAACCGAACTGAAAGTTACGCCCAGGGAGCTGACACAATAAATATGTATATCCAGTTCACATATACAAATGGTGCCGGGACTATAGCCACCAGCGGAATCAAAATGGTTCAATTTTAAGAGCGCCGAGATGTGAAATTAGAGGAGGTCTACTTAAATTAAAAGTTACGCCCAGTGGAATTATACGAAAGATATGTATATTCAAATGGTACAAAGACTGTAGCTACTAGAAGATTCAAAATCGCTCAATTTAGGAACCGAGATGTAAAATCGTGCGGACTAGTTAAACTAAAAATTACGCTCAGGGGGGTTTGAATAAAACAATATGCGTGTCCAGACGATACGCGTATAGATTGTGCAGAGACTATAGCCACCATTAGATTCAAAATCGTTTAATTAGGAAGCGAGATGAAAAATTTTTGGACTACCTCAAGTAAAATTTACGCCTAGGGAGTATCGGAGCAATATTGGTCTTCAATGAAATTAGAAGCAAAGGAAGGGGGGATTGAGTAGTCGCCGCTGAAGGGGGGGGGGGGGAGATTTTAAGAAAAACAACGCCAGATCAAAGAATCAAGTATCAGGTTGAAAATTGATTTTTAACATTCTTCAACAAATATTTATAATTTTTTCAATCTTTAATGTTAAATAGCTGAAAAAGTAAGACAGCTGAGTAAATCAAGAGACCCACCCCCCCTCAGACAACACATTTCTGAAAGTGTCACTAAAAATATTCACGGGCATGCCACAAATACAATTCTCGTGACTTTTAAACAATTAAGAGGTCAAACGCATTGAAATTTATCACAAACAAAGCATAGAACTACCCTAAATCAGAAATGATCCCCTTTCCGAAGGACAGAACCACCCTACATCAGAAATCCCCCCCCCCCCCCGGCCGGGCGCTTATGCAGCGAAATTAAACTGAGTGCCCCAAACAATGCATTTTTCTACCAAAAACGAAGAACGGAAACCCCCAAAATACCATAAATAACCCCCACTTATTTAATTAAGTAAAAAGCACAAAATATATATCGAAACTATTTTGAATTTCTATTTTCTGTATCTAATACTACTAAACTATTTCTTCATGAACCAAAACTGAAAAAACTAGGTCAATAGGATCAATAAAATAAATCGGAATTACATAAATACAGTAATTTATTTTCAAATATTTATTTAAACATCCAAATTTATTATTAAGCGAAAGAGAAAACACACATTTATCAAGAAAAATTCGAGGCCAAATTAGCGAAACTTAGCCAATTCGAGTCAGTAGTTCACAGCATTCGTTCCTTCTTTGGCTTCTTTGGCTGAACGATTCGATGTGAGCCGCGGTAACCGGCGCGGCTCTCATCGGATTGGAATATTGCAATGTCTGTTTTTTAACTGAAATTTCTATTACCATTGTATTAACATACCATTCTTTCTATCAGCCAGAGGCCGATAACGGGGCGCGGCTCTCATTAAAATCCCTCGTCTTTCCCTACAATGCAGTATTTTTCCCTATAAATTTAATATACGTAGTATGAAAAGAACATAAGAGATTCTTTGAAAGTCAAAGTTTTAGTGCTACCATCTAGTGACAATTTTATCACTTATTTCCAATAATTCGACTTTTTAGTTGAAATAAATTTCAGATAATTTCCTTAAAAATTGTAATTAACCTATATAACTAAAGGAATTTGAAGTGCTTGATCAAGGGGGTCCGCGCGGCCCCCTCAATAGCCGCCCTTGTTATATATATATATATATGCTTTTTAGTCTGCCCGGATGTCTGTTTCAAATCTTTGATTACGTTTTTAAAGTACTTCCCGTACAACAATGGGATTTTTATGGGCCATTCTAGGTATAATTCCGGGGAAGAGATCGCAAATACGTAAAATTTCAAGAAAATCGATTTGGTAGAAGTGGATCAAAAATTGATTTCAAAATTTAATCCAAACAAACAGATAAACCAATCTGCATAAAACAGTGTAAAAATAGAAATGTTTACCTGATTGTAACCAAACTAGGAAGCGACATGGCAAAATATTCTAAATTAACATGCAAATTCGAAAATTAATTGATGCCATAGGTTCGGCGCTAGACTTGACAAAAAATATCTCGGGATTTTTTCTTTTCTTCTTTCTTTTTTTATTTTTAGTACAGAGAGAAAAGAATTTATAAAAAACAATTAAATAATAATTCTAATGCGATCCAATTTTAGCACACCTGGTACCTATGTTTTAGCAGGCTGGACTCAGCATATAACGGGCATTCAAAATCAATTATATTTTTAAGTTAACTTTTTTTTTTAATCAGCTAGCTGCGGGCACCACAGTTACAGTTTCTATTTTTGGTAGCATCATTCCGATTTTAACAGCCTGGATATTTATCGTTAGCTACGACCTATATATAAATAGCGATCATATATAAATAGCGATCATATATAAATACACAAGGAACGCGCCTGCACTGCAAAGTAACGGCCATATAAATAATTCTTTATTTTCAGTTCTATCGATCCCATATTAGTAAGCTTGCCACTTATCGTTAACTGTTACCTAATGTAACCTTTCTGATTTTTTTTTTTTTTTTTTTTTCCCTCCAATTCTCACCGGTTTGTGTCGCGGGCTAAGGGCTATTGCGCTGTGCTATCAAAACCATCTCACAGCAAGACAAGTTAAAAACTTTTGCAAAAAGCGATTAAAGTGGAAGCCGAAGGAGACTAGTACATAATATTTCTATATACAGTATATATTACAGAACATGTTTCAGTATTATAGTACATATTACAATAAATATTATTTTTAAGTTTTTTTTTCCCCCAACATAATATCTACACATAATATTTCAAAGTGGCCGTGCATAGTTACTGTGCTCAGTTTCTGTGTTCATAGTCATTAAGTGTTGAAACTTCATAGACATACACGCATGGATATATTTTCAAGTGTTTGAAATGTGTTCAAAGGATAATGAAACGGGCTTTTCAATGAACATCTCGAATCGGAGGAGGGTCTGTTTTATTTTTGTATAAATTGTGTATAAGAAAGTAAAAATGAGGTAGAGAAACCATAAAAATGTTTTGATATAAAATTCCATGAAGTATCAAAATTAGCAAGTATTGGAGGGGTTTTTTCCTTGTCTTCCCTACTCAGAGTAAAGACTGTAATCTCAGAAAAAAAATATATTAAACTCAACATAAAATAATAACTAGTTTAATTATTTTACATAATAAATGGAGCTGTTTATCTGTGTGTGTGTGTTTGCGCGCGCGAATTCTAAGCATTGTACGGAATCTAAGAATCATACGGAAGCATCGGATGTGAAATTTGGTACACAGGTACTTCAGGACCAGGTATTACTAATGCATAATTAACACTTAATGAGTATGCTCCTAAACATAGTTGTAATCGATTGCAAACTCGCAGCAAGCAGTGGTGTGATTAGACTTTTGGTGCCTTCGTACTTGGAGCAAATAATTTCAAACGCCTTTCATATAATGCATAGTGCTTGTTCCTTGCCAAAAATAGGCTCATTGCAAGAGGCGCCCCCTTCTCGTTCAGAGTCCTGGAGCGATAGCTCCGTTTCGCTCCATGACAGAACGCTACTGACTTATAAATGGAGACTCGATTGCATAAAAAAAAAAACTAATCGTCGATGCATTTCTCATGATTCTCAACTCGAGCAGAGAGAGTTTTGTCCGTTAATTTGTTAAACAACTCTTGCCGGAATACGCCGCATGCATTCAAAATCTAAAAGCTCTCTAAATGCCTCGGCGAAGACAACTTTTTTTTTTCAGCATTCAAACAAGACGCAATGAATCTCCCGCGGTTTAAAATAAATCTCAATCTACACGCAGAGTTAAAAATTAATAAATAAAATAAAAAATATATAATTAAACTGCTTTCATCCCCTACTGGCCTCCCTTGCCTGGCCTCTCGTATAGTCCGTTAAAAGCAGAGCCTTCTCATTTCTGATTGACCGCCATGTTGCGTGCAAGGCTCCCGCAATCAGAAGCGAAACCAAACATTTCCGTTGGTTAAAGGGGGGCCACAACTTTGCGCTTTTGTTTCTTCTTTATTGTCACAGACAATCTGCGATACATTGGGTATTTGTCGGGCGCGGTAGCCCAGTGGTTAGCGCGTGGGAATTGCACTCGGTAGGCCCGGGTTCGATTCCCGCCACTGCCAAAACTTCTGACAAACTGTTCACGCGGAGTACGATCACGTTAAACATGTGGGTCCGTAAGCCCCTCCGAGAGGTTGGTGGTAGGAGAAGGAGGGTACGGTCCCTGTGGATGCCTCCCCCACTGGGTTCCGGTCTAAATTGGGTGGCACTTCCAGGCCGTCCAAACTGTTACCTTGCACCTTTCTGGTAGGTCGTCGGACGGTCTGGATATCAATAACATTAAGTATTTGTGTGAAACACCATAAAATATTTACATTTTTATGAGGATAAATTGGTATATTATTTATTGAATAATAAAAATGCGCACCAAAAGATGGATGCCTCGCCATAGGAGCCGACTTCTTGGGTTCGAAGCACTTTTTGAATCCCCAATAATTTTCTTGTGGGTTCCTCGAACCTTCAATATTTTTGCACGTATTTAGTGGGGAAAATGTACGTACATATGCATAAATGTTGCCTTTCGTTATCCATTCTTCAAGTTTCGTCTTCATTCTTTTCATTATTCATTCACAGTTTACTATAAAGTGTGTTGTTGTTGAGACCCAGACCGTCGACCTACCAGAAAGGTGTAAGGTAACTGTTTGGATAGCCGGGAAGTGCCACCCAATTTAGACCGGAACCCAGTGGGGGAGGCATCCACAGGGACCGTACCCTCCTTCCCCTACCACCAACCTCTCGGAAGGACTTACGGACCCACATGTTTAACGTGATCGTACTCCGCGTGAACACGGCGGCAGTCATGGCAGTGGCTGGAATCGAACCCGGGCCTACCGAATGCAACTCCAGCGCGCTAACCAATGGGCTACCGCGGTGTATAGAAATTTACCCCTCAGCTTATTTTTTGTATTCTGGATACAAGATTTTAACTGGGAAATGATTTAATCAGAAATTTGTTGACATTTTTAACATTGTTAAAGGCCCTTAAAAAATCAATTTTAATTTTTTTTTTTTTTTTTTTTTTGTTACTTTCATATAAAAAAAAAAAAAAAAAAAAAAATAATAATAATAATAATAATAATAATAATAATAATTGAGTTGGAAATTCACACAGTATCAGTATAATGTATATAATAATGTTGCGTCTACGAAGGTAAAATAAATTAAACAAATAATGATCTAGAGAAAAAAATATATTTTCTGTATTTAACTATAATTTGCTTCAATTTAGCATTTCAGACGTTTTATTGTGCCAGATAATGTGACTGAATAAAATTTAAATTAGACTTAAATCCTTTTCAAAATAGATGGGTCTTTCGATTTAAAATGTCTAGACCCTCCAATAATTTTTCAAATCGGCGCCTACTATTGTACAAGAAGGTTATTAAGTAACAAGTTAATTGTTCTTGAATAGCTCCAAGAAGAAAGATCTTCAACCATGAAAAACACTTTTCGAGAAAACTGGAAGAACTGTTAAAAAAAAATGCATTTTGAGTCTAGAATGCATTTAGGCTGTAATATAAAAGGAATTTATTTTTCTTGCACTAGAATGGAACTAGAAAATGCAGTGCTTTAACTCTAAAAAATTTCTATCAAATTTATAAATTTGATTGAATACATTACTTTTAAACGTATGGGGGAGATGGGTTTAAAATCTTTAATTGTAAGTAAGAAAAATAAAAAGAAACAATGAGTAACTCTTTTATAGACTAATGTAAACGTCACGTCTTTGTCATATTTTGAATACGGAAAGCTGATGTGTGTTTTGTGTATGCCGATGATACAAAGTACCTTGGTAAAGATTTCGATATTTTTTTTTGTTTAAAAAAATATTTTACTTATTTACTTTATTTATCTTTTATTTATTTATTCATTTTATTTTATTTTCTCTGAAAATTATAGTGTTTGTAGATTAATAAAATACGATTTATTCCGCCCGAAACGAGCTGCAAACGCAGATCTAAAATTTAAATTTTTACACTTTTCTACCAGAATCAATTCATAACACAGTTAAAAAAAATCTGATGTAGGCAACACATGACTTTACTTATACATATAATGCAATGAATTTACTACTTTTACAGTTAAAAAAATGTTATTCCTATAGTAGATAATTATATTCTTTCCAAGATATTGAATTTTCTTCAATGAGTCGTCATTTTCATTGATTTAGCATCATTTTTATCCATTTGGCGAGATTTTCGTTAATTTGGCAACATTTAAGAAAGTCGCCAATTTGGCGACATTCCACTAAATTCGTCGCCAAAATCTTGCCAAACGTTAAAGACGGAGAAGACGTTAAGAAAGTTATTCTTACAACAGATAAATGACTATTGGCGTTCAAATACAAAAGTATTACTCAAAGTATCTTTTTTCATGAATGGAACGAGCTATATCCACGAGAATGATGTCACCAAATTTATCGCATGGTATTGCATGTGAAAAGTGAACATGTTTCTCAATAGGAAATATCTTTTTTTATTTTATATGACTTTTTGATAATTTTTTGAAAAATGTGTGTGCAATATCTCGAGAACGGTTCATGCTAGTGTTCTAAAGTTTATGGCAATCGTTTTCTAAGGAAAAATTACATAAGAAATATCTATTTGCGTAACTTTATTAAAGGTTTTGATTTTTTGATGATTTTTTCAAAATTTCACTCAAAAATTTAAGGGGGTTCTGAGCATTCGATTGTGTTTTAAAATAGGCTTTCAGTATTCATGGATTGTGACTTTTGTATCAAATTTCATTCGAATCGCTCCATTCGTTCGTGAAATATCGTTTTCACAGACTCACTGACACACACACAGACATTACCTCAAAAATGTTCGATTCGTGATCAGGGTTGCTTGAAATGTGCTCCCCCTGTCGAAAACTCGAATTCGAATTTTCGACCCCGTCAGAATACTTTCCTTATACATTATGTATATAGGGAAAGAAAAATTGTTGATTACATATTGAGTTCTGCATTTCACCAATTTCATCTCCAAGGTCAAACGACCCAGTCCTTCTAATTACAACAATGGTTTCGAGTTACGTTTTCATAAAAATATGTCAATGACGTCGAGGTGGGGAGCAGATCGACCCCCTTCCTAGAAAATTTTTTGATGAGGCAACTGCATGATGCCATGCTGTCAATTCCGTTATTCATTCTTCTGTTTCGCTCCCGTCACATTTCCTTCATGATTTACTTCTCATTCCGTGCCCTGTGTAAGATGTTTCACATAAAATCAAAAACTTTATCTATTCTGTACACCAAAATGTTCGTTTCCAGTTGTTCCACGTCCACGATATTGTTCAACATAAATATATTCATTATTAAGCCAGCTGTTTTCTTTGTAAACTATTTCTTTGTAAATCTGCTCTTATTTTTCCGGAATGAAGTAGCTTAGAAAGTCTTTTATCTCAACCAATAGAGTCCGCATGGAACTAACTCCTCGTCCGCCTATATGGTCGCAAACGACCCTCGCTTATTTGCACGATATACAATTTCCATGTAACTTGATTGCAAAGAAATGCAATCGCACTCGAAAGTAAATTTCATCAACATTCAATTTACATTTTTAATTACATTTTAATTGCTTTTTAATTACCTTATTTTAAACAAGAAAGATCAATCATGCATAAAGCATTGATTATGAAACACTTTCCAACTGCAATGCAATTTTACACAAGCACCTCTAAAATGCGATGCATTCCTCGGTAATATTTTTAAAATTATCACAATACTACATTAATTTATTACATTTGAAAACTTCATCGAAAACAACTGAAATTCATTCAAATGACGTCATCGAAAAAATAACACGCCTGATTCTCTCTATAAAAGCAGCATTTCATTCATAAATAATTTCCCATTCATGTCATTCATCACAATACTATAATAATTTATTTTATTTAAAAATTAAGACCATTGAGCTACAAGTAATTAAACTCTATGCTTAAAACTTCATCGAAAAAATCGTCCTTCTCTTTTTAAAATCAATGAAAATTTCATTCATATCAGCTATACAGACTCCATGAACTAAATGATTTTGTGTTAAAGAAATACAGCAATTCTAATACAACTCATTCTACATATTTTGCTGTTTACATTTTACATAAGTGAAAAATAAGCTTCGTTGTAGAAATAATCAAATTTTCGTTGTAGAATCGTTGTAGAAATAATCAAAAAGAATGAGATTGCTCTCAAGTTCAGAAGATGAGAATAAAACAAGAAAGATCAATCATGCATAAAGTATTGATTATGAAACACTTTCCAACTTCAATGCAATTTTATATAAACATCTCTAAAACGCGATACATTCCTCGGTAATATATTTAAAATTATCACAATACTACATTAATTTATTATATTTGAAAACTTCATCGAAGAAAATGAACTTCATTCAAATGACGGCATTGAAATATAAATTGCCTGGTTTAAACATCTCTAAAATGCGATACATTCCTCAGTAATATTTTTAAAATTATCATAACACTACAATAATTTATTATATTTGAAAACTTCATCGAAAACAAATGAACTTTATTCAAATAACGTCATCGAAACATAAATCTCCTCTATATAAAAGCAGCATTTCATTCATAAACATTGTTTGAATTTGTTTTTCTCACTATATTAAATAATTTTTATTTAAAAAACTACCTAACATATTTTACTGAAATTTTTTTATATATTTTATGGGATAATTTGAATATTTCCTAAAATTTTCGACGCAATTTGTGAATTTTAAATTCGCTTAAAAAATGTTTGAAAAATTAGGTTCCATAGGGTTCAATATATTTCATTTTTTCAACCCGGGTTCAAAGAAAAAACTAATAAGGTGATATTATTCATTTATATTCCCATAGGTCCCACAGACTGTCTGAAAACATACTAAAATTTCATTTTGATAAAGCCATTTTTACGGTAGTTATCGTGCTAACGGACAGACAGACAGAATGAATGAACAAAGTCATAAACACTTTCAACTAGGTTGTAAAGTGTTAATAATTAACAAGAAAGATCAATCATGCTTTAAACATTGATTATGAAACACTTTCCAACTTCAATGCAATTTTATTTAAACATGGCTAAAATGCAATACATTCCTCTTTAATATTTTAAAACTTATCACAATACTACATTAATTTATTACATTTGAAAACTTAAACCTTCATCGAAAAAAATGAACTTCATTCAAATGACGGCATTGAAACATAAATTGCCTGGTTTAAACTTCTCTGAAATGTGATACATTCCTCAGTAATAATTTTAGAATTATCATAATACTGCGATAATTTATTATATTTGAAAACTTCATCGAAAACAACTGAAATTCATTCAAATGACGTCATAGAAAAAATAACACGTCTGGCTCTCTCTATAATAGCAGCATTTCATTCATAAATAATTTCCCATTCATGTCATTCATCACCATACTATAATAATTTATTTTATTTAAAAATTAAGACCAAGGAGCTACAAGTAATTAAACTCTATGGGTAAAACTTCATCGAAAAAAATCGTCCTTCTGTTTGTAAAATCAATGAATATTTCATTCATATCAGCTACGCAGACTCTATGAACTAAATGATTTTGTATTATTATTACAGCAATTCTAATACAACTCATTCTACATATTTTTCTGTTTACATTTTACATAGGTGAAAAATAAGCTTCGTTGTAGAAATAATCAAATTTGGATGAGCATTTAAACTCAAATATATTGTAATTGCGTTGTTTCAGTATGTAGATTCACAGAATTTAGGCGAAAATAAAGTGGTTTTAGGACGGATATAACACTCAATATGAATTAAAAAGAACTTTAAAAATCACGATTTTGAGACAAGATGGATGCCATATATCATTTTGAAGTGGGTCACGAGATCTTTTCATATCATGGTCACGTGATCGCTTCATATAAGAGGTGTTATTATTATTTTAATTTTTATTTAAAAAACTGCTGAATATATTTCGCTGAATTTTTTTTTTCAATATATTTTATGGAACAATTTGAATATTACCTATAATTTTCGAAGCAATTTGTGCATTTTAAATCCGCTTAAAAAATGTTTGAAAAATTAGATCCCATAGGGCTCAATGTATTTCATTTTTTCAAACCGGGTTCAATCCAAAACTAATTGGGTGATATTATTCATTTATATTCCCATAGGTCCTACAGACCGTCTGAACAACATACTAAAATTTCATTTTGATTAAGTCATTTTTACGGCAGTTATCGTGCTAACGGACAGACAGACAGACAGACAGACAGACAGAATGAACAAAGTCATAAACACTTTTCAACTTTGTTGTAAAGTGTTAAAAAGCCAATTGTATTTTAATTCATTAATATCTAACTCTGTTTAAAATCTTCTGCAACAATTTTGACGCAAAATGGCGGAACCAATATCGGTTCTACGGTTAGAGCCAAATTCTCTGGCTATTAACAATGCGCTCGGCTTTGCAATGGGTTTTTTTTTTTTTTTTACTCTTCCTCTAGACCACCGGCTAAGCGGACCACCCACATCGCGTCAAGTACATTTTTCTGCAACCGGTTGCCGCCACTCTTTTTCTAGAATTTCTTGAGATGGCGTTGGGTTTTAGCAAAGAATATTTATCAAACGAGATTCTTGCATGAAAACTCACTGGCGGACCCGGGACAGAACCGCATTTCCCAACTGGGCATTTCACCAGCTGCTAGAGGATTTCCAGTCACGTCTAGTGGATCACTAAATGTGACAACACACCTCATAAAATTTCTGAATAGATCAAAAACCGTTCAAATTTAAGCATAAAAATAGAACGCATTTTATAGTAACATGGATATTGGCGGTATGTGTGAAACTCTATTTCCGTCCACTTCCCCATCCTTTGCCAATTTTCTTTTCAGTGTTTTCAGACAAATCAATTAATTACAGCTGGGGTTCTCAACCTTTTCAGAAATGCGTACCATCCAAACCAAAACTCCATAATTTAAGTACCACCAACAAAAATATCTCTTGTCAAAAAGGAAGTCAACACTACACACTTAGGTTTTTGTCACATATTCTTATTACGTTTCTAATAAAATTGAACAAAACAATAAATATTAGTAAATACGATTAACAATATGATTAACAAACACTTTAATTATTGATGAACAGTTGATAGATAAACAAGATTATTTAATGTGATACTTATGTTTGTTTGACAAAAATTAGTTCCATTATATCTGGTACATGTACAGTTTTTTTACTTTTCTTATATACAATAATGTATAAGGAAAGTATTCTGCCGGGGTCGAAAATTCGAATTCGAGTTTTCGACGGGAGAGCACGTTTCAAGCATTCCTGATCACGAATCGAACATTTTTGAAGTGATATCTGTGTGTGTGTGTGTGAGAGAGAGAGAGAGAGAGAGAGAGAAAGTATGTGTGTGTATGTGTGTGTGTGTGTGTGTGAGTCTGTAGAAACGATAACTGACGAACGAATGGACCGATTCGAACGAAATTTGATACAAAAATTACAATCCGTAAACACTGGAAGCCTATTGTTTTTATACTCAATCGAATGCCTAGAAACCCCCTAAATTTTTGAGTGAAATTTTGAAAAAATCGTTAAAAAATCAAAACCTCTAATAGAGTTAATTTTATTAGAATTTAATATAATTTTTCATAAATTTTGAAAAAGGCTAACATGAACCGTTCTTGAGATATTGCACATTTTTCAAAAAAATTATCAGAAAGTTATATAAAATAAAATAAAAAATATTTCCTATTGAGAAACATGTTCACTTTTCATATGTAATACCATGCGATAAATTAATTGACATCATTCTCTCATGGATCTTGCTCATTCCATTCATGAAAAATGTACTTTGAGCAATATTTTTGTATTTGAACGCCAATAGTCATTTATCTGCTGTAAGAATAACTTATTTCTTAGTGCATAACGCTTGGCGAGATTTTGGCGACAATTTGGCGGAATGTCGCCAACTTGGGGACTTTTTTAAATGTTACTAAATTAATGAAAAACTCGCCAAATGGATAAAAATGACGCTAAATCAATGAAAATGATGACTTATTGAAGAAAATTCAATATCTTGAAAAGAATATAAATATCTACTATAAAAATAATCTATTTTTTTACTGTAAAAGTAGTAAATTCATTACATTATATAAGGAAAGTCATGTGCTGCCCACATTAGATTTTTTTTTTTTTTTTTTTTTTTGCAAGACCGCATTAAAGAAAATCTTGCTTCATATAAGTACGTCAAACAAAATGGCATTAAAAATGTAATGGACCTTCTGTAATGTAAACATTGTTTGCTGACTTCCTATTTTAACACTTTACAACATAGTTAAAAAGTGTTTATGACTTTCGTCATTCTGTCGATCTGTCTGTCAGCACGGTAACTAACGTAAAAATGACTTTATCAAAATAAAATTTTAATATGTTGTTGAGACAGTCTGTGGGACGCATGGGAATGTAAGTGAATAATACCATCCAATTACTTTTGGATTGAACCCGGGTTGAAAAATGAAATATACTGAACCCTAAGGGTCCTAATTTTTCAAACATTTTTTAAACGAAGTTAAAATGCACAAATTGCTTCGAAAATTTTAGGAAATATTCAAATTATCCCATAAAATATATAAAAAAAATTTCAGCAAAATATGTTCGATAATTTTTTCAATAAAAATTAAAATTATAATTACACCCAGATAATATGAAGAAATCGCGTGATCCACTTCAAAATAAAATGTGGCATCCATATTTTTTCCCAGAGTAAAAATCGTGACTTTTAAAATTGTTTTACATTTATATTTAGGGTTGCATCTGTCCCAAAACCGCTTTATTTTTGCTTATTTTCTGTGCATCTATATTCTGCGCCAAAGCAATTACAATATTTTCATCAAACTTTGATTATTTCTGCAACGAAACCAAATTTTAATGGATGCAGAATGTAGACAAATTTGTAAAATGAGTTGTATAAGAATGGCTGAATTTTTTTCATGCAAAATTATTTAACTCTGCAGTCTGGAATAAAAATATATAAATGAAATATTCACTGCTTTTACATAGAGAGCCAAACGCTTTTAGATTTCGATGACGTCATTTGAAAAAGTTGATTTTTTTCGATGAAGTTTTAGTTTTCAAGTGAAATGAATCACTGTAGTTCTGTGATAATTAAACAAGAAAGATCAATCATGCTTAAAGCATTGATTATGAAACACTTTCCAACTTCAATGCAATTTTATTTAAACATGTCTAAAATGCAATACATTCCTCGGTAATATTTTAAAACTTATCACAATACTACATTAATTTATTATATTTGAAACCTTAAACCCTCATCGAAAAAAATTAACTTCATTCAAATGACGGCATTAAAGTATAAATTGCCTGGTTTAAACATCTCTAAAATTTGATACATTCCACGGTAATAATTTTAGAATTATCATAATACTACGATAATTTATTATATTTGAAAACTTCATCGAAAACAACTGAAATTGATTCAAATGACGTCATAAAAAAATAACACGCCTGGCTCTCTCTATAAAAGCAATATTTCATTCATAAATAATTCCCCCATTCATGTCATTCATCAGAATACTATAATAATTTATTTTATTTAAAAATTAAGACCATGGAGCTACAAATAAGTTAACTCTATGCTTAAAACTTCATCGAAAAATATCGTCCTTCTCTTTCTACAATCAATGAATACCTCATTCATATCAGCTAAGCAGACTCCATGGACTAAATGATTTTGTGTTAAAGAATTACAGCGATTCTAATACAACTCATTCTACATATTTTGCTGTTTACATTTTACATAGGTGAAAAATAGGCTTAATAGTAGAAATAATCATATTTGGATGAGCATTTAAACTGAAATATATTGTCATTGCGTTGTTTCAGTATGTAGATGCAGAGAATTTAGGCAGAAATAAAGTAGTTTTAGGACGGATACAACACTCAATATGAATTAAAAAGAACTTTAAAAATCACGATTTTGACACAAGATGGATGCCATATATCATTTTGAAGTGGGTCATGTGATCGTTTCATATCATGGACACGTGATCGCTTCATATAAAAGGTGTTATTATTATTTTAATTTTTATTTAAAAACTACTGAATATATTTCGCTGAATTTTTTTTTATATATTTTATGGAACAATTTGAATACTGCCTAAAATTTTCGAAGCAATTTGTGAATTTTAAATCCGCTTAAAAAATGCTGGAAAAATTAGGTCCCATAGGGTTCAATGTATTCCATTTTTTCAACCCGGGTTCAATCCAAAACTAATTGGGTGATATTATTCATTTATATTCCCATAGGTCCTATAGACCGTCTGAACAACATACTAAAATTTCATTTTGATTAAGCCAATTTTACGGCAGTTATCGTGCTAACGGACAGACAGACAGACAGACAGACAGACAGACAGAATGAACAAAGTCATAAACACTTTTCAACTTTGTTGTAAAGTGTTAAAAAATCTGATGCACATGGCTTTCCTTATATAATGCAATGAATTTGCTTCTTCAACGGTGAAAACTGATGAAAAGTTTCACGGCACAGTGTTTATAACGTTAAATTGTACATTGGACGCGGTAAATTGTACATCGGGATGACAACATCTAAAACTATTTCGTACCCAATTAACTTATATTTTACACAACTCTAAATTAACAATTATCAATATTGATATCATCCTCAATAAGCAATATAGTTCATATGTTTAAATATTTTAATAATACATTCATCAATTAGGAGTTATTTTCATTAACTTCATTTTTAACACTTTACAACAAAGTTGAAAAGTGTTTATGACTTTGTTCATTCTGTCTGTCTGTCTGTCTGTCTGTCTGTCTATCTGTCTGTCTGTCCGTTAGCACGATAACTGCCGTAAAAATGACTTAATCAAAATGAAATTTTAGTATGTTGTTCAGACGGTCTGTAGGACCTATGGGAATATAAATGAATAATATCACCCAATTAGTTTTGGAGTGAACCCGGGTTGAAAAAATGAAATACATTGAGCCCTATGGGGCCTAACTTTTCAAACATTTTTTAAGCGGATTTAAAATTCACAAATTGCTTCGAAAATTTTAGGTAATAGTCAAATTGTTCCATAAAATATATAAAAAAAAATTCAGCGAAATATATTCAGTAGTTTTTTAAATAAAAATTAAAATAATAATTACACATCTTATATGAAACGATCACGTGACCATCATATGAAACGATCACATGACCCACTTCAAAATGATATATGGCATCCATCTTGCTTCAAAATCGTGATTTTTTTAAAGTTCTTTCTAATTCATATTGAGTGTTGTATCCGTCCTAAAACTACTTTATTTTTGCTTAAATTCTGTGCATCTACATACTAAAACAACACAATGACAATATATTTGAGTTTAAATTCTCATTCAAATTTGATTATTTCTACAACTAAGCCTATTTCTCACCTATGTAAAATGTAAACAGCAAAATATGTAGAATGAGTTGTATTAGAATTACTGTATTTCTTTAACACAAAATAATTCAGTCCATGGAGTCTGCATGGCTGATATGAATGAAATATTAATTGATTTTATAAACAGAAGGACGATTTTAAGCATAGAGTTTATGAATTGTAGCTCCATGGTCTTAATTTTTAAATAAAATAAATTATTATAGTATTGTGATGAATGAAATGAGTGGGAGAAAGTTATGAATGAAATCCTGCTTTTATAGAGAGATCCAGGCGTGTTATTTTTTCTATGACGTCATTTGAATTTATTTCAGTTGTTTTCGATGAAATTTTCAAATATAATAAATTATCGTAGTATTATGATAGTTTTAAAAATATTACCGTGGAATGTATTGCATTTTAGAGATATTTAAACCAGGCAATTCATATTTCAATGTCGTCATATGAATGAATTTCATTTTTTTCAATGAAGGTTTAAGTTTTCAAATATAAAAATCAATGTAGTATTGTGATAAGTTTTAAAATATTACCGAGGAATGTATTGCATTTTCGACTTTTTTAAATATAATTCCATTGAAGTTGGAAAGTGTTTCATAATCAATGCTTTAAGCATGATGGATCTTTCTTGTTTAATTTTGACGATATTTTCGTCAATGTGGGGCCAAATATCACCAAGATGGCGATATTTAGAAGAGCATTTCTTATATAATAAAAGGTATGCCCATCATATGACGAAATTAAAAATTTGTAAAAATATTGCATCCTATTTGACATCATTTTTATCAATTTGGCGACATTTTTATCAATTTGATAACATTTTAATCAATATTGCAACAGTTTCGTCAATTTGGCAATATTTAAAAATTCACCATGTTGGCGATATGCTAAAATTCGTCGCTCAAATTTTGCCAAGCATTTCAGACGAAGTCTTATGGTAGAGTCTTATATTATTTCCAGAATATTGAATTTTAATTAATTAGTTGTCATTTTCGTTGATTTAGCGTCACTTTTATCAATTTGGCGACATTGTCATCAATTTGGTAATACTTCTAAAACTCGCCAAGTTGGCGATATTCTACCAAATTCGTCGCTAAAATTTCGGTCGGTTATGGTAGGAAAAATAGGTTATTCTTATAGCAAATAAGCGACTAATGGTGTGCAAATACAAAACTTTTTCCCAAAGTATCTTCTTTTATACTAGATTCTTATTCTTTCAAAGATATTGGATTTTCATCAATTACTCTTCATTTTCGTTGATTTAGCAACATTTTTATCAAATTGTTGATATTTTTATCAATTCGGCGGTATTTTAGTCAATTTTGCAACATTTAAAAAACTCACCAAGTTGACTATATTCCACTAAATTCGCCGCTAAAATTTTGCTAAGCATTGTTTATGGAGAAATAGGTTAGTCTTATGATAGATAAACGACTAATGGCGTCAAATTACAAAGCTATTATCCAAAGTGTCTTCTCTCGTGAATGGAACGAGCTAGATCTACGTGAATAATGATAATAAATATATCGCATGATATTACATATTAAAAATGAACCGATTTTACAATAGTTAATATTTTTTTTTAATTTATGTGAATTTTTTATACATTTATTTGAAAAAGGTACAATATCTCGATAACTGTTCATACTAGCGTTCTAAAGTTTATGTCAATCGTTTTCTAATGAAATATTACATAAGAAATGATTATTTACGTAACTTTATTGAAAGTTTTAATTTTATGATGATTTTTTCAAAATTTCATTTCAAAATTTAGGAGGGCTCTGAGCATTCGATTGCGTGTAAAAATAATAGGCTTCCAGTATTCAGGGATTATGATTTTGAACCAAATTTTGTTCGGATCGCTTAATTCGTTCGGGAGATATCGCCTTCACAGACTCACTGATACACATACACACACATACTTTCACACACACACACACAGAGATCACCTCAAAAACGTCTGATTCGTGTTCATGGATGCTTGAAAAGTGCTCTCCCGTCGAAATCTCGAATTCGAATTTTTGACCTCGCCACAATACTTTCCTTATACATTATACGATAAATATAAGGAAAATAAAAATATCACCGCTGAATATATCGCAATTTAGAGATGCGATACATTCAGCGGATTGATTGCATTTCAGTTGGAAAGTGTTTCATAATCAATGCTTTATGCATGATTGATCTTTCTTGTTCTTAAAATCACTATTAAGTTCCGGTTGCACAAGTATCAATATGCTCTTTTTCTTCAGAATATGGTAAAATTTTTATACAATGGATTTCCTAAATTATCCATGTACCCAGGGCCGGATTAAACACGGGACCAACCGGGCCATGGCCCGGGGCCCCCGACTCTGGGGGCCCCCAAGTGGCATGAAATTTATATTATATATAAATTAAAAATATAATATAAATGTAATATTTTATGAATTAAATTTCGACGGTATAAACGTGTAGCTTTTCTTTCAAAATAAAAATTTATCTTATACAAACATCAAATTCTGAGGAAGATGTTATGGTCTTCGATACTCAATCCGTTGTAAGTGACTCAAAACAGGATGTAGGAAACCAAGAACATCACGAACTAAGTACAGATCCTGCATTATGGGCGGTGTCTAACAGAAGTAAAAACGAACTTCAAGAGTACTGGATTAGAAAGGATCCGTCGCACTGCCAAAATGTGGACTCGGGTTTCGGAGCATCCGAACGTGCATATGAGTGCACAGAAGCAGGCAAGAAAGTTATGAGAACACGTAAATTTCTTCCTTCGTTCTTTTACTCCCAAATGGAGAAGAAACTAAGCGTGATTAGCTTCTCTATTCACCATCCAAAGTTGAAGTATTCCGCTTCGTTTGCATGTTGTTTTGTCACTAAATAGATGTGTACTGGAACATTCTGTTGTGGGGGCTACAGTGATTGAAAACATGCTTCACGATCCCTCTGAGGCCATGAAACGAGCATCGAACATAGAAAAAATCTGTTTACGTACATGAGGCGATGCAGAGGACAAGGACGAATAAACACAGAACTTGAAATCCATATGAACAAAGAAAGAGATTATTGGAGAGAAATATCGCGAAGAGTGGTCGAAGTCATAAAATTTTTAGCACAGAGGGGTCTACCATTTAGAGGTGACGAGGAAATATTTGGGTCAGCAGAAAATGGGAATTACATGGGAGCCTTGGAATTAGTTAGCAAATTTGACCCGTTCTTACATGAGCATATTAAAAAATACGGAGTGACAGGAAAGGGTAACGTGTCCTATCTTTCGTCAACAATTTGTGATGAGTTCATTAACGTCATGGGTGAGAAGTTGTTAGCAGCAATTATGGATGAAATGAAACAAGCAAAGTACTATTCGATATCTGTGGACTCTACGCCTGATGTATCTCGCACAGATCAACTGACTTTCATAATTAGATATGCAAGAAGTGACGTCTCTGTAGAAAGGTTTTTAAAGTTCATACCAATTTATAGGCATAGTGCTGAAAATCTTTTCAATGAAGTTACTGGACTTCTGAAGGAAAACCCAAATTTCCCTGTCTAACTGCAGAGGTCAATCTTACGATAACGCGTCTAACATGAGCGGCAGGTACAATGGACTTCAGGCCAGAATCAAGGTGGAAAACCCTTTGGCATTATTCATACCATGTGCAGCTCACACCTTGAATCTTGTGGGTGTCAGAGCAGCTGAAAGTTGCAGAGAAGTTGCTGCATTTTTTGACTTCGTACAGAATCTGTACACCTTTTTTAATTCCTCAACGCATCGATGGTGAATTCTCTCATCCATGTTAGGTTCAAAAAAGAAAATTCTGAAAAATTTATCTGATACCCGGTGGTCTGTTAGAGCAGATGCAGTCATAGCCTTGAGAGAGAGCTACCCAGCTATTGAGGCAACATTAAATTCCATGTCATCAGACTTGTTTGAATCATCTGAAACGAGATTGAAAGCTGTAGGCCTTAAACAGTATATGGGGAGATTTGAGACACTCTTCCTCACATACTTTTGGTGTGATTTATTGAGAAGAATTAATAAAGTCAATACTTCTCTGCAAAAATCAACTGTAACATTGCATGTCGCCTTGCAACTTCTGAAATCTCTCACATTGTATATTCAGGAGAAGAGGGAAAGTTATGATTGGTATGAAGCCTTGGTCACATCAAAAAAAGAGCCTAATTACCAGGATTTCCATAATCCGAACAAAAAAACGAAGTTCTAGATTGACGTTTTATGATAACGAAGGTACCCCAGATGTTTTATCTGGTAAAGAAAAGATGAAGATTGAAACTTTCCTTCGTATGGTAGGCAATTTAATCAATAACTTGGATGCTCGATCTAAAGCTTACCGAAACATCTTTGAGATTTTTGGATTCTTTGAGGATCTGCTTTTCTTAGAGGAAGAATCTGTACGAAAGCATAGTGAATGTTTTGCAAAAATATACAAAGATGATGTTGATGGAAGAGAACTTGCACAAGAATGCATCCATATCAAAGTACACATTAATGCAAATTATCCTGAGACAGCAGTGCTCTTTATGGACATCTCTGCTGATGACGAAGAAGAGGAGAGTGATGAAGACGATGATGGAGAAACAGGTTCCAGATCCATCTAGTTCCAGATGAGATACATACAGGAGAAAAGAAGGAGACTGAACCTACAAAACCTTTACAGCTATATGCATGAAAGTGGAATTTCATCTGCTTTCCCTAACATAGAAATAGGGTTGAAAAAGTTGCATGATGGTTTCCAATGCTAGTGGTGAACGTTCATTTTCGAAGTTCAAAATTATAAAATCCGAAAAAAGCAGTGTGATGAAGCAGGAAAAATTAAACGACCTGAGCATTTTAAGCATTGAAAACGAGTTACTTAAAGTAATGGACTTTAGCGATATAATTGATGATTTTGCTACTAAAAGGTCAAGAAAAAAGATTGTGTATGCCAGAATGTGTCTTGAGTCTTCTTGTAACTTGTTTTTCAACAAATAGTTATGTCACAGTCCCATTTTTATATTTTAATATCCCCCCTTATATGTTGTAAAGAATGTAAACATTTGATGTCTAAAACAAATGTAATATTCGTTGGAATCATCCAACTGGTGATTATTAAAACAATTTTAGCCATTTGTACATATTTAAGTATACGTTTTACAAGTTAGTACTATTACTATATGTATATTATTGCGAAGAAAGAAATTTTCAAAATTTACAGTGAACAGGGGGCCCCCACTCTAAGTTCTGGCCCGGGGCCACAGATATGCTTAATCCGGGTGTGCATTTACCACCAGTTATTATCTCGCATAGCACCAGTAGTACGCGTACAACGTACCACTGGTTCAGGACCTGTGTATTACAGTATTATTCTTTATTTATTTATTTTTATTTATTTTTTTAATCCCCAACAAACGATTCAAAGCTTTATAACGGCTTTGTTATTGAAAAATCTAAAAACTAGATAAAAATAATTTTAATTCGAGTGAAAACGTCGAAGTTTATTCAAAATTTTATACTTTTTTAGTATGGCAGTATAGGACAAAATTTGACATAGATATTATTTATTACTCAATGATCACTTAATAGTTTCACGCATTGTTGTGAAAAATAGCCACAATTGTTGTATTCATAACGTCCTAATGACGTTATGAATACCAAAATTGTACCAAGGGGGAGACAAGTTACCCCCCGCTCGGGTGAGGGTGGGATGCATTGTCAAGTATGGTATCAATCGAAAGATTTTTTTCAAGTCCTTTAAAGTGAAGGATAGCATATTAATTAACTTGTAACTTGTTATAATTGTGATTATTTAGACCAACGATACAGATTTATACTTTCCTTATATACATAATGTATAAGGAAAGTATTGTGACGGGGTCGAAAATTCGAATTCGAGTTTTCGACGGGAGAGCACGTTTCAAGCATCCCTGATCACGAATCAAACATTTTTGAAGTGATGTCTGTCTGTGTCTGTGTGTGTGTGCGTGTGTGTGAAAGCATGTGTGTGAAAGTATGTGTGTGTTTGTCAGTGAATCTGTGGAGACGATAGCTGACGAACGAATGGACCGATTCAAACCAAATTTGGTACAAAAATCACAATCTATAAACATTGGAAGCCTATTGTTTTTATACGCAATCGAATATTCAGAACCCCCTAAATTTTCGAATGAAATATTGAAAAAATCGTCAAAAAATCAAAACCACTAATAAAGTTACGCAACTAGACATTTCTTATGTAATTTTTCATTAGAAAACGATTGACATAAATTTTAGAACTCTAACATGAATCGTTCTCGAGATATTGTACATTTTTTCAAAAAAATTATCAGAAAGTCATATAAAATTAAAAAAAATATTTCCTATTGAGAAACATGCTCACTTTTCATATGTAATACCATGCGATAAACTGGGTGACATCATTCTCGTGGATCTAGCTCGTTCCATTCATGAAAAAAGATACTTTGAGTAATACTTTTGTATTTGAACCCCAATAGTCATTTATCTGCTGTAAGAATAACTTATTTCTTAGTGCATAACGCTTGGCGAGGTTTTGGCGACGAATTTGGCGGAATGTCGCCAACTTGGCGACTTTTTGAAATGTTGCCAAATTAACGAAAATCTCGCCAAATGGATAAAAATGACGCTAAATCAATGAAAATGACGACTAATTGTCGAAAATTCAATATCTTGGAAAGAATATTAGTATCTACTATAAGAAAAACCTGTTTTTTTTACTGTAAAAGTAGTAAATTCATTACATTATATAAGGAAAGTCATGTGTTGCCCACATCAGATTTAAAAAAAAAATTCTTGCAAAATTTACAAAAGAAAAAATCACAAACTACTTAAAATTCATTATAAGAATAACCAATTTCTCCGTCCGTCCGTCCGTCTCATGTAACGCTTGGTAAAAAATTTGGCGACAAATTTGGCATGATATCGCCAACTTAGTGACTTTTTCTAAATGTTGCAAAATTATTGAAAATGTCGCCAAATCGATAAAAATTTCGCTGAATCAACTAAATTAAATGCGTTTTGTTCAGAGACAGTACTGTAATGACTTTTCGGTAGTGTTTGTCCGTCAGTTCAATCATCCAACTTGTTGACGAAATATAAATGGATCAAAATATCACCAAATAAACGAAAATGTCTCCAAATTCATAAAAGGACACTAAATGGATGAAAAAGGCGCTTAATTGGTGAAATAAAAATATTTTGCAAAATTAAGTTTCAATTTCCTGGATATACTCTGTTTCTTTGTGGGAATTATTAAGTTAATATCTTAATAACCCATTTCTCCATCCGTCTGTTCATAACGCTTGGCGAAAAATTTGGTCACGAATTTGGCAGGATATCGCCAACTTGGCAAGTTTTTGAATCAAATTGTTAAAAATGTCGCCAAATCCATCAAAATATCGCCAATTCGATAAACATGACGCTAAATTTATCAAATTAATTGTATTTTGTTAGGAAGGAGATAGTATTGTAATCATGTTTTGGTAGCATACATATCTGTCAGTTCAACCGTATCAAGGCAGATCGTTGTTCCAAACGATCACAATTATAGCTTGTTACCTGGTAGAGCTGCAAAATTTGAAGAAAAAAATAATAATAATAATCACAAGCTGCTTAAAAATGAATTCTGGTATGAGAATGTGCATTCAGCGGTGATATTTTGTTAATTATCACAGAACTACAATAATTTATTTTACTTACAAAGGAAGGCTTTGGAATAGTTCTCTCGGATTGCAATCTTTCATGTCCTATCTTGTAAAGGACCATGAATAATGATAAAACGTCACGGCTTTCATCTGCTAAGTGATAGGGGGCGCCACAATAACAATCTGAAGTTGTCATGCAAACGTGCTCTACTGACGTGTTTTATTAACATTTTAGTGTGAAAATATTATCCTTTTCAATTATTATTATTATTTTGAAATAAAATGGACAATAATGGTAAGTAGTAAACGATAAATTTATTACTAATATAATTTATATCTTATTAATTGGCTAAACAACTGCCAAGACATGGTCGTAAAGGTTGATCAAACACAACAAAGACAAAAGCTGAAATTTTTGGAAACCAAAACTGAACTAATCAACAAAGCTATTGACAGTATTACAATGAAAGTCAAAGCAAATGAAATTTGTAAAATAATGAATGATTTAAATTCTTTGTAAGTTTGAAATTATGAATGGGAATGATTAAATGTATGATCAATACAAATGAAAACGTTACAATGTGAACATTTAACAAATGCATAATCATTGCAATTTACAATGAAACAAGTTGCTGAACCAATATTAAATACAGTTGCCATTACCTTGTTAAATTTTGTAATGTGTTTTTCAACAGAATATCCAGCTTTTTTCCAAGAATATATTGCCATATCTTGAAATATATCAGCGCCAAGTTAATTGTACACAAATGAATGCATTTTTAAAATAAATAATCTGTCATTTAACTTTCTGTTGGCCTCTTCATCGATGTTGGTTCAAAATACACCGATGTCTTCAATATGGACCCCTTCAATGCATACAACTCGAATTTTTGTGTAGTCTTCGATACGTTTTACAAATGCCTTATAAGGATTGAAGAAGTAAGAGTCTAACGGCTGTGCTTATTTTGTTGTTTTTTCAGGTATTATTTAATAATAGTAATAACTGGAAAGGATTATATTTTCACACTAAAATGTCAATAAAACACGTCAGTAGAACACGTTTGCATGACGACTTCAGATTGTTATTGTGGCGCCCCCTATCACTTAGCAGATGAAAGCCGTGGCGTTTTATCATTATTCATGGTCCTTTACAAGATAGGACATGAAAGCTTGCAATCCGAGAGAACTATTGCAAAGCCTTCCCTTGTTAGAAATTATTATTTTAATTCAAATTATTATTTGAAATTATTATTTTAATTTTTATTTAAAAAACTACTGAATATATTTTTCTGAATTTTTTTTTATATATTTTATGTGATAATTTGAATATTTCCTAAAACTTTCGAAGAATTCGGATGTCAATGCCTGCAAAGGGGGATCGAACTGTTTAGGATAGGATATGTCAAATACCTGTCCCACTCGTAAGCAAAAGGTTAACAATTATTAATATTGATAGCATCGTCATTAGTCCATGTATTAAAATATTTTAGTAATAAATTCATCAATGAGACGTAATTTTCATTAATTTGGCATCATTCTTCAATGTTGACGATATTTTCGCCAATCTGGAGCTATATATCACTAAATTTACGGTATTTCAATAAATTATTCTCTAAGTTCACCAAATGTTACAGACAAACGGAGAGAAACGCATTTCTTATATACTAGAAGGTATGCCCGTCATATGATAGCGTTTAAAATCTGCAAAACACTATATCTCCCATTTAGAGTCATTTTTATCAATTTGGCGCCACTTTCGTCAATTTGGCAACATTTAAAAAGTAGCAAAGTTGACGGTATCCTGCCAAATTCTTCGCCAAGCGTTACCGACGTACAGCCGGAATAATAGATTTTACAGTCGATTCTTATGTTCTTTCAAAGATATTGAATTTTAATCAATTAGCCTCCATTTTAATTGATTTAGCGTCATTTTTATCAATTTGGTAATATTTTTATCAATTGAGACATTTTCGTGAATTTGGCAACATTTCAAATTCATTAAGTTGACGATATTTAGCCAAATTTTTCGCCAAGCGTTACGGACAGAAAAATAAGTCTCATTCTTATAATAGATTCTTATATTCTTTCCAAGATATTAATTTCTTATCATCGTCATTTTCATTCATTTAGCGTCATTTGTATCAATTTAGCAACATTTTCGTCAATTTAGCAACATTTAAACATCGCTAAGTTGGCGATATTCCGTCAAGTTCGTCTTCAAAATTTCGCCTATAGTTATGGACAAAGAAATAGGTTATTCTCATAGTAGATAAATTACTATTGGCGTCCAAATACAAATTTTTTGTCCGAAGTATCTTCGCTCGTGAATGGAACAAGCTAGATCTATGAAAATGATGTTAGCAAATTTATCGCATAATATTACGTATGAAAAGTGAACATATTTCGCAATAATTAATTATTTTTTTAATTTTATATGATTTTTTTATAAATTTATTTGAAAAATGCACAATATTTCAAGAAAGGTCCATGCTAGCGTTCAAAAGTTTATGTTAATCGTTTTCTACTGAAAAATTACATAAAAAATGATTATTTACCTAACTTTATTAAAGGTTTAGAATTTTTGGTGCTTTTCAAAATTTCATTCGAAAATTTGAGGGTCTTCCCAATATTCGATTGCGTTTAAAAACAATAGACTTCCAGTATTCACTGATTGTAATTGTGCACCAAATTTCGTTTAAAACGCTCCAGTTGTTTGTGAGATATCGTCTGAAGACTTACGGACGCACGCACATACACACGTACATCACCTCAAAAACGTTCGATTCGTGTTCAGGGATGCTTGAAACGCGCTCTCCCGTTGAAAACTCGTATTCGAATTTTCGACCCCATCATAATACTTTCTTTGTATATTATACTATGTATATGTTACCGGCAATGTATAAAAGCCGGCATTCTATAGAATGCCTATGCATTATATAGAGTACCGAAAACTGGTCGGCAATCTATGAAACGATTAACATTTCACAGATTTCCTAGACATTCTATAGAATGCCAAATGACAAACCGGCAAAGTATGAAATATATCTCCGATTCATTCCTTTTCTCATATTTGCCTAAATAGCATTTGTCATTCTATAGAATGCCTAGGTATTATATACAATGCCTAGGGAAGTATATAATAATTCTCATATTTCATACTTTGCCTAAAAACAGCCAATATTCTATAAAATGCCTAGGTATTCTATAGAATGCCAGCATTTCATACACTGCCAGTAACATAAAGAAAGCAATAACCCCTTTTATGTATGATTATGTCAGATTTTGTCTTATGTTGCTATGTTAAAAAAAGTATACAATTTCAAAGTTTTAGCTCGCATTTAAAAAAAAAATCTACCTAGTTCTAGATTTTTTAACGAAGCCGAATATAAAGTTTCATGAAAATCCATTAATATTTGCGACAGTTTTCGTGTAAACAAGATGTTGACCACAGACAAACAGACCGACATCATTCCGAAAATGTTCAAAATGTATTCAGGAAGTCCTAAATCATATATTGACATCAAAATCTCGAAATCGAAAATTTTCGTGAAATAATAGTTTCTCATTACTCTATGTATGGGAAAGTAAAAAACTCTCATGTAAGCAGATCATTTTTGTCTTTACCCATCATAATGAATTCAATTTATCTGTTTATCGTCGGCGTAACAAAAAATGTAATCGACCCGCAGCTGCGAAATTCGGCGCAGTGATAGTTCAGATCAGGTTTCGAAATATCTGGTGACTTTTTTAAAATTAGAATTAGTTTTTAATTATTTTATGTTAACGCAATTTTGACAGTCGAAAATTGGTTCCTTTGCTATTGTAAATATCAGCATAGAGTTTATATTTTAACACTATCGGAAAGACCAAAGAACGCTCTTTTTAACAAACTTCGACACGAATTCGCCCTCCCTTCCTGTTAGAAATACATCAAAATACTCGTTTTTAGAAAATTGAAGATTCACACGATTCTAATTTTTGGCTTGAATATAGAGCGATATATTGTATTCTCACCCTAATGAAAAAAATATTTTTCTACTTCTGATTTTTTTATAAATTTTAAGTAGGTCTTTAAAAGTTGCGATTTTCAATTCGAACACGTGCCCCAAAAGATGTTCTCCCTTCTTCATAATGTCACAACTGGGACCGTATCTCTCGTTATGGAAGGCAGTGACGTATTTCAATGCCGTTGTTAAATTGCGTTGCATAATTGATATAGGTGTTGTTCATGCACAAAATGGAGTGCGAAAATGATTTTTAATCATAATAGGATTTTTCGAAAATTGAATGGCGTTATCTGTATGCGTGTCATTTACGGAGTGTGCTCTTATTTAGGAAGTCTCGCGATGCCGGGAAGTTCATTCAAGTTTAGAAAATATTTATTTTCACTCTCATTTATGTCCTCGATAAAGAAATTATTTCACAAAATTAACATGTATTTATATACAAAATCAAAATCGCATGGTGTTTACTAGAAATAAGTAAGTATCAGAAGTAAGTAAGTTTCAACAGAAGTAAGTAATTTGATATCAACAGAAATTTGGGGAGTTAGTTGACATTGAAGTGTCTATCTCGTGAGAGGAAAATGTTAAAATAGTAAATGTTCTATGAAATTTTGAGTTCGCTAATGCCAAATGTACTCTTCTGTAAAATTTACTGTCGTCCAATCAGAATGGGGCAAATTCCAAAACGCGACAAAGGCAAACTTCAGGTCCGCGTTCACCCTTGCAGAGTCCAAAAGTGAATTCTATGGCACCATAAAACTTTTATAATAAAAAAAAAGTGCATTGAGCACAGATGATACACCTATCCCCCTCCAGATTTTCTTACTTTGTCTAGTCAAAAACGGCTCTGTTTGTAGGCAATTATTGAGTCCGATAAAGACCGGTTATCTTGATAAGCCAAATAAATCGGATCGGAGAATAAATATATCGGAAAGAATAGGATGTAGTTTGATAAGATCCTGCAAAGAGGATTCAAAATTTGTATCCGAGTGGAAACCAAAGCATTGATATGTGGTGTTCAAACCTTTATTGAAATATTCTATGCCATTTGAAGAAGAGAATTCGAGATGGACACCACTTGTATTGTCCGGCAGTCCAAATTGCTGCTCATGTCACAAGATGATACAGGACTCAGACGGTCTGGACTTTCGACCACTCGCATTGAGAGTCCGGGTATCAGACGGGGTGGCGAAAGCGATATTTTTTTCTTTTGAAAGCAAACATAAAATATTCAGAACGAGGAGGAAATCAAATATGGAGGTGAACCGTAACCATTTCTGATCTAAAATTATAAGCCAATGATTAGTATAAAATTCGTTATAATTTAATTTCTGTAATACGTACAAAATTCTTTGTAATTTTAATTCTGTGATACCACAGAACTAGTTCTTTACAGTGTTATTCATAGCTATGTAAAAAGTAAAATAAAATAATTTAAATCTACACGCACAACATGTAAAAGCAAAGGGAACACTAACAGTATGACTCCCAAATAAAGATTTTAGCTGATACAGTTTATAACATGGAGGTAAATATTTACATAGTCATTTTGCCCCTATTTTTAACAATACCTATAACCATAACTGTAAAACCGTTCATTGACAAAATTTTTATTTTTTTGTTTTGATTTTGTATATTATATAAGTATTATAATATCATGTGTCGACTCCGGACTCATCTCTTCTCTTTGCAGTTGTAAATCTTCATTTTTTAGGCAAGTAAATAGTAAATTTTGCGTTTATTGTATTTATTGATTTTAAAATGCGTTTATAAATTCCAATTTTGTGCTTATATTTACAGTTGTTTAAAAAATTTGTGGATTTTCATAAATATTTTAATAATTATTATTTTGATGATTACAGCATAACTTGTTGATTTATTATTATTTCCTTAGCATGTATGTTTTTTTGAAAATGTATGATCTTTTTCATACAGTATTTCAAAGCTGACTAAGACTTAAACGTACGGAACTGATAGAGCTCACTCTTTAATACTACCCTCTTTTAATATTAGTATAATTATGATTTTAAATATCAATTAGGGAGTCTAGGACATATGAGTTCTGTTATAATGAGAATTGCCTAAAATCGACAGCAGATAATTTGTTTTTATAATTATTTTATTATGAGAAATATATTTTTATTAGGGTATGAAAATTTGTTCTTACTTTAATAGTTATCATTCGTAGGTGGTACCTAATTTGGGATTCTTCGATGTTTGTGTATGTAATTCAAATGCTAACCAGGAAACGAAAGGAAATAATGAACTGTAGAAGCTGAATAAAGTAAGATATTTACAATTATGATTATTCCAGTTAGGTCCTGCTTTTCATGTAGGTTTAGCAATATTTTCAGTCTCAGTTGTATATTTATCCTAGTTGTATTTAAACCTTTGTTAAAATTTAACATTTAGGTACTCTTCCGTTAGCTGGGTGCCAGACCAAAACTGCCAAGCTTTAAAGTTGACGTAGTCATCGACAAGCCTAAATGTTCACTCTGGTGGACTTTTATTTTTATATGCAATAAAAAAAAAAGGTTAATTTATATAGCAGGCATGAAATTGTAAATTTCGTTTACAATTGTTGAAAATAAATTTATTTTAATTTGCAAACATCGCCACATAAAAATAAAATTATACGAGTGATTGACAGTAAAATATTCAAAACCAGAATTTTTCAATTCTCCAGTTTTGTATCCTTTCCAACAGTTGGAAAATATGGTACTACCATCAGCTATATGTTCTTCGATCGCAGCCATTAAAGTGATTGCTGTTCGATCTTGCCAAATTGTTTAGTCCATCTTAGCGTTTTAAAAAGTGGCTAGTTTTTCTAAAAAGAAACTTATTTTTTAAAAAACAGTTTGTTTTAGGGTTGCTATACATGTTAAAAGATAAACTCTTTAAAAGTTGTTAGTTTGGATGAGTTATCGCTGTAATTTGGCAGTTTTTATCTGGTACCCAGCTAACGAAAGAGTACCAACATTTGTATTGCATTTTAATATGTGAAAAACCCAGACCACACGACTGACCCGAAGGCTTTCAGTAGCTGTTTGTGTCGCCGGGCATTTTAATATGTGGAAGTGTTTTATCGTTTTATTTATGATAATTTTATTTGATGTTTCATTAACTTGATTTTTATACTTTTAGAACTCAGAAGATGGAACATTTTCTCTTCCTTTGCCTTGCTTTTACCTTTCTGTCTCTATCTTTGGGGTATTCGAGCATTAATGCTTATACAAATAAGCTTGGCTCAAAACATCTTATGAGAGATTTTATGGACACGAGTGTATGTCTTCAAGATTCAGTTTGTACACCTCTTCACAATGTTAGTTGTTTTGGAACTGTCTTACCATATACTTATACATCAGTTGCTTTAGCTGAAGATTCTGTTTCACAGTTTGAAGTGCAGGTAATTTTTTTTCTTTTTTTTCAGTAATTTAATAATGTTATATTTGGTAATATCTTAAAGAAGGTACCTCTTACTAAAAAAATGAAAAACACTATTTCACACTATAAAAGCCCCAAAAAGCTCTTTTGTAGTAGTTTATATTTAGTGATGCACAATAAGCATGAAGCCACATATGAATAATTAATTGTGAGTAAATTAGCGAAGTCTAGTGTGAGATTTTGTAACATTTGTGTGTTGATGAAAGTTCCAACTATAGTTTTGTGACTAGTAATAGTAAATACTTTTAAGGATATATTTATACTAATAAATCATAAATAAAAAATCTCATAACATAGTTTTAAAACTCTATAAAAGTTTTAAAAACTATTTTAGAGTTAATTATGACATTGTTTTTAAGTGAAGTTGATAGGTAATAAAATTGAAGTTGACAAGTAATAAGTCAATGACTTTATAATAAAGCCATTGATTTATTACCTATCAACTTCACTTTTTCCCCATTTCAGAATCACAAAATTAAAAAATAAAATCAATATCAGAAGCAAGGCATTGCCAAAATTGAAGTTGTAGACACTTGTATAAAATAAAAATAGCTCTATGTCTTTAACAGAAATATTTCATCTTTAGTAAAGACATAGAGCTGGGTTACCACTCTCGTTATATATTTGCTGGGTTACCACTCTCGTTATATATTTGCTGGGTTATTACTCTCATCTGTTACCGTATGAAACTTTTAAAGATCTTGAATTAATTTTAGCTTAACACTTTTACTATATCCACTGTTTTTTGTATATCTGCTCTTAAGCAACAGGCACATTTTTAAACTTGTTGGAAGGGAGAAATATATATATGCATGATATCAAGCAATTACTTGAAACTGTCTTAATGAATTGGGAGAAAGAAATATAATATCCTCAGTATCTAATAATTAAAAATAAGTTAGGTCACTTAAAAATTATCTCAATTAAACAATAAGTATTTTAATGGAATGTATATTTTCAATATTAATTTTTTTTTTTTAAATTGTAGTCAAACTATAAAAATAATACTCATTTAAAGTAAGTCAAGAAATGTCCTTACAAATTCTTCCATAAAAGATATCCCTCCCTTGGCTGAATGACCATACTCGTCCCTTGCCTGATAAAAATGTCTTCCCAATTCCTTTTAAAGTTTTGCTGAAATGAGTAAGGGTAATCCAGTCTGCTCGATATTTTTTACTTAAAAGTGTATAGTACAAAAGTGGACATAACTACGAAATAATAAAAAATGAACTAATTTTAATTACTCAAATTCAGCAAAGAAGAGCTCAAAACATAAAATAATCATAAGTTCTGTTCCCGCCAAAGTTTTCTTTACTGAAATGTCTATTATACGTGAAGTCCATTACTAAAATTTTAAGTGGATTTAGTTCTAATAGAGGTCACCCCATGTCAGCTGCTATCTATGTTATATTTCTGTATATGTAGAAATAATTTTATACCTACCTAATAGCACCTAAAAATATAAAACATGTGTATCAGTACAATATAATAATCTGATTAATAAAATTACAGATATTGTCTCTTATCTTAGTGTCAAAGTTTTGCTTGATGTTTAAGGTGATATGACATTAAATTTTAAATTATAATGTTTTAATCTGATCATCACCTGAATTTGAGCAAATAAAATTTTTAGCATAAAAACTGGAGATACATCAAACATTCTGTTGGTATTCAGTAAATTACCTATTCGGCACTCAAACTGTATACCCAACTCTTTTTTTACACAAATTTGAAGTTACATGGTTCAAAAAAGTCTTCCTTTTTTGAAAAATTTATTTGATCTAACATGATTTTAAAATCATTGTCTTATACTTTATGTACATGACCATGAGCTGTCTAGTATAAATTGCAATATCTAGTAATTGTCTTTGGTACCAATGTATCAAAAAAATTCAAATTTTTACCACACTTCAAAAATTAGGCAGCACTTCGCACTGCTATAATGTTATCGAATAAGGGGATTCCCCAGTATTTACTGGGGAATTCCCTTATTCGATAACTCTTACCTACCCATTTCGTATGACATTTACATAACATATTGCATCATTAAATTGTTTAAGTTTATTAGCTCACAATATTTAATCAATTGTTCGTGTTATCAGCCATACATAGTGCTATCAATTGTGTATTTGAACATTTCTGACCTTAAGAAGTGAAAAAAGGTATTTTTATCTAGATAAAATTTTTACCCTAGATAACATTTAACAAATGTCGAAATGAAACTTTCGCCATTTGTTAAATGTTCGATAAAAGGCAGGATAAAGATTCTTAAAAGGCAAGCCATTTCTTTAGAAGTTTTTACACAGTTTTTAAGTTAAATATAGTTCTTTATTTCAACTTACACGGTTTTCGGGTAATATGAAATGTATCCGCAATTTTACTATAAGAAAGTTATCTTTTTTTACATGAATTTCTGAGAAACGTATCTACCATGTAAAAAAAAAGTTGGGTGTATATTCGATTTGACTGAATACTTTAATCTTCGACAAACAAATAGTAACATTTAAAATTTAAAAAATTGGTATAACAAATATATATATTTTTAAGTGAATGAAAGTTATAGTGATTTATATAAAAGAAAAAAGTTACTTCATTAATATAGTAGAAAAGGGATTAATATAAAAGAAAACACTTTATTAAATTATATTAAATTTTGCAGCATTTTAATTTCTTAAATTTTACACTATATTAAATATTGTTTAAATACGCACACACATTTATATATATATATATATATATATATATATACATAAACTAATTATTTATTGTGAACAAAATTTAATAGAGGTCAATTATCATGCAGGATTGAACATTAAATGTTCTGCATTTTCAGGTTGTAGCATATTCTGTTTTGGTTCAAAAACATTCCTGTGTCTGAAAATAAACATTCATTATCAGCATTGCTAGTTGGTGCAAACAAGTACTTTCTTTCTCTCTTTGTAATTGTAATGGTAATTTTAGACATCTCAGATTTGTATATAATGTAAATGGTTAAATTGTGTAGGATTCTACTATAACATAGATGTCATGATTATCAGAAATTATCTATCTATTTATGAGAAAAGTCACAAAACATAAACCAATTCAACTACCATTTACTTACTATAAATGCATTCACATAAAGCACAAAATAGTTAAACTTATCTACTTTAAATTTGCATAAATTAGAAATATTACTGTTAAAATTATAACCAAATATTCTGTTAAATTTTTAACAGTTATTCAATATTGGACAAAATTCGGTATGCAATGCAGCCCTAATAAAGAAAAATTAAAAAATGCTGTTGTCTAAAAGTAAGTTATTTATTTTTAAGCACAATTAATTGAACAAGCTCTATCAATCTTTTGATTGACAGCCAGTAGCGAAGTGTGAAGGAATCTGAGGAGACAGTATCTACAAGAACAACCTGCTACCAAATTACTTACTTTTTATTCATTCACCAAACGTAATAAGTGCATAAAATATTCTCTCTTATGTATAAAAGTGAAAGTTGCTTGATTGTGGGTTGTTTAATTAGCCACTGTCTCCCCAAATTCCATTCATGCTTCACCATTGTTGACATTTAAACATATAAATTGACTACCACTGAGAGTATGCATAGTATAGGTATTTGATCACTCATTTTTATGTTTCCTAAATTCAACTGTATTTTAATTTTCAAAATCAGCTCTTACAAATTTATTTCTCATTAGCAGCACACCCATTCTTCATGGAGTATATAATATAAAGAAACTTAAAATTCACAATCATGTGCAAATTCCTATAGTATACTAAATGACATTTATAATCAAAAAAATATTTAATTTAATGCTCCTAAAAAGAAGTTTATGAATCTCTGTTCTCTGTATACAAAATTATCTTCATTGGCAGATCTGAAGAATATAACACCCTGGCCCCTTTTGTAAGCAAATTTACAAAAAATATGGAATTGAATCAATATATGCAAAATAAAAGCATCAAAATTGTATGAAACCCGTACTACTTATATACACGAATATTAAAAGATATAACCTGTATTTGTAGATTGCATATATAAGTTAAAAATACCAATAAACCCTTAATCTTTAAACTTGAAGGCAGTAATTGATTCCCATATATGCCAAAATGTAAGTGCTAAAATTATATGGGAAGATATACCCATACTACTTATAATGTTGTAGATTAGAAGATATGTCCGAGTGTTAGTAGAAGATTACCCGTATTACAATATGAGTATCAAAAATCTTTGCCAAAATAAAACAGATGACGTAATAAATTGAAAATATCAATAATCTCTGGAATTTTCATACCAAAAGGCCTTACTTGATTTTAATATATGCCAATATATGTCAAAATATATGGCAATATACCTGTACTAATATTTTCGTAGATTAGAAAATATACCCGTGCATTTGTAGGAGATTACTCATATAACATGCAATATATGTTTCAAAATTTTTGACGCAATAAAACAATGACATAATAACTTGAAAATATCAATAATTTCTGAATCAATAATCCCCGACAATATCAATACTATTGATGTTTAAACCTGAAGACCGTAATTGATATTATCCAGTCAAAAATGCAATGCCAATGGAATTTATTTTATATACATATCTTCTTTATTCAAATCAGAAAAAATCTAATAAAAATTGTCTGCTACATAAACACATTAGATTTAAATCCGTTGCTAAGCGATATGATATCATTTGATTCAAAGAAATTGATGGGAAAATATTGTCTAAATAATGCTATATCTATGAAAGATTTGGCAACATTTTCGTTAATTTAGCGACATTTTAAAAAATCGCCAAGTGGGACTGTAGAACTGACAGTCCCATTTGGTGACAAATTGATGAAGCATCATCACAATGCTATCCCCCTAACAAAACACAATTCATTTCATTTATCTAGTGCAATTTTATCAATTTCAAGATATTTTTATGGATTTACAAAAATTTATATCAATTTGGTGACATTTTAAAAATTTGCTAAATGTGTTACTAAGTAGGATGGTTGAACTGACAGACAAATGCAAACGAAACATCATTTCAGTACTCTCTTCTAAAAAAAACATAAATTTCATTGATTTGCGTCGTTTTTAAAAATATTGGCGACACACAATTTGGCAACATTTAAGAAAAACTGCCAAGTTAGCGATATCCCGCCAAATTCATAGCTCTGGATTTGCAGATCAGAATTAAACGTCCTTATCTCATTTGTATGTACTAAATGAAAACACTAAAATTGTATTAAAAGATATACCCGTTCTACTCATTTTCTATTTCAACAATCAGCTAAATGAATTTATTGGCTAAACACAATATATGATTTTATTAGCTAAATACAATATATGAGCTTGAAAACTCTTTGCCAAAATAAATTAAAGTGATGTACGCAATCTGCAATTAATATAATTAAAAGAAAAATGAAACCGTTCATTTATAAAATATATTTTTATATCCATTTATTTATTATTCAAATCGAAAAAATGATAATAAACATTGAGAAACGCATTCAATTTAATTGTGTTGCCGAGCAAAATGATATAAGATTGAATCTTCCTCATAAAATTCTATAATTAAATAACCATTTTGATTTCTTAATACTTTTCATTGTTAATTAAAAACTTGTGAAAAATAAACCATGGTGATAGATTCTCCATTTAAATTCATGTTTCAAACATTCATGGTTTGTCTATCTCTTTGAGGAGTGGATTGCCCCGGAAGCGTTCCCGAATGGATTGCCCCGGAAGCGTTCCTGAGGGCATTGCTCCGGAAGCGTTCCCGAGTTGATTGTTCCGGAAGCGTTCCAAGTCAAACACACACTCTGTTGTTTTATTATAAGTAGAGAAGAGATACTACTCCAGCCAATAGTATTGCCAGAATTTTTTTTTTTTTTTTGGGGGGGGGGGGGGGGGACACGTTATTGTTTTCAATTTTTCCAAACTTCATTTCTCTTAACTTCAATGGGTTCCCGGTTTGTGACATTCCCCACTCCCCCCAATCCTTTGATGATGCCACTGACTCAGCTAGTCAACTGGATAAAATTAAATTTCAGTTGTAGTTTGCTTTGTCACTCACATAGTCAATGAAAGGAAATTTCTTTGTTTAACAATGGTATCATCTTAATGAAGTTCCAGTGCTTTTCTATGCAATTAATTTATCAATGGCAAAAATTTCTGATTATTTTTTCAACTTCATATTTTATTTATATCTCTGCTGTAAAACAAAAACAATTTCAAAGATTTTAAACTGAAAACTTTGATATATTTGTTATAAAGAGTTGTAAAATTCATTTTATAGGATAATCTTGCTCTCTGGCAAGGTTTGAGAAGTATACCTCGTTGTTGGGCTGTCATCCAACCTCTTTTATGTGCTGTGTACATGCCAAAGTGTGACAATGGTTCAGTGTTCCTACCTACTCAAGAAATGTGCCGCATCACAAGAGCCCCATGCAAATCTGTCGAAGTTAAACATGGCTGGCCTCCATTTCTAAGATGTGAAAATAAGAAACTCTTTCCACCTCGATGCAGGGTAAATTCATTTTTAATGATTTTATGTTTACCATTTTTTACCTTTACTATTTTGTCATAATGTTAAAACCAAAGTAACATTTTGATATTTGCTTCATAAAGATATAATGTTAGTCAAAAAGTTCCAGTTATATTAATTCTGCTCTCATTGCTTGAATTGCTCCACATCACTATGCATGCACCGAATTGCTCTCAAATAGTTTTTTTTTACGGAATTTGCTGTTATCTTGCTCAAAAAACTAGTTATGTCATTTACAGTCATTGCTACCGAAAAAGTTTTTGAACTTGAAACTTTTAGGGATCTGTAGAGAAAACAGCTTCAATCTTTTCAATATGGATTGACTGTGCTAAGTATCACTACCCAAATTATAAATTTGGACCAGAAGCTGGCTTTTTGTCTAATCTTATAGCAACGTGTTACCATACTTGTTTCAGGTTCAAACCTGAATGCAGCCAAAACAAAAGGTCCCACAATTGTCAAATGGATAGAAAATAACACCAAGGCAATGACAACACTAGATGGCAGCATTACAGAGAGTCGCATCCACTCCCTCCTCCTGGTGTCCTATGACTAATTTCACGCCTTCATGCCAGCTACACGATTGTAGTACAAACTGGTGTAAAAAAAATCATTTTTTTTTTTTTTAATTAAAAAAAAAATCTGATTTATTTTGATTTAAATCAGATATTTTTGATTTAAATCAGATTTTTTCGATTAAAATCAGATTTTTTTTTTAAACAAATTAAATCAGATTTCTTAAATAAGTTTAACTACTCTATATATAGGAGTGGTAAATATCCAGTTGTTTTTGAAAAATATAATATCAACCTAAAATATTCAAATTTTCTTTTTAAAAAATTACTTAACTTCACTCTTTATGAGAATTATATTCAACATGTTGGTACTATTTTTAAACAACAGGTTGGTATCCCACAAGGGGGGTGTGCCTCATCAATGTTAGCTAATCTGTATTTATTCTTCTATGAAAAAAACATTAATCCAAGCTTGCATAATATGCACATGTTTAGATATATAGATGACATTTTATGTGTATCTCCAAATAATAATATCCCTATAGTATTAAACTTTTATCCAAAAAATTTACAATTAAATGCAAGTAATAATGACACTAATGTTGCAAACTTTTTAGATTTAAATTTAAATTTACAAAATTGTAATATGGTTATAAACTTGTATGATAAAAGACAGGATTTTAAATTTAATACATCAAAAATTCAACATTTTGACTCTTGTCTACATATATCTGTATTTAGAAATATTATAATAAACCAGGCTCTTAGAATCAATAAAATTTGTGATGAATATTATAAATTAGCGCACTTTATGGAATTATTGAGTACAACGACTAATAATGCATATCCCCCCAATTTTGTTATTAAAATTATCAACTCAGTGTATCAAATTTCACTCGATAACATCCTAGAAAACATTCCCATTTTTAGTGACTAACATACAGGAGAAAAAAAAAATAAATAAATAAATAAATAAATAAATATATATATATATATATATATACGAGGCATGTTTTTTATGTAAGTACCGTTTTGCGATTCCGCCGCCGCAGCGCTACGGTCGGCGTTCCGCGCATGCGCGCTGGTTACCTACATCTCTTGTCTACGCACTGACGCCATTACAGTCTGATTCTTCATTGTATACGTTGTTTACTGAGTGTTTAAGATGCCTCCGACAATCGTGAGTCCCGCCGATTGTGAAGTACGGGCTGTTATACGATTTCTTAGTGCTAAAGGCGTAAAACCGATCGATATTCATCGTGAGATCTGTGAAGTTTACGGACAAAACATTATGAGTGATGGAATGGTAAGGAAATGGGTGAGAGCATTTAAAGATGGCCGCACAAATGTGCATGATGAAGAACGGAGTGGGCGTCCTTCGGTCTTTAATGAAGATTTGGTGCAGAAAGTGGAAGAAAAGGTGAGAGAAAACAGACGCTTTACAATTTCATCAATGTGCGACTGGTTTCCTCAATATTCTCGTAGTGTTTTGTATCGCATTGTGACCGAGAACTTGAATTACCGGAAATTGTGTTCACGTTGGATTCCAAAAATGTTGACGGATTTGCACAAAACCCAACATTTAGGCAGTGCATTGACTTTCCTTGAGCGGTACCACAATGAAGGTGAAGATTTTTTAGACCAAATTGTTACTGGTGACGAAACATGGGTGGCCTACGTCACACCAGAATCAAAACAACAATCCATGGAATGGCGACATTCATCATCACCCAAAATTGTGAAGTTTAAGCAAACAATTTCTGCCCGGAAAATCATGTGCACAGTTTTTTGGGACAAAAAAGGAGTATTGCTAATGGAGTTTCTGCCTCGTAATGAGACAATCAATGCAGCGTCTTATTGTGAGACATTGAACAATCTGCGTCGTGCAATCCAGAACAAAAGACGTGGCAAGTTGAGTAAGGGTATCGTTTTGCTGCATGACAATGCCCGTCCACATGTGGCTAATCGGACCAAAGATCTCATCAAATCTTTTAAATGGGAAACTCTAGATCATCCTCCATACAGCCCTGATCTGGCGCCCAGCGACTACCATTTGTTCCTGCACTTGAAGAAACACCTGGATGGTCAGCGTCTTCAAGACGATAACGAAGTCAAAACAGTTGTGATACAGTGGTTAACAAGTCAGGCGGCAGAATTTTATGAGGAGGGTATTCAAAAACTGGTGCCACGTTATGACAAGTGCCTCAATATTCACGGAAATTATGTAGAAAAGTAGATTAAGGTACAGGCTTTCATGTAGAAATAAAATTATTGCGATATCTTTGCACGTCTTTTTTTAATTCCAAAACGGTACTTACTTAAAAAACATGCCTCGTATATATATATATATATATATGTTTGTATGTTATATATAATTATTTATTAATTATATAAATAAATAAAAATGAAAAATAATAAACTAAGTCAAAAACATTAGAAAAATCAAAAAATCGGAAAATAAGATGCATTAACATTAATGTTTAGAATTTTATTTTCGCAAAAAAATGTAACTTTTGTCAGTATTGAAACTACGTTTTGTGCGCCCTTGTAATGGTGTATAGTGGCATTCTCAATTATCCAGTTTTCCTATGAATTCTTGTTTAGTAGGAATTTTCATCTATGATTCATATTCATATTCTGTTCTGCATGTTTGGGAAGTTGTATTCTGAATTGCTTGTCCAGTCTTCAGCTTAGACTCACTGGACGGGTTTGGGAGTATTTCCGTGAACGTTCGTACTGCCTCCCTGGTAGAATTTCGACTTGTTCATTCCGGTGCTTCTAGATTAAGTTGTTGAGGTTGATCGTGTATACACGTGGTAGAAGAGGAATGATTCATGCCGCATGGTAATACAATTTTCTTAATGTATCCTTTTTTCATTTTTTCATTTTTTGATGCCTGTAGTCTGAGTTTAAGCATTTATAGTAATGTACTATTGCTTAATCTGAAACAGGCATTTGTCTGGGTTAATTAGAATTAAATACTCAGACCTGAAGAGGAATTTAATTCTGATTAATCATCGAATTTGGGAAGGTTCTGTTCTTTTCTCTTATCGGCATTATGGCCGTGAATTTGCTTCTATGGTGATGTTAATATTACTTGAATTGTATTTTTATTTTTTTTTTATTTTTACATAATTCTTATTATTACATTTCAAATATTTATCCATATACTTGTCTGCTGCATTATGCGCGTATTGTATATTGGTTTCTTATTTTCTGTCTAGTTGTTTACGAGTTTCTGTGGTAACATTCATTTTTAATTAGTTAGAACTGAATTACACTAAAGTTAGCTGCATTTGCGCTGAATTGGTGTCAAATTTTAACTTCATTTTTATCTCATTATCCCTTATCTTATCATTTTAAAATGTCTGGTAATTGTAATTCCTAGGTAATAATTCTATTCTTAGCCATTGTTTTTGTGATCGATCTTAGTTTTTCATATATTGAATATCTTATTGTTTTTGTGATCGTACGTAGCCTTTCATACGTTGAATCTCTGAATTGTTGAACCATTAAATAAATGCATATTTATTGAAAGAATTTGAATTCTGTATTTACAGCAATGGTTGTATTATTCTTAGATTATATTAGTTCTGAAGTAAAATATTGTGTTTCATGTTGTATTGATGGATGTTAATTTGAATCAATTTATTCTGGAATAGTCAATGTGTATATGTATATTTTTCCACTATCTATCCTAGTTTTGCTTATTCCTAAGCATTTATTTAATCCGGGTCTTAATGTGTCTACACATTAGTTTATATATTTTCAAAGTGTTTTAGATGATCTATTAGTTTGAAAAATAATGGTACCTTTCTTATGTTGTTATTGTGTCTCCACCTTTGTAATTGAATTAAGGTGCATTCTTGGCTAAAGAGTCTCTTTTTTTAATGCAAGTGCCTTTATTTTGGGGAAATAAAGGTTACTATCATTCCCTATTACATGATGTCTTATTATAAAAAATTAGCGACTGGCAACTGGATGCTTTCTGACATCCAAGCTCGGTATTCGAGAACTTGTTGGGGTTCTCCTAGATCGTTATTCAGCTACCAACAATATCCTTTATCCTCTATGACTATTCCATCTTCATTCGGTACATCCAGCCAGTATTCTTTGTTCACTTCATATAACTTTCAATCGTACAGCCATGCATCACTAAATAACACACTTAAATTTAAATCTTGTAATTCTAATAGATGTAAAACTTATCCGTTTGCTAATAGTAATCAGATCAATTGTAACAATAATCTTGTCTTCTGTAAAACATATAATTGTATCTACCAAATTGAATGTAAAAAATGTAATATGTCATATATAGGTCAAACCAGCAACCCTCTGCATCTCCGAATTAACGTACACAGGAATCACATAAAAATTTTTTCAAATAATGCAACTTCCTTTAATGAATCAAAATTTGAATACGAACATTTTTCTAAACATGGGTTCGACAACATTGAAATTAGTATTCTGTGTATTCAAAAAAATTACTATGACAGATTGTTTCTTGAAAATGAATTCATTTGTGCACACAAAACCATCTTTCCATATGGACTCAATCAAATATTTAACCATCATAATATAGTTAAAAAGTCTTTTAATTCTCCTAATGAAGACCATAATATTTATAATTGCTTCAACAATCATAAAAGTAAATCAAAAAGAACTAAAAGAGCAAGTAAATATAATAAAAAATTGCCATCATTATCTGAACTAAAAAATGCCATCCTTCAGCAACATGCAAATTTTAAAATTACTTTTGATTGGAAACAATGTAAAAACTGGATTTTCGCAATTAAAAAACAGCAATTAAATATGGTATATAATCTTTTTCTAAGTACTGCATTTGATAACGTTCATTTTAAACATTTATTCTATGATTTGCTCATTACCAGAAGTAAAAATCTTAATAGTTATTTTTATGTCACAGACTTAAACTTTAATGACGAATCAAAACAAAATACTAAAATCAATGAATATTGTACCTTGAATTTTACTAATTCTGTATTAAATAATCTGAAGATAAATAATTTTTTAAAATCGGTTTCCAATTACTTTCCAGTCAAACATGTAAATCCTAAAATTGCATATAAATATGATAAACCGCTAGGACGTTATATTTTCAACTATAATCAAATTGCCAAATCAGTAGATATTAATCAAAACTATGAATTGGATAAAGAGTCATATTGCCACTGTCATTTAGAAAAATACAAAGACTTCGTAGATAAACACCATGGGCATGTTATAACGGGAAATCTAAATATTATTAATTATGATGCACTAAGATCACTGATGTTACTGGGTACTAAGTACCGTATACCTACTAAATTTAAACATAAATTAATATGTAAAGGTTTATTTCTTGACTTAAATAAATTTATTTATAAAATCAGTTATAAATATCAAATCCCTGTAGAAGCCTTTAAACCTTGGAGAGTCTTAATAGAGCAATACTTAAATCATTATATATATAATCAGAAAATTAATAATTCATATAAACTTAATTCAATTAAAAATGATATTAAAGAAATACAAAATGATTTTGTCATTACATATGTCGATAAGGCAAGTGGAAACTACTCAATTATATGTAAATATTATTATAAAAATACCCTTCAGTCACACTTACTTAATAATCATATCTATAATTTACATAAAACTAACCTTAAAATCTTATACAATAGAATATCAGCCAAATATAAGCAAATCCATCTAAAAAATAGTTGTAATAACATTCCATATATTGTTTTAGTACCCAAGTTTCATAAATCCCCTGTTGCTTTTCGAACCATTACCAGTGGGCATAATTCTTACATTACTAATGCTGGAAAATTATTATTAAAGATACTACATCAAGTATCCTCGTCAGATGAAATCTCAAATAATTGTCATATTGTAAAAAACAGTTTTGAAGTAGTTAAAAAATTGAAAACTCTTGCTAATATTCGTAGTATTTATACCTTTGATTTCAAAGATTTGTTTAATAATATTAATATAAATGATCTGTATAGAATTATTTTAGGAATTTTTGAAAAATATAATATCAACCTAAAATATTCAAATTTTCTTTTTAAAAAATTACTTAACTTCACTCTTTATGAGAATTATATTCAACATGTTGGTACTATTTTTAAACAACAGGTTGGTATCCCACAAGGGGGGTGTGCCTCATCAATGTTAGCTAATCTGTATTTATTCTTCTATGAAAAAAACATTAATCCAAGCTTGCATAATATGCACATGTTTAGATATATAGATGACATTTTATGTGTATCTCCAAATAATAATATCCCTATAGTATTAAACTTTTATCCAAAAAATTTACAATTAAATGCAAGTAATAATGACACTAATGTTGCAAACTTTTTAGATTTAAATTTAAATTTACAAAATTGTAATATGGTTATAAACTTGTATGATAAAAGACAGGATTTTAAATTTAATACATCAAAAATTCAACATTTTGACTCTTGTCTACATATATCTGTATTTAGAAATATTATAATAAACCAGGAAAAATCATGTGCACAGTTTTTTGGGACAAAAAAGGAGTATTGCTAATGGAGTTTCTGCCTCGTAATGAGACAATCAATGCAGCGTCTTATTGTGAGACATTGAACAATCTGCGTCGTGCAATCCAGAACAAAAGACGTGGCAAGTTGAGTAAGGGTATCGTTTTGCTGCATGACAATGCCCGTCCACATGTGGCTAATCGGACCAAAGATCTCATCAAATCTTTTAAATGGGAAACTCTAGATCATCCTCCATACAGCCCTGATCTGGCGCCCAGCGACTACCATTTGTTCCTGCACTTGAAGAAACACCTGGATGGTCAGCGTCTTCAAGACGATAACGAAGTCAAAACAGTTGTGATACAGTGGTTAACAAGTCAGGCGGCAGAATTTTATGAGGAGGGTATTCAAAAACTGGTGCCACGTTATGACAAGTGCCTCAATATTCACGGAAATTATGTAGAAAAGTAGATTAAGGTACAGGCTTTCATGTAGAAATAAAATTATTGCGATATCTTTGCACGTCTTTTTTTAATTCCAAAACGGTACTTACTTAAAAAACATGCCTCGTATATATATATATATATATATGTTTGTATGTTATATATAATTATTTATTAATTATATAAATAAATAAAAATGAAAAATAATAAACTAAGTCAAAAACATTAGAAAAATCAAAAAATCGGAAAATAAGATGCATTAACATTAATGTTTAGAATTTTATTTTCGCAAAAAAATGTAACTTTTGTCAGTATTGAAACTACGTTTTGTGCGCCCTTATAATGGTGTATAGTGGCATTCTCAATTATCCAGTTTTCCTATGAATTCTTGTTTAGTAGGAATTTTCATCTATGATTCATATTCATATTCTGTTCTGCATGTTTGGGAAGTTGTATTCTGAATTGCTTGTCCAGTCTTCAGCTTAGACTCACTGGACGGGTTTGGGAGTATTTCCGTGAACGTTCGTACTGCCTCCCTGGTAGAATTTCGACTTGTTCATTCCGGTGCTTCTAGATTAAGTTGTTGAGGTTGATCGTGTATACACGTGGTAGAAGAGGAATGATTCATGCCGCATGGTAATACAATTTTCTTAATGTATCCTTTTTTCATTTTTTCATTTTTTGATGCCTGTAGTCTGAGTTTAAGCATTTATAGTAATGTACTATTGCTTAATCTGAAACAGGCATTTGTCTGGGTTAATTAGAATTAAATACTCAGACCTGAAGAGGAATTTAATTCTGATTAATCATCGAATTTGGGAAGGTTCTGTTCTTTTCTCTTATCGGCATTATGGCCGTGAATTTGCTTCTATGGTGATGTTAATATTACTTGAATTGTATTTTTATTTTTTTTTTATTTTTACATAATTCTTATTATTACATTTCAAATATATATATATATATATATAATTGAAGATTTTTATGATTACTTGTAATATATATATACCCGAGAAATACCAAAGAAAATTGCTTGTAAACTGAAGGTAAAGGTAAAAAATTTTTTTGCAAATCAGAAGCCTAGTGTAGCACGATGAGCTATGCAAGAAGTTTGGAAATTGAATAAATGGAATCTAGTGAATATAAATATATATATATATATAATATATATATATATATATAAATAAAATATATATATATATAAATAAATATATATATATATAAATAAATATATATATATATATATATATATATATATATATATATATATATATATATATATATATATATATATAAATGAAAATTGAAAGATTTTAATCGAAAGTTATGCATTAACTACTGTATGTACAAAAAAAACCATCTCTAGCATATCTGTTATAAATGAGTAACTATAGACCAAGACTAAGGATAAAAATAGAAGGTAACATATCACTACAATGGAAAGGGGGATGAGAAGAATATTAGGATACAAAATTCACAATTAAAAGTATATAAATAAAAATAAAAAGAAAACATGGCAAAAATGAGAAGAGGCAATAATAATTAGCTCAAGATAAAAGATTAAGACATAGAGAACAATCAATTGAAACTACACAAAAAATGGTGGTTAGTTTGAAATTGCATTCTCATCAGGACAGCCATACAATTCGAATTAAAACCGATAGAATAACCAGTTTCTGACAATGGCGATAGTATTTAACTATAGACACCATTGGAACTGTCTACTGGCTAGTGGAAGGAGAAAAATAAATCAATTGAATTACAAATCAGAAAAATAATACCTCCTCGAACAGAAATATGAACTCATAAGCATTGTTACCACGTGTAAGTTGAATAAGCGACTGAACATTTCACCTCACTTCGTCAATGCGAGTGGGCACCGGAATGAATACATTTGAACGATACATAATATGTATGGAGACTTTCAAAAATAGTAATCAGTATAGGACTCAGGACAAGTGGAAAATAGTCATTCGAAAATAGTAAACAGTATTACACTCAGGCCAAGTGGTAAGTTAGGTGATAAGAATGGGTGAATTCTCAAAATTGAGTTATCCAATCAAAGATAAATAATGCATGTGTAAAATTATTACGTGGTATATTTGAAATTATTTATAATATTATTTACAAATACTTCCGGATATTGGTAATTTTGACAAATGCGTTTAAGATTATTGATGTGGAGAAAGTGAAACCGAGGATCAGAAAGTCGATGTATTCGAAATAGCTGATTTAAAATGATGTTTCTAAACAATTGAATAGAATTACAAAATTGATATGATAGCAGCTTTATGATAGTGAAGTTGTAAGAATCTTTTTTATCATATAGATTGGTGATTACATGATTATTGAGGGTATCTAAATTTAGGTCTAAAAAATTTACAGTTTGACTAACGCTAGGCTCATTAGGAATTAATTCTAGGTTAGATGGGTAAAAATCAATATTAATTGAATAGGAATCATCAATGATAATACAAATTAAGTCGTCAACATATCTATATATAATATATGAATTAGAGTTAAAATGACATTCATAATAATAAACATATAAGATAGCGAGTATACTACTACTACAGCCACCTTGTGGTACTCCAGATGTTTGTAAATAAATGCTATCACCTTGGATAATATAATTGTTGTATAACACAAAGTGCAAGAGCATAGGAAAGTTTTTGACATTAAATGCAACATTATTGGAAGATAGATATTGATGATAAATAGAGATAATAACATTATATAAATCTTTAATGACAATATTATTAAATAGGTCTTTAAAATCAAAGGTATGGAAACCAAGAATTTGTGGAAGCTTGCTTAGGTGATTTACTAAATCAAAACTATTGTGAAAAATGAAATATCCTGAATTCCTAAATTTAAGAGATTCATTAATTCTATTTAAACAGTTAAGCAAGTACTTACTAGCTGTAGTGGTAAAGGTATTATGTCCACAAGTGACTGTTATAAAACTGAGAGGTGATTTATGGAATTTAGGAACCAAAGTAACATAAGGAAATTTAAAAAACTTACAATTTATATTTAATTATGTATATAATTTTAGCATTTTAGTTTTGATTTTGATAGACTGATTATTAATGGGTTTAAAAATTTGATTATTTTTTAAGTAATTCTGTAACAGAGAAACATAATATTTTTTACAAATGATGGCATAATTATTAGAAGCTTTATCTACATAAGTTATGACAAAATGTTGTTGTAGTTCTTTAATAGCAGATAGGAGTTGTTTATAAGGATACCTAGGCTTCGTTAATATATATATATATATATATATATTTAATGTTTATAATAACATTTTTAAGTAGATGTAAGGTAGTATACTTCCATAGATGGAATGCTTCAATAGGAATGGAATGTGAACAAGCAAGTTGATATATGAATTTATCAAAATCAAATGATATAGACTGAAGAAGTTGTTTAGGGTGATGGCAGAATGGAATGCGAAATTTAGACCCTTTATTCATAATATCTCTAAGTATATCATCCTGAACTATACTGAGATCCCCAGTAATAATGTGTCCATGAGAGGAGTTGACATAAGGGGCAAGATTTTTATTGCTGCATACACATGATGTAAGGTCATCGGAGTTTAATGTCCTGGAAACTTCATTGTAATTGTATATAGTTCTACCAATTGGTAAATTATATTTGAAGGATTTTTGTATTTTGATTTCTTTTACGGGTAATAAGTGCTGAAGTTTTGCAAATAAATTATTGAAGTTAAGAGAATTAAGAATAGGGTGTTTAAAAGAAATTACACAGTAAGCTCTTTTAGTATGTGGATTTGGTGAATGGAGAAGGTGGTAATTTAAGAAATTTGTACGTGAAAGAAGCAAATCATAAAATAAATGTTTAAAATGCTCATGTTTTAATTTTAAAAAATTAGTATAAACAATACTTAATTTGCATTTTCTGACTTTATATAACCAAGTTCTAACAGGTAGAAAATTGAAAGTTTGAGAATAATTATATTGTAATTTCAAAATGTCTGCATTGTAATCAATAGTTTTACTTAAGTAACTTTGCCACGCTTATATCGCTTTTTACTAGATGTTGATGACTTTGAATATTGAAAAAGATGTTTATATACTGAAGATTTATTAGAATTGTATTCAAAACTATTGTTAACAACATTATTATTATTATAAATTTGATTTAAGCCATAGGGGAAGAGAGTTTTATATTTTTTAATGTAATAATTTTCAAATACTAATCTATTAATCTATCAGTGAGTGAAATTTTAATATCTAAAATATGAAGGGATACATTTTTAAATCCGTGTGTAGCAAAGTGCTGATATTCAAATTGATTTTTAGTAGGGAGATCATTAAAGACTTTATGGTCAAATTTTTTAATATGATCCCTGTGGCCTGTGGACATTCATTCTCAGATGTAAAGGGTTGCTGGTTTGGCCAATATAGGATAAGTTACAAATAGTACAATTAAGTTTGTATATGCAATCAAAAACTTTGCAGAATTTTTGTGAATATATATATATATATATATTTATATATATATATATATATATATATATATATATATATATAAATATATATATATATATATATATATATATATATATATATATATATATATATATATATATATATATATATTGCATGCAAATAACTATTCTAAAGTATTTTGTCCCAAGTGGATAACTTTGGGAACATGGCAGAATTGGCAAACCATATAATGACTTACTTTACATATTTTAAAACAAAGATTTTAAAAATAAAGCTCTGCAGAAATTCTAGCTAATCACACACAATAACAATAAAACTATTTATATATTTAAAGATTTGTTCATAAATGTAAGTTTGGCAGCCTTTTCCACCCCTAATTGATTTCTCAATTTACTGTGTACTAAACCAAAGGTTGAAAACATTCTTCCAACCTCTGCAGATGTGGCCTTTGCAGTCAGAAGTTGTTCTATTATTAATAGTTCTTTTGACGAAATACAATCTTTTAAAACTGACAAAGATTTCCACCACTGAAGAGCATTGACTTTTTCTACTACCATATAATAAGGGCTATACACAAACAATAAACTTCAAAAGAATAACCATCAAAGATGTGTCTTTGTATTTTTCTTTGACAAATTCAATTGCTTTATTTTTTGCATCTCTGCGTAAGTTTTCTGGCTTAAATGTTGGGGACAATAGATATGCCAAGAAATGTACTGGTGTCAAAGTTTGGTCATATCTGTTTTTGAAGGATTTATTCACAACCAATTTCTTGCAATTAACAAGCAATGTTTTTCTTCAGGTCTTCAGCTTTTTCCATATATTAACGGCTTCAGTAATCTCTCTACATTCGATCTAAAGCAATCGAAATTGGTTTCAAATGAAGCAATAAGCCCTCTACATTTCTTTTAATACCCATATTCATAAGCTGATCTTATACCTTCATCAAACACATCTTTATTTTCTTCTACAATCTGCATTAAAATTGACCAGTTCTTAATGTAACTCTCTAAAGAATCACACATGGTATTCCAACTCACTTCTAATGTAAACTTAGGCCAACACTTTTTCTTCCTTTACTTTCACTTACTTTCACAAATGGAAAAATTATTTTTTAACCTTGCAACCAGACCTTGCATTTCTTTTCCACATTTTTTGCAAATAGCTCCACTTCCTTTTTTACTTACTTCAAATTTATCATTAAAATAAAACCAAATTTGATCCTTTTTTCTTCCAGAAGACATTTTTTATTAGTTTAAACTATTGGCCTTTCTTAAATAATAAGTAAATAATAATCACTTCTATAACAAAAGTGTAACATTTATGCGCAATAGATTGCATGTGATAGAAAGGAATTGCAAATGGGAATGTCCACTCTAGGTATAGGTAGAAAACTGGTAAAAACAGGTTTTCAGGTAAAGAATGACAAGCTCTTATCTCCTAAGGGATGCATGATAAGGAACAGAGAAAAGGTCAGGAGAGAAGCTTTGAATAGATAAGAAGCCAAGCCAAGACGCTTGCTTACAGACTACCAAGGCCCGAAGGGCCCGCACGTCCACATCGAAAGTAAAAATGTCCAGTTTGAGTTGATTATTCCATAGCAATAGCAATGCGATTTAGCACTCCTCGATGCTCAGGTGCTGTGAAGAGATCAGAGACGGCTGGTGTTGTGCCGACTTCGTCTTGGGATGGCGGTAGTACTGGGCTGAGGCTGCAAGAAAAGAGGGGGCAGGGCCAAGGGAGAGCGGGCCAATAGAAAAAGATTACAGGCATGCACGATACAGTATTTTTAACAGGTCGACAGTTTAAGTTTAAATACAGAAAAGGTTTATTTACGAATACATTAAAGTTTTAAGAGTTTAATAATTTAATATTAGATCTAGATAAATTAATTTAAAGTTGAATTTTATGAAGTTAAATATGCAATTTACAATTTAAAACAATTTACAAATCCGTCAAACGATCGCGAAAAAGAAAGACCTTTTTCAGATCCACAGGTCACAATTTTTACAATTTAAGAAGAAAGTCAATGCAATGTGCATAAAACGAAAATAAACACCCTGAAATATGACCGGGCTGGCAATAAATGTGCGATCAATGCGATCTATACAAAGCGGGTCAGAGTTCCAAAGGGAAAACGTGGCAAAGCCAAGTATGAAAACTGAGGGGAGGGGTATCTTGCAAGGGCATCAAAGCTCCTGAAGATGAACCATACCATACCAACTTGCATAGTCGCCGTACGCAGATCTGGGAGTGCATTTTGAAATGCTATAAGAAGTAAATCCTTGTCATGAGAATTTCTCATGTCCAAGAAGGTTAACAAAAAGTCGGTGTAATTGATAGCACAAGTGCTGTCAACATGAGTTTTGGAATTTTAGGCGGTGACGGCTGGGACGACTGTACCTCAACAATTTGTCCGGTGTTTTTGACGGAAGAGTCAGCTTGTTTCTGGGGCCCAGAAATGATGCTAGCGGGTGCAGATTGTTCCTGTGGTCCAGAAACGATGCTAGCTTAGTTAACATTAGGCTTAATGCCAGCTGGTCAGTAAGGACGACCTGAGTTCCCAGGGTGTAATCCTGGGGGGAGTGCTAGTAGTAATATTAAATTTGCATTGGGTGTTTGCCCTAACTACTCTTAGTCACTTATGAGTTGCCCGGATATTTTGGGCAACCGCGCCAGTTGGCAGCATGGTTGCCACTGCAGTTGCAGCATAACTTAAAACCAGCTGTGCAGTCTTTGGTGGCGTGGGACCCTGCACACTTTACACAATGCAATGGCAGGCCACATGCCAGACTGCTATGGTAAAAACCATTGCAAGAATGACATTAGCTGACAAAGCCTTTGCGTCCAGTAATAGATAAGAATGGTCACATGAGGATAAACCCTAGGGACAAAAATGAAGAAGAAAGGTTTTAGTAACTAAGAAAAAGGCAGCACTAGTCAGATTTAGATTTCCAAGATGATTTCTAGGGTTTAAGTTAAAAAATTATTTAAATCAAAGATTTTTTTTCAAAAATCAGTTGATTTAAATCACTGATTTAAATCAATTGATTTAAATCATTGACACCCTGCAAACTGCACTGGCTGACTAGACAGTTCTCGACTGAGTTTCTCATGCGAAAATTGGTGGTGTGTGGAGTTACCATTCACTGTTCTCACAAACATGACTAAGCTTTTTCCAAGAGAAGGAGTGTATGATGAAACTAGCTTCATACCTTCCAACATTGATCAACTTTGCTAAGCATCACTACCTGAATTATAAGTTTGGACCAGACTCTAGCTTTTGGTTTAACCATATAATTTTCTTTCTGGAGTATTTGCTTGTAATTATTACAAGTTTGAAGTTTGTAAAAGAATCAGTAATTGCATATGGCCTTGGTAATTTGTTTTACACATTTTTGTAACAATTTTGACTTTCTCCATGAATTGAATTTAAATAAAAAAAAATAGAAACTGACTGGCATCAAGTCAGAATAGGGTTTAATTATCATCTGCATCATTGAAAATATTCTTTGCTTTAAAATGTCGCTAGAAAATAAAGAATGGATCAAAAATTATACGTTTGCACTTTCCGAAGAGGAATGCTCATATTAAATTATAATACTCTTATTCGATTATTAAAAAAAGATGTGAAAATCATGGTTTTAATATTTCTACATGTAAATTAAGTGACATAATTAATAAAAAAGAAAAGAAACGTCAAAGTTATCATTTGATTGGGTAAAAGGTAAAAAATGCATACCCAATAAAGATTGGTTCAGAGAAAACAAGGAAAGTTTTGCTAAGGGTTTTATGGTTATTGCTGGATTCTCTTATAAAGGAAAACTTAAAATACGGAAAGTAGAAAAAAATGTCAAAATTAACACAGATTTCTATCAGAAATATGTTTTAGCACCTGTTTTCAAAAAAGACTTTCCATCACTTTACCCAAACAATCTTCACTGTGTTAAGTTCCATCAGGATAAGACTACCAGCCATACCTCTAAATCTACTGCTATATTTTTAAAAGAAAATGAGAAATGAAACTGGAATTGAGGTTATTCCATTTAAATGCATCCTACCCAAGTCCCTCGATCTGCCTCTTACGGATTACTATGCATTTGGACTTTTAAAACAAGCTCTTTATAAGTGGCATCCTAAAACATTGGATGGACTCTGGAAGATTGTGGTGAAGAAATGGAACAAAATCAACCTTGATATTTTAAGGAAGGCTCTTTTATCTTGGAAATCAAGATGTAATATGATAGTTCAACAAAAGGGCTATCAGATTGAACATATTAGAAAATAAAATTATTGTCTTTGTTTATATATATTTTTTCAAAATCGTTACAAAAATGTGTGAACACCCTCTGTATTTACAGGCTTTATTCAGTAGATGTGCCTCTTTTGATTTGTATAGTATTTTATATTGTGAAATTATTTAATTTGAGGAAGAAAACAAAATGTAGTTTTAAAAAATTCTCAGATGAGCTACTCCCAAACCTAGCATTTTATCTGATTTTAAAGGTGCTCTAAATTCTATCTGGTAGTTAGCATCCCTGCACTTGGCAGAGGCCAAAATTTAAGATGTTTCATTTTATAATTAAATCAGTTTGTACTTTATAGTTACTTCACAAAGTTATAGAATTGAATACCACTACACTACACACTACATTTACTTAAAACCTAAAGATTTGTGTACATGGCAACTTTATACATAGCATTTATAATTTATCTAAATTTGGTTTACCTAGTTTCTGGTTGACTGGATATCTAATATTAATTGTTTAATCTCTACAAAACAATGTTCTGTAGACAAAAAGAAGTTTTAAATCGATTGAAAATGGAATTCGTAAATTCCAATTGCAAACTTCTTTACTCTTCCTTAAGAGCCTTTGATATTTAAAGTTTACTATTTTTTCAAAATGTGATTCTTCAAATGCCAGTCAACCATGTCTAGTTGAATTATATGGTACAGAGTAGACTGAAGCAGCATTTGCACAGTACCATTTGGTGAAAATCTAAATTAAATATATTTCAGACATTTTAAGAAACTTCAGGAATTTTACATCCTGGATATTTTCTGTCAGAAACTCTGGACATTTTTATGAAATTCAGTCCAATACGAGAAAATTTGAGTGTGGTAGCAATACTGATATCTGTATAAGTAATGAAGCTATATTATACATTTGATAATTTTAAGCAATAAAAATTACTTGAAATTTGCCAGAAGAAAAGCACATGGTCCTTGACTTTTCAAATATAACTACACTTATTTAATTTATTAATACTAATCAATTTCTTGAATTAAATTTTCTCACAAATATCTCATTTTTGATGGAGAATGAAGTTACTTATCAAGGTACTATAAAATTACCAGCAGTGTCATCTTCCTCTCTGTGTGAATAATTTAATGGGGATCAACTAAATTTTATATTGCATCATTAACTATTATTCTATTCTATGAGGATTGATATATCATAGTTTTAGGACCATTTTGTTGTAAAAAAAAAATGCATGACTTTCACAAAGACTTTCACAATAACAGTGATTCTGTTTTTTTTTTTTTAGAGTGCTTATGTGTGTAGTATTTAAATAGTAAAGACACCTACCCCTCGATTTGTATGGTACTCAAATTGCAGTTTTGGTTTTGCCTAGTTAAAAATATGTTAAACACTTTTGTTTTACATGGTGTGATTTTTGTTTAACCTGATTTAAAAATAAAAAATACACCGTAAAATCCCAAGCACCGTATAAAAAGTTAAATTCTATACTTCTTTATTAGAACGTGTCACGCTAACAAAACTGTCTTAATTTGTAAGAACTATTTCTTAAATCCGAACAGTGGGTCAGTGACCAATCGTGCAATAAATATCTCGGGCAATGCTTTGAAATACCCTCTATATAACATAATATACGTGAACGTGGATTTTATAGCGTTGTATAATAATACAAAAATATAATATAGAGAATAATATATTGCATAAATGCAAATATTTTCATTAATCTCTATTCATGATTGAAGCATTGTTTTTAATTGCAAGATATATAACAATCTAGCAATCGATTTCAGATGATGGTCTCAAACTCTTATTCAATTATGTGCCCTGCTGTGTTTTTGCTGCCTCATCCTTCTTCAGCCCTTGCTACCATGGAGAAGTAAACTCGTAGTAAGTTTACTTCTTCATGATTGTCACAGACCATGGTCAAGGGCTGCTCACAAAAATGAAAAGGAATATTTAATTTTTCAGAAGTAAAAGGGGGAATATTCCAGTTCAAATTGTCAAAAGCCCCCTGGATATCAGTTATTGTTAGAGAAACATTATTAACCTGGATGGCATTATGTCAACCAGTTTATAAGAGTCTCGTCACAATGGACAATTCCGATTTTTTTTTAAAAGATCTTAAAACCAATTGATATTCACAGAGAATTTTTTTCTGATTTCAAATACCCCAGCAAAAATCTCTTAAAATAATTATTTAAATATCAAGAAATGAAAAAGTGCAAAATCTACTCAAACACAAAACGGCCCGTGATTGGATGTGACGTCACAATGCCTGTTCGACCTGTGATGCAACATTCTACTATGTGCTGTTTCTACTAAGATATTTGCAAGTAGTTGGTGTTTAATTTTGTTTACAATTTGTTTATAATTATTTTACCCGTTTGTTCTTGATCTGCTTGAGTTTGTTCCTTATTTTATTTTATTGTAAACATGGATTCTGGTTTTGTTAAAGGGCAATCAGGCAGTTTGCCTAAGATCGATTTTACTATGATGGTGCTCTCTTTCAGAAATAATAAATATTTTGTGACAGCTGAAACTCGAGATGTAAACTTGATACCCTTTTCTTGAATGCTTATAATAATAATGATAATACTAATTATTATTATTATGTGAATTACATTTACGTTTAAGGTATCTGTGGTGGAAATCAGAATATTGCGAAAAATGCAAACATTTTGGACGCCAATTCCTCCGAACGTGATAGATAAAAATGTACATATTTTTTTCTTGTTTCGTTGATCCAGATTATGAATATATGAAATAATTTTAATACTTTGGAACTTTTTTAGAAAACACTTAAAGCATCTATCCAAGCAAGTGATTTTTTAATTTTTCCTACTTTCACTCAAACTTCAAAAGATAGATATAAATAGTAAGCGACAAAAATATATATTAGTAAATTTAGTTTCTGAATCTACTTTTGAGAAAAAAAAGCTAATATATTGAACCTTACTGACTTAGTTTTCGAGTAATCGTCTTGACAAGTTGAAGAAGATTGAAAATTTTTCGTTTTACAAGTTTGTAATGTTTATATCTCAAAAACTAAAAGTGCTAGCTATGAGCAAGAGTTTGTAGCTCTTCTAAAGTCTTGAAAGTGTATATAATTGGGTTTTGGATCGAGTGATTCTAATTTTGATAGCTTAGTTTTTAACCTGGATTTTCCAATAGCTGGGAAAGTTGCAGTATTTAAAATATCACAATTGCTGCAGCTCAGTGTCCTTACTTACTCCTAAGGTTGGTCATTTTGCCAGGACAGTGGCAAAAACCTAGTAAAAACCGGCAAAAACTGGAAAAAATGGCTGGATTTAAAAAAATGTACAAAAAACAATATAATTTAGTACATAATATAATTGAGACTTAAATCAGAATATTAATTAGTTATTTCATTAATATTAATTTGTTTAATTAAAATGATATAAAACATAATGAAACATTAATTGATTAATAAGAAGTTATGAAATCAATCTTCATTTTATCCTTATTTGAACATCTAGGTATAACTTTTATGAATAATTTATAGAAGTAATCTTTTAAAATTCCTACAATTTTTTTTTAAATTATTTATTATATATTATTTATTAAAAAAAAAATGGACCAGTTCAAGTGATTAAGACTGTTCATGCTAATAAATGGTGGAGAAGTATAGCAAGAGCATGTGATGTTTCTAAAGACTTTTGCAAGATAGTTGCACATCTCCAAACATGCCCTTCTAGCAGTGTTGCAATAGAGAGAATATTCGTTAATTTTTCATTTGTGCATACAAAGACTCAAAACAGGTTGGGAATAGATAGTGTTTCAAAACTTGTTTATTGCTATGCAATGTTGAAAAAACAAAATATGTGCTGTGATGTAGAAAATTCAATTGAATTTGATGAAATTTAATTATTTTATGTGTAATTCTTTTTATAATTAAAGTTATAATTTAATATGAGCTATACTTTTTTTTAATGTTTGTATTATATAGTAATTAATATACTTTGTATCTTCAAATTACTATTGTTCTGATTCTGATAGATAGCAAAATTCGTATTATTACTCAGACTTTGTTAAAAATTAACTGAAGCATAAGAATTAGTTGTTTAATAGTTATGACTGTTTAAAACAAAGTCAGTGAGTTATTTTATTGTTATTTACTCTCTCCTTTCTCATGTTCTGTATTCATAGTATTAACTAAAAAAAGTATTTTACTAAAACAATACAAATTGAATAGCATACGTAATGAACACTCTTTAATGACAGTGGTAAATTTTGTTTACAATCTGGCTTCCTGCACTTCACATAATTTTTCACGAAAAACATTTTTTGGCACAGATATACATATTTTATCTGAGGATGTAAAACTAGCAGTCGGGTACATTGGAGCGATACAATACTTATAACTATTCGGAAGTTTGAGACTGAAGAAACAATTATAACTATTGGAACTTTCCGAATATAACCAAACTTATGTATCAATTCTCCAATGACTGGAGCCGCGGAAGAACATTGTGACGTCACATTTCTTGTGTGCCAAAATGGACCGTTTTCCGCCACAGTCAGGAAGGCGAACTTTGACTGCTAATAAAACATGAAATACAGCTCGGAGAATAAAAATTTGTATGCCATTGTCTGTTTTGAAACATTTTGAATCGAATAAAAAAATAAAAAAAAGAGGCCGGACTTGTCCATTGTGAAGATCCCGAAAACTAAATTGATCTAAATGAAGAATGTCCTTAATATTTAAGTTAAAAATTAAATTCATTTCCTGATTGAAATATATATACTAAATTACATTTGAATAGCTCAATTTGCTTTAAACAGAGCTGTATTTTTGTCTAGGCCAACCTAAGCCGCAACCTAGGTCTGTAAAGCAATGGAGGCAGCACAGTTGGTTTTATATTATATTTTTTTTTAATTAAATTTTTATATAGCTTTTGCTAAAATTGTTAAAATGTTAATTCAGAAAAATAATATTAATTGCACATATTTTAACCCATGTATTTACTGTTTGCATTTATTTCTCCTTTTGAATAAAAGATGATTCTTTAATCTTTAACCCTTTAAGCGTTGTTGACGAGTTCAACTCGTCATGCATTGCATTACCGATAAACGTGGTTAACAAGGTAGACTCATCATGTACTTTGAAAGCTGAGACTCCTGTGTGTTTGGCGGAAATAACTCATCATATGATTGTGTATGAGATATTAATTGTGTTTACAATCTTCTCCACTAGATGGCAGTAATAGTCCCGCAAACTAGATTTTATCAGAGACAATATTTCATACAAGTTCTAGTTAGCTTTGTATTTCGTATTACTATATAGTATGAAATTTATCGTATTTTGATACAGTACGAAAAAGGATGAAGGTTTATTATAAAAAAATATCCAGGCTCTTGCTTGATCAAATTACCTTCAATGCTTTTATTCTATAGAGAAAGGTAGCATCCAGAAATAGAACACTTATTGACTTTAGAATTGAAATCATTAAGGAAACAATACAAAAATCCTATGATTCTACCAACATGGCTATAAAATCAGAAAGGCAATGTTATGAAAATCATCCTCTTCGTCTTACAGAGCCATTTTGATAAATATATACTTTCCTCACCCTGCAAAATAGAGCCAACAACTAGGCGATGTGTTGTATGTCGTACTTCTAATAAAACTGGCAAGATGCTTGGAAAGAAACCATGATATGGTGTTTAGATTGTTGTTGTTGAGATCCAGACCGTCCGACCTACCAGAAAGGTGTAAGGTAACTGTTTGGACGGCCAGAAAGTGCCACCCAATTTAGACCGGAACCCAGTGGGGGAGGCATCCACAAGGACCGTACCCTCCTTTCCCTACCACCAACCTCTCAGAAGGACTTACGGACCCACATGTTTAACGTGATCGTACTCCACATGTACACAGCGGCAGTTTGGCGGCATGCAAATCCAGCACGCAAACCACCGGGCTACCGTGCCCGAAATGTGCCAACAGCAAGCGGTGTTCCCAGATGGTCACCACTCAAGTACTAACCACACCCGATGCTGCTTGACTTCGGTGATCTAACGAGAACCTGCGTTTTCTGCACGGTAGGGGTATTGGCATGGTGTCTAAATTGGGAAATTGCTCTTTGTTATTGTCGGCGAAACTTTCTCTTTGGTTCAGTGGATTTTAAATTGAGCCTCACCTGTTCAGTTACATGAATCTACACAATTAATCATAGACACAGATAAGCCTGAATAAAACTTTATTCACCGACGGTAGGCACATTACATAAAATGTTTGGACATGACATGCTGGTTAACATCCAGCTTCCATAACTTCAATTCTGTCTACAATTGCTGCTGCCTCACTTTTTATCTGTCTGGGACGTCACGACAGCGCCACCTGTTTTTCTGTTACAAACGAACATGCAAATTTCTCTCACACTCCCCACCTGTACTCCTTCTGAGAGTACACAAAATTTTCACTAATAATAAATTTTACAATCTGTGTAAAACACATATCAATTAACATAAATTCAATAAACTAAGAAAGATTAAGTACATAAAAGGTTAAGTTCATGAATATAATTTATACTATTTATACATTTTTAAACGTTTAATTAACATCTAATTCAAAAGGATACAATAGATGCACAGGTTTCCTGAATAGTCCTTTTGAAGTTTTCACCACACAAGCACGTACGAGATTTTCTTTGCCATAAATTACTTCCTTAATTATTCCCATGCTCCATAACAATTTGGATTTACAAGTCCCGTCTACTAACACAACATCCCCAATTTGGAGATTCCGATGTTTTTCAGGACATTTAAAATGATGAGCAGAGTTCAAATGAAACAAGTACTGTTCTTTCCATTTACTCCATAATTGTTTTAACAGTTTGGTTTGGTACCGTTTTCTTTTTATCAAAGTTTCTTTAGTGGAAAGTTTATTTTCCAGTTCTGCAAAGTGTAGCGGATAACTAAAGTCTTTCCTACCAAATTGGAGGAAATGCATGGGTGTAAGTAGCTCTGGTTCTCCAATTTCACTTGCGGTGTACGTTAGAGGTCGCATGTTGACAACAGCTTCAATCTCAGTTAATATTGTTGTCAGTTCCTCAAATGTGAGCAGAGCTCGTCCTGAAATCTTTCGTAACGGATCCTTGACACATTTTACAAGTCGTTCGTAAAATCCTCCCCACCAAGGGGCACGTTCTACTATGAATTTTCATGACACACCTTGACTTGATATGAAATCCTGCAGTTCTTGTTCCTTTATGATTTTGCCAAAATACTGCAGTTCCTTATCAGCAGCTTTAAAACTTTTTGCATTGTCAGAATAAATGACCTTACAATTACCACGTCTTGACAGAAATCGGTGAAATGCTAAAAAAAAAAAGAATTAGTTGTCATTTCTGATGACAATTATAAATGAATAGATCTGGTTGTAGCACACGTAAATAACACAATGTATGATTTTGCAGTATTATTCTTGTCTGATTTTATGATAATCGGTCTTGCGAAATCCAACCCGATAATGCTGAATGGGGGCGATTCCGAAATTCTGTCCTTCGGAAGTTGGCCTGTTAGTTGATTCGATGGTTGAGCACTATACTTTCTACAAATTAGACATTTGTTAATGATCTTTTTAATGAACTGTCGCCTTTGCGGGATCCAAAATTCTTTTCTAATTTGCAAAAGGGTTAACGAAGCTCCACTATGCATCAATTTCTGGTGCTCTTGCATAACTAACAACTCTGTAAACCTTTCATTTCTGGGTAATATGACTGAATTTATTTTTTTTGGACTAAATTCACTTAGATTAAGTCTGCTTCCTATTCTTAATAAATTAGTGTTATCTAAGTATGGATATAAGCTGTAAATTTTCGAAACTTTTTAACATGATCTCTTTTTAACCTCTTTTTAAAGCTTCGACTTCTGGCTTATAATTTTTTAACTGCACTTCTTTTATCAGTAATACTTCAGCTTCTTTCAATTCTTCAGCAGTTAAAATTCCTTTATGTTTAATAGAGCTTTTTACATTGAAAATAAATCTTTTTACCCATGCTATTATTCTTACTACCTTCAGTAATAAACTAAAACATTCCATCTCTATAAGTCGTTTTTGAGGATCTGATGTGCAGAAATTTTGAGAAATTATTTTTCCTTTTGCTTCCTGTATTACTTCGTCATCTGCTTTCTTTGCCATTTTTGGCCAGACTCTAACATCTTTGATTAACCATGGAGGGCCATGCCACCATATTTTATCAATTTCGAGTTCAGTAAGTGATAGTCCTCTTGTTAGTCTATCTGCCGGATTGTCTCGACTTGGACAATGTCTCCAGTCTTTTGGATTGGTAAGAGTTTGGATTTCAGAAACTCTATTGCTCACGAAGGGTTTCCAAGCGCTTGAAGAGCTTTTAATCCAGTGCAGAACAATATTCGAATCAGTCCATAAATATTGTCCTTCCGTGTTAAGTTTGAGAATTGACATCACTCGATTGACAAGTCAAACTCCAATCAATGCTCCCATTAATTCTAATCTTGGTAATGTCAAACGTTTTATGGGTGCTAATCTGTTTTTGGAAGTGACAAAAGTTGTTTTTACATCGTTATCCTTAACAAATCTAAGAAAAATGACAGCTCCAAAAGCTCGTTCACTTGAATCACAGAAGCAGTTACCTCTACACTGTTATAAGTGTTTTGCAAATTCCGGAAATAATATCTGGGAATTTCTATTTTACTAAGATATGCGAGTTGTGTGCACCAACCATCCCATTTTTTCTCTAAATTTTCTGGCAACCTTTGATCCCAATCAATTCCCTGCTCCCACAGTGATTGAAAAATAATTTTTATAATGACCGTAAATGGAGATAAGAATCCACCTGGGTCAAAAATTCTCCCAGCCGCTTTGATTACAGTTCTCTTAGTTTTTTCCTGGCAATTGACAAATTCAAAAAGATTATGATTATTTAATCTTATAACATCCTTATCCGTGTCCCATATTAAACCCAAAATTTTAAATGGAGTTGCATTACGTGATGTGTCGGGAAGTACATCCAAGTTCAAAGATTTTAAATGTTCCTTTACAAGAACAGAATTACTTTGCCATTTACGTAGGGACATGTTAGCTTTTTGGAAAATATCTGTGGATTCTTTTAATAACTTCAAAGTATCTTCTACTGTAGATGCACCTGCTACCAAATCGCGAATCGACTGATGTGGCAAATAATATGTCAAATTTCCATTAGTTGAATTTATGTTCTGCGATTTAACCATTTCTTCTATTCCAGAAGACATATATTCGTCAATGACGGCTTTGTATTTTTTAAAAAACATAGGATTATTCTGAAATCATTTAATCAAACTTTTAATTCTTCTTTTTGCGATCTCGTAATTGTTAGGAAGTTCAACTGTATCGGGTATCTTAGGTAACTTCACTTCATATCTATCATTCTTAAATTCGATATTTCTTTCAAATTGTTCTAGTATTTGTTTGTCGCATGTTTTCAAATCTGAATCTGTAGGTTCGCCTCTAATCCCTAAAGATTAAAGTTCCCAAAATCTTTGAAGTTCAATCGATGCTTTATCTTCATTATTTTCGTACCAAATAGAAACATGCATTGTCATACAATTCAGTAAATTATTCGAATTAATTACATTAGAATATCTACCATGAATCATCCACCCAAGCTTCGTCTCATTCAAAACAGCGGTTGGTGAAAGACATTTAACTTTTCCCGTCATTATTGACCAATAATAATCACTCCCTACTAATATATCTATTTTATGTCCTTCATCTTTCAAACCATCAGAAACGTCTGACAAATTAAACCCCAATAATTTAATTTCATCACACAATTCAGCGCTAGGTGCTCCTATTATATCTGGACAAATGTTTTCCGTTTCTAATGCTTCCAAACTAAACACATAATCTGAGCTCATGTCTTTCGATAAAATGCGTACTCGATTTTGAGTGCTGACGGGAGGATCGTGACTTTCCGCAAACTTATGTATTTTGATCGACTCGTTTCCAGTGACCTCCAACCCTACTTTTCGGGATAGATCCCGTTTTATAAAACTTCTTTGTGTGGCCGTATCAAATAATATACGAACTTTAGCAATTTCATTTCTTCCAATTAATTTGCACCGCAAAGTCTGGAAATATACTCACAAAGTTCCAGATCCACATTTGCTTTGATTATTATGTTCATGGATTAACAACGAAACTATAACTTGTGACGCCGAAGATTTTGTCTGGAATGCTTGCACACAGAGGGACTTCTGATGCGATTTTGACAAACAATCTGAGCATTTGATTTGAGTTGATCTGCATTGGCTCTTACGATGGAATTTTTTATAACATCTGAAACATTTTGCTTGCTTATGCAAAGAGTTTCTTCGCTCTTCTAAGTTTAAGTTACAATTTTCAGATTTGTGGTTTTCATTGCAAAATGCACAATGAATTTCTGTTATAGTATTTAAACAAAATGCAGATGGAGTCTTATTTTTTATCGGACTGAGATATTTCGGGGGTTCCAATTTCATTTTACTTTCGTAAGATCTTGCATTTTCAATTTTGTAAGATGTTACGTTTTGAGCCTTTTCTCGCACTTCTATTTCTCCCTTTAGATAGATTAGTAACGCAGTAACATTAGTTTCTTTTTCCTTACTTTGCCTATGAAATTGTAATACCAATTCATTTGGAATGCATTTATATAATATGGGCAACAATAAACATCCATATGAGTCGGAATTGACTCCGAGTGATTCAAGACTTCTGATTTGTACCGATATTTCATCGTACAATCTTCTTAGCGCAAACACATCGTTTGACTTACGCACAGGTTCTAAACTTAACAAATGATCAGTGTGTGCGGAAACTAAAACTTCCTTTTTCCCAAATCTATCTTCTAGAAGTTCTACTGCCTTTTTGTAATTTTCAACTGTTAAAGGAAGACCTCTTATGGCGGCTGCTGCCGAATCACTAAGCAACGATTTTAGGTAATTAAATTTCTCGACTTCTTGAAGTGTTTCATTTTCGTGAATTGCGGCTTTATATTGAGGCCAAAATTCTTGAAATTTACAAATATCACCTTCAAATTTGTTTAGGGAGATACGTGGTAACTTTCTGTTTGTCTTCATTTTGATGTCCGATATCGTTTCTGCACTAAATTGATTTACCTTCGGATTTTCATCCAAGTTCCCCAAATATCTACTGGCACGCGATCTACACAGCACAATTGACTGAGTGTATTCTAAGGAACCTTCTAATTCTTGTTCCAAATCCTCTGTTTCAGTTTGCGTTTCAATTGTTTCATTCAATTTTTCTAGCGCATCTTTATGTTCTACCAGAACAGCTATGGAATCCTGAATTACTTCTGCCTGCGAATCTTCTTTTTTATTTATTTCATCCTCAATTTTTCTTTATAATCTTTGTAACTTCACTACGAATTGTGCCTCGTTTCGCTTTACTACGCCTAACAGTATCTTCTACACTCATGTTTTCATTTAGCCTTCAAATCAACTGTTCAGGAAGCAAAATTTAGGTACTTACCCCTCTACGATTCATCAGCTTTAACTTTACGTGTATCTAAAAGATGAACTACGGTGAGTACATACCTGCGAGCCCAGCTAACCTCTTGGGTTTATAGCTTTCAGTGGGACATCGAGGCGCAACCACGTCATCTCTTTTCCAGCAAAGCCGCAACCTCGGTCGCGAAACATGGCGGAATCATTCACCGGGCAGGGGCCGAAGGCACCTGCCGGGCCCGACTCCGGTCACCGGCCAGACCTGGGCTCAGGGCATGAAGAGCCACAGTCCCGTGATCCAGCCACCTGGAAGAGTCCGGGGACTGCCTCGTCACTTCCGCGATTGCATCCGTGAGTCATCAGCAGCGAGGTTGATTACCCCCGGATTAATTTGCCCCCCAGTTTGGAGGATCAAGGCTACAGAGCCAACATCCGAAACCACCATCTTGGGTGGCCCGCCCCGGGGGGGGGGATGAACTACGGTGAGTCACAACTCGAAGTATTCCCGGCCGTTTTGCACCACTATGTCGGCGAAACTTTCTCTTTGGTTCAGTGGATTTTAAATTGAGCCTCACCTGTTCAGTTACATGAATCTACACAATTAATCATAGACACAGATGAGCCTGAATAAAACTTTATGCACCAACGGTAGGCACATTACATAAAATGTTTGGACGTGACATGCTGGTTAACATCCAGCTTCCATAACTTCATTTCTGTCTACAATTGCTGCTGCCGCCTCACTTTTTATCTGTCTGGGACGTCATGACAGCGCCACCTGCCTTTCTGTTACAAATGAACATACAAATTTCTCTCATAGTTATACCATGTTTTAAAATTTATCATACCAAGAGGAACTTTTAAAAATTGGAATTGTATGTTTTTTACTTACTTATCTGTTATTATGTATGGTTATTTACTTAATACTTATTTCAGTAAAACACCTTCTTATTCAACGTGCAAGCAGTGGGGAAAACAGTATGGGAAAAAAAACTCCCCACTGCAGTGCGCATGAAGGGAAATAAATGACGTGTTTAAAGGGTTAATGTTTTCCAAAAACCATGTCTTCTTTCATTTTGTCTGTTATGATTCTGGAAATTCAAAATAATAGGTTTGTTTTTATTCATTTTGTTACAAAAAAACTACCAGTTATATATCAGTTTTCGTTATGCAACAAGCCAATTAAAAAGTAAATAGAGATTAAGATTGCTGACAAGACAATTGTGAAAATTTGTTATTCAATTATTTGCAGTTCCTATATCCTTGAGTAATGAATAATGTTCTGCTGCTTTAAATACTTACTAAATTAAAATAAGTGTAAAAATGATGGTGTTTGTAATTCTCTGTTGAAAATCTAACTATTCCATAAAAAGAAAAATTTTATGCATAATTCAAAAAATTTCAAATAAATTAAGCAAAAATGTTTTAAAAAGTTTATGCAGATATATGTATTGCATATACCCACATAAAATTTTAAAAAAAAGTCCTGGTTTGGCTCCCTGTTACACTGTGAGTCAACAATACTCTCAAGATTTGTGTCTTCTGTTTTGAAACTAAGCATTGAAAGCTTTTGAATATATAAAATATACTGGAGAAAAAGTAGCTTGATTATATATTTATTTCTTCCCAACATCATGAAAGCCATGTAAAAAAAAAAAATGAAAAATTATGTTTTTTGGAAATGCATGTTTTATTGGCCTAGCTGTTTTGTCCTAAAGCCTCCTTTAAGAATTAAAATTAGTTATTTTATAAAATGTTATATAAAATATCATTTTTTAAAACACATTCACATTTTTCCTCATTTGACTCATTCTTTTAAAGTATAAGTAACTGATTCCTAAAAATACATGTTTTATTGGTTTAGCTGTTTTGTCCTAAAGCCTCTTTTAAGAATTAAAATTAGTTGTTTTATCAAATATTATATAAAATATCATTTTGTAAAACACATTCACCTTTTTCCTCATTTGACTTATTCTTTTAAAATATAAGTAACTGATTCCTAAAAACTGAAGTGAAATAAATACAAACTATGGAGACTGTTTTTACTGTAGAGACAATAAAAACAATGAGAACCTAAAGCATTAAAATAATAAATGGAGGTTTTTATTAATTCAATAAAAGTAATATGTTTCATATTTATTTCTAGAATCCATTACAAGAGGTGAAATTTAATACAAGCTACAAATGTATTCCACCTTTAGTAGAGACTGATAATCCTGATAATTGGTTTTATGAGGTTGAAGGTTGTGGTATCCAATGTAGAGATCCCTTTTATACTGTTGAAGATCATAACAGCACACACAAGTTGATTATGATATTAGCTTCAGTGTGTTTTGTAACAACCCTCTTCACTGTGGTAAGTTTTATTTTTCAGAATTTTCCCAGTTTTTAGGTTTATTTATGTATTTTAGACAATTTTGCTGTTTTCCACCATTTTGTTTCATATTTTCCCCTAGCCAGGATGCAGTAGTGTCAGAATACTGTTAAAACAATCTGAAACCTAAATATCAGTGGTTTGTTTAAAACCTAAGTTAATTATCACTTCACTCCTGTCTAGACAGCAAGTGTTTACTTCCAGGAATAAACTGAATCACAGTGTAAAATGCAATGCAAATAAAGATTAAAGAAAACACATGCACATTTTGGAAATAAATGGATTTTCTTCTTCTGTACAACAAGCTTAGACCAGAATATCCAAATGAGTGTAGACTAAATTGGTTTGTTTTACTGGCTTAGTCTATGCTCATTTGAATGTTCTGGTCCAAACGTGTTGCACTAAATCAATTCATTTTCGAAATGTACTAATTTTTCTTTTTTAATTTGTATTTGCACTGCATTCTACATTGTGATCCAGTTTATTTTTGATTTTGTGAAAAGCCATAATCTTTGCTCAAGTATTAAGGCTTATGTTAGAGTTTTTAGGACTACAGGTTCAAACTTCCATATCAGCAATACATATAGAAAATGGATAATTAGGAAAAAAAATTACATTGAGTGGTAACTTTTGGAGAAAGTCAGCATATCTGAAATATAAATTTCAAACTAATAGATCATAGCTATCAATGCTACTGGTTTCTCTAGGTGAGGTGACTCCCAGTTTCCCAACCTTTAATGAATTTTCCAATTTTTTTTTTTTTTTCGAGAATTACATAAAGTTATAAATACTTCATTAAAATTCGTTGTCAAACAAATTTTGGTCAAACCTGTTGCCATCATTTTATTTCCTCCATGCATAAACCTAACACCAGCACTGAGTTTTGCTATTTTCATTTGTTGATACATGCTGCTTCAAAATTTTCATTTCCAGTTTAAGTCAAATTTTACCCATGATAATGCCTAAAAGAAAAATGGGGAAGGGTATATCAAATATTACAATTCAAAAGGTTGTTGAAATCAGAAAAATTATCTACATCATTTTCACAAACTATTCACTGATGATTGCAAATTTCTATCCTGTGGTTTTATTCAACCGAAAGCATTCATTTCCATGTTTAGTTTAGTTTTAAATTATTTCAATTAAATGAAACACAACATTTATTTCTTTGTAGTTCATTTCATTATTAATGTTTTAACATAATATTGATAATTGTTTTAAGTATGATTTTCTTATGTATAGACGATATTTCAGTGTAATGATACTTCTTAAAGTATCCATTTTTTCATATATGTTTAGTTTCAAATAACTTCAATTAAAAGAAGCACAGCTTTATTTATTCATAGTATATTTCATTACTAATATTTTCAGTAAAGGTTTATATTTAAATCCAATTTTGCATGTATGAATGTTTCAACATTTTCGTGGAATTTTAAGGCTGAAAGAGCTTTCTTCATTAGGATAAAAAAACAGAGCATTCGTACCAGTAAAAGGCAAGAACATGTATGTTTCTTTAAAGAGATTTATTCTTGCTGTTTGCTAGTGTGGTTGCTCTATTTTTCAATTCTGACTAAGAAGGCTATTTTTATTTTGTCTTTAAAGCCAGATGATACTTTTTATTACACAAATCACATAATAAACAGCAGCCAGTTAAATAGCTATTTGAGATAATTATCTATATTGTTAATTATTCCTTGTGGTAATAGAATATACTTTGTTTAAAATTTTCAAAAAGATAATTAAAAAAATTAAAACATGAAAAGATTTATCCTTTATTCCTTTCAAAAATATTTCTATCAGGAGAGTTTTGGCTATTATACGCCTGATACGTAAAAAAGGGAATTATATAAACCAAGTAGGACTACTCATCATTATTTAATATATAGACTTCTTATGAAGTATAATTGAATAATTAGTCTTGATCTAATACTCAAAATAAATTATCATTAAGTGATTAGATTTTAAATACAGATTTACCCTCAAAAGTAGTTGTAATTAAAACATAATTTAAATTCAATTAATTCCAAAAGTTAGAGGCAGTGACAAATTGAGGTGGCCAAAAATTAATTCATTTATATATATATATATATATATATATATATATATATATATATGCAAGAAATAGCAAATATTATAACCTGTAATCATTAACACTGTTTACCAACATTCTTTAAGGCATCTATCGTTGTTTAAATATCATACAAATGGTATAACATTTATTTCTCTTTCATATAAGTGTCATAATTTAACATTTACCTTTAGTCGGCATTATAAAAATAGTTCTTATTCTTCCACTAAGGTTTAGATGGGAAGATTATTTAATATTTATAGATCAATAATAAAATAAATTATTGTGCAGTAGAGGCTGTATTATAATAAACTTTAAATTGTTTGAATTGCTTCTAATAAATCTTTCGTTTTATTTAAATAGTAAAATTCTTAATTTCTATACTCAGATTTTTAAAATAATTATCACAAGGAATTCAGTGTCTCTTAATTGCTGATGGGCAATACAAGGAAATAAGAAGGTGACTTATGTTGAGGAACATTCTGAAGAGCTGTAGCTGTAGGCGAGGACATATCTTTGGCAGATCTGTATCGCACTAATTGATTTTCCCCTTCAGCAATATCCATAAGGCTGTAAATCTATGCCATTGGGTTTTGATTATTGAACATTTACTCCAGTCCACAAGATATAGTTATGTCAGCTGCCAAGTGGCAGAGGTGCTCATATGCCGGTATTGCACAGCTCAAATAAAAGAAAGGACCCAATGTCCTAGAAGTTGCTCAACTATCATTGCATAGTATCTTAATGCTGCCATTGGTGATCAAGTGCCGGTATAGCATGCTCAATAAAATAAGACCCATGTCCTGAGTATCAGTCACTTGGCTCAGTAGTATAGCCATTATTCAGAGGTGTGTTCCAGACCAAAAATTCAAGCATAATGTATGATGAATAGGCCCATAGTGGCCTGCACAAGGCTGGACCACACTTGCAATGACTCTACTTACATTTTCTCATCTCTTCTATGTATGCAGTATGTACTAAGGACCCATGTAATTGGCTGTGAGTAGTCTTAAAGTTGATCTTATTGGTCATAGCCTTGGTTACACTAAAATAAAGGGGTACAAACAATATTGTTTACCCCCTTGGGGCAACGTAGACCCATCTGTAAATTTTGTCTAAGCCGTATAATGTAGTAGGAGCTACCTTTCGCTCATTATTTTATTGAAGTTGACAGAAATAATTAGTTTCATAAGAGAACTCGCGCAATGTTATCGGGCAGGGAGTAAAATTTGAGGTTTTAAGTTCTTGTAGGAAACTGAGTTCTTGCCTGCAAAGGAATTTTGACCATTATGGGTAAAGCATATAAAAACCTTGCACATGTTTTTAGTGGGGGATAGGAGAGTTACTTGTGACTACCCTCATGTATTTGCAGCTGTGGATATTCATACTGCAGATGTTAACTTTAGCATGAGAAATGAATTTGAAATATCAACTAGTTAACCATGGCTATTGCCTTTAGATGTATTTAAAATTAAGGAAAATGTGAATTTAAAATTTTGAGCTAAAGAGCAAATCACAGTTAAATTTTAAAAAAAGGAATTAAAAAGTTTTAAAATACATAAATTAATTAAAATTAAGCAAAATATGATATTCACTATGACAATTTCCAATCATCTAAATATCAGACATATGGCAATAATCCAGACAGGTAACAACCCCAATAATTTGTTACAAAAAATGCCTGCTGGTTAAAACTTTTAACAGATTGAATTGATTTTATTTTCTACTTTACTGCACCCACCAGCTCTTGATTTCAATATATTCTTATCAATAGAGAAACATTTTCTAATTTATATTGCTTCTGAATGCTCGCTTCAATAAATTTTTCAGGTCCTTATTTCCTGGGAATTTTAGCAAATAATTAAGGATTCATTAACTTTTTTTTAATACATGAAGCATACCTCCAGATTATTAGTTTTAAAGAAACCGTGAGGTCCTATACTTTTTATTTGTACATAAAAAGAGGATATACATAGATAGATGCATACACATTTACATATGCTGATGCATTTTTATACTGAAATGTAAGGAATGAAAGAGACATGAGCATTTATTTCTTAAATTAAATCATATTATTCACTTAAGACTTGACAGATAATCATGTCTGAGACAATGATAAAAATCTGATGTGGACAGCACATGTCTTTCCTTATGTAATGCAATGAATTTGCTACTTTTACAGTAAAAAAAATAGGTTATTCTTATAGTAGATACTTATATTCTTTGCAAGATATTGAATTTTCATCAATTAGCCATTATTTTCATTGATATAGAGTCAGTTTTATCCATTTGGCTAGATTTTCATTAATTTAGCAACATTTAAAAATGCTGTCAAGTTAGCGACATTCCACCAAATTCGTCGCCAAAATCTCACCAAGCATTATGGACGGAGAAATAAGTTATTCTTATAGCAGATTGATATAGACTATTGGCGTTCAAATACAAAAGTATTACTCAAAGTATCTTTTCTTGGAATGGAACTAGTTAGATCCATGAGAATGATGTCATCAAATTTATCGCAAGATATTACATATGAAAAGTGAACATATTTCTCAACAGTTAATATTCCTTTTTAATTTATGGGATTTTTTGATAAATTTATTTGAAAAATGAGCAATATCTCGAGAACGGTTCATGCTAGCGTTCTAAAGTTTATATCCATCATTTTCTAAGGAAAAATTACATAAGAAGTGTCTATTTGCATAACTTTATTGAAGGTTTTGATTTTTTGATGATTTTTTCAAAATTTCACTCGAAAATTTAGGGGGTTCTGAACATTCGATTGTATTTAAAAAAAAAGGCTTCCAGTATTCATGGATTGTAATTTTTGTATCAAATTTCATTCGAATCGTTCTATTCATTCATGAGATATCGTCTCCACACACACACACACAGACAGACATCACCTCAAAAATGTTCGATTCATGATCAGGGATGCTTGAAACGTGCTCTCCTGTTGAAAACTCGGAATTCGCATTTTTGACCCCATCTCAATACTTTCCTTATACATTATGTGTATATAAGGAAAGTAAAAAGGTAACACCTAATGCTATTTATTGATCCCTTAATTTAAGAAATAAATGTTAGTGTCCCTTTCATCCTCTCTCTCACTTACTTTTAGGATGTTTGAATCAATCTCTTAGTGTAGTGACATAAACCACTGAATTTAAAATATTGTATTGTTGACTGTGATTGTAAGTCTTGCATGAGTCGGATTCGACTCGCAACAAAGCGAATTGTTGACCCACAACCCGACCTGCACCCACAATAAAAATATTTATTGACCCGAACCACAAGCTGTGACCTTACCCATGACTCACAATAGTATTGTATTTCAAAATTTTATTCAATATTTTTTACATCTCTTAATGCATATGCATATTTTCCTGCTGTTTGCAATTAGTAACCTCTGTAAAAGCATTAATCCAGTTACTCTCATTAAAAAAATGTGATAATGTATAGCCCTTAAAATAAATTTTTGTTGTTATACCTTCAACCCAACCTGAAACTGGAAAAGTAGAGGAATCTTGACTTGCAACTTAAATAAAGGAAATCTGAGCTGCAAAATGGATAACCTGCAGGTGTCCAACCCGATGCAGGACTGTAGACTGTGATTAACTAAATTGTTCATGGCTCAATAGTTTTTCTTAATATCCAAATTACAAAACATATTTTAATGTTTATATTTCAGATAACTTTTATGATCAGTTGGAAGTCTGCAAGCCGGTATCCTGAAGTGATAATATTTTATATTAATGTGTGTTTAGTTATTGTATCATTTGGCTGGCTTATTCAGTTTTTTCCTGGAGCAAGAGAAGAGATTGTTTGTACGCATGATGGTGCTATACGCCGCCAACAGCCACAGTAAGCTTATTTAAACATTTTTATTATAAAAAAATTTGTATTTTTATAAAACTTTTTATATCTGCAGATTGTTTCTTTTAGAAATATTTTGCATTTCCTGGGATACATATATTTTAATTAAATAAAAAGCATTTTCTATTTTTCAACAATTTTCTTTCTTCAGTACATTTTTTTTTTCTTTTTTGTATTTACAAAAATTGTCAGTTTTTTAGTAACTATTATTTTTTGTTAATTGATGAGTTTAGAATGTGTATAAGCTAGCATTATTTTAAAATATCAACTAAATCTGAGTGCTACATCTAGCAAAAGTACTGGATTATATAGTAGGATTACACCAAGTATTTCTGTTATAAGCAAAAATGTAAATTCATGCAGAAAAATTTCAGCAAAATGACCAAAGATAGAATAGAAAATTTGTAACAGCAACAATACTCAGCATTGACCATTGTTTTAAAATTCATTCATTCCACCATAAATTAATGGGTTTCAATAGCGTCAAAATTTTAAAATTTTACTATAGAGCATTGGAAGTTAAAACTATTTAATTTTTTTTTTCCTTCTTCTCGTTCACCATGTGGTTGTCATCAAGAATGTTTCCAACATTGCTTCAAACATGTTCCATTTTTGTGCTGAAGTAAATTGTAATTGTAATTTTGATGCTCATGGCCATTACTTTCACATTTTTAAAACTATCACTTTGGAGGTTTTCAAGCAGTGATGAAAGTGAAAATTGATGATTTAATTTTTTTCAAACATAATGTTTCTCTGCAGAATTCTTCTTCCAGTTCATTTTCACCATCTTCATTTAAATCTTGTAAAGAGTTTGTGGAAAATTTGTGTCTAAAATTTCTATAAGTACAGACACATACAAACTTTTCTGGCCCCTTTTCTCCAAAAAAATATCTAAAAATGTTTTCATTTGCACACTTGTGTTCATAAAATAGGACAACATTGTCAGTTACACTGTGGTTCTGTTTGCATGAACTAAATTTTTATAAGTCATCAAAGTAATGAGAATCTGAAATTACACTAACCCGTCCATCCTTTTGAATGCAGTTCAGAAAAAGACTTCTTACATATTTTTATACCTGTAAACATCGACAGCAGCTAAAATGTTTTGTTTAATTTCTGAAAACATTGGCTATCATTCCAATGATCAATTTGTGATGCTACGAATGCATACAAGAAGCTAAAATTATATGGACGCATGTTTTGGGTTCATAAGTTTGGAAAATGCCATCTTATGTTTTTATGCTCAGAATTATTGGCAATAGCTATATGTTTCCCATATTATCATTTGTAAATATTGTCAATAAATTAAAAAATGTATTCGTAGCGACATAATTAGGTTCTTAAACTGGAGACACAGGGGTGCATCTATTTAATTAACACAAATTCTGAAGTCAGCCATTCTGTTTTTATACTTTGAAAAATCAGTAATAGCTAAACCGTTTTGTCTTTTAACATCTGAAAATATTGTCAAACATCCTAAAAATATATTTGTAAGGCTGTGATTTAATATGCTCGAACATACACATTTCCATATAAGAAGCCGAAAATACGAGTGTAAGTCCTTTCGGGAGGACCAAATAAGTTCGAAAAATTGTGCATTTTTTTTTTTTTTTCAGTTATTAAAGTATTGTATTTTAACTGTTGCATATATAGCTTAAAAATTTGCATTTTTAAATTACTGGAATTTTGTCCTTTTTTGTGCTTTTATGGGTTTTTTTTTTTTTTTTTGTAATTTATTAAAAGTATTTAATCTTTTGAAATTTTAATTGTTCCACATATATTGCCAGATCACTTTTAAAAAAAATAAGATTATAACCAAAGAATTAGGGCTTTAAATTGCTAAGACATACAGTCTATGCAAAGTCTCAAAGTGAAATTGTAGAGTTTTTTTTTGTTTTTGTTTTTGTTTTGTTAATAATTAGAAATGAGAAAAACTTGCACATCAACTTTCATAAATTATTAACATTTTTATTTTTTTAGACTTTTATACATATTTTGTGAGATATAGTTGATAATGATTTAATTTTGTTGTATTTAATTAACGAATTGTATTTAATTTAAAAATTATGCAATTTTTTCATATGATTTTGGGAGCAGTTAGAGTGAAAAATTTAATTATGACTTGCAATTTAATTTAATAACTGCCAATTTTTATTGTTTGATTTTGCATTATTCATAAATTGTTATGCTTTCTTTTGGTTTGGTATTTGATTTCATATTTATCTCCACTTTTAATTTTTCTTTTTTTGGTTACAGGTCGGGGGAACATTTATGTTCAATCACGTTTTGTCTAATTTACTTTTTCCTGATAGCTGCTGTTATTTGGTTTGTTATCCTTACTTATGCTTGGCATGTTGTCTATCGTCAAGCAGGGGCTTTAGATACTGTGAAAAAGAAATTTGGATGCTTTCATATTGCTGCTTGGAGTATTCCACTGATTCTTACTACTACAGTAATGGCGATAAATAAAGTATGATTTTATTTTCATCATAAAAACTATTAATGGATTTTTAGGGAGCATAAATAATTTAAAAAATTCCATTTTTCTCTGTTTCAGGTTGATGGAGATTCCATTAGTGGGATATGTTTTGTTGGTTATTCTAACATGTATATAAGAATAGGATTCTTATTAGCTCCCATTGGTGTTGCTGTTTTAGTAGGAGGCATTTTTCTTGCTTGTGGTTAGTGTAAGAATCAATGTTTTAATCAATGTGAAATTATGCATTTATGTAATGCGAAATGAAAACTCAATCCACTGTATGGCTGAATGTCAGATAATTGTCAATTTTGTGTCCTTTCTAAAAAATAAGAATTAATAAGATAGATATTTTGACAGTATTTGTTTAGAATGCAATCTGTTCTAAATTTATAACAACATTAAATGTAGTTTTAATTTAATAAAAATGCAAATTTGCCATTTTTGTTGCTGTCCCCTAGTGTTAAAGGTTTCATCACCTAATTGCATCAAGAAAACCCATAAATAATGAAAATACATTGGCAATATTTTAGAAATTAAACTTTTAACTTTAAAAGAGACCTTAATTAAAAAAATAATGATATTGTTTTGTATAAAAGATGATGCATGTTTGTACTTGAAAATTGGTGATGTTATAATGCCATCTGAAAAATCAACCTTTTCATCCACCAAATGGTAACAGTAGTAATTTTAGGTCAGTTGAAGAACACTGTTTAAAGTTTTGTTCCACACCTGTTTGAAATTTTTAATGTTTGCTATTAACAGCCACTTGAAAGCCATAATTTTATTGCTCATTTTTTATGAATATATGTATTGCCTGTCATTTCTGGCATGCATTTAGTTACTATTAATATAACTGAAAATTAAAAAAATAGTGCATCTCTTGTTGTGCATGAAAGTAAGTTATGCATAGTGCATACTTTGTTTCCCAATATTAGTTTCAATTTCCATACCAAACAAAATCAAAACCATATGTCATTCCTGTCAAAATAATTTCTGTCACACAAACATAATGAATATGCATTAAAATCGATTAATCATGTTAAGTTTTGTCATCATTGGAAATCTTATCAAGAACTTATTGCAAGCAAAAATTTATAGAAACCATAAAGTTAAAAAATAATTTTTTGGAGCCAGTAAACAGACAATTATCAGATATTCAACCATACACATTTGAACAAATAAATTAATGTATGTGCATGTGTTATACATCAAGCTAAAGCACTCAGTGTGCAGAATCACAAAAATACTTTTAAAAAAATGGTTCTGCATAGGGACAAAAAGATCCTACATTAATTTCGCAAATGCATCCAAAATGTATTTTGCTTTACAACAGTTTTGACTATCATGGAATATCCATGATGGTTCTTATTTTGTCCAAACAGCATGTGTATCAGCTGAAAGGTACATAAATCATAGTTTTAGAATCTGCGTATTGGGGACAGTCCCAAAGCTTAAAATCATGCTATCACTGCAGTAACAACATCCATGAATTGTTTTTGCCCTTTTCAACATAGAATATTTAAAACTGTCCTGGCAGCAAGAAAACTTGCTATATGTCGCTTTTTGTGTGAAATTGTTCCACTAATGCTAGGTGCAACACGTAGAGTGAGATTTCAAACTTTAGAAATTCCTCCATTAGTAGTGGATTCTATGACTATGAACTTAGCCATTGCAACTTCATGCAATCTGTGGTCAACCATCTTTACATTTAAAAACGATTACACGGTATAGCCAATGATGCCAACTTTTGCGGATTTTCCATAGTTTGTAAGGATTTTTACTTCATCTTATGGTTTTATGAATATTACTCCCGAAACTGTGGAAAATTCCATAAAATCCATGCATTTCACCATTCAATTCAATTCCCTGTATTGCTGAGTTCAAAATTATCAGTTTGCATCCATTTTCATCTTCTAATGATTTCATATATCAGAACAATAGACCTAATTTATCTTTATAGTATGAATAAAAATCAACAAATATTTTACTAAAAATATTTTTCAGTTAAATTATGCGACTGCGCAACTCAGTTTTATTTTTCTCGGGCGTTATCGAAAGTACATAATTATCTTTTTCATCCATCTCCATCTCTCTATTATTGCACATTTTTTTAATTAACTTTTAGTTAAGTTAACAAAACTACATTTTAGAACCTATTCTAAGATTTTTAAATATATATTTTTAATGTACTTAAAATCTTACTCAAAGTCAATGTAGTTTCACTGAAAACTCCTGATCTTTTTTACTGATGACCCCTTTCAAAGTTGGCATCTCTGGGTATAACTAATTTCTGTTTATCGCAGAGGTTTCCCAAATTGTAGCACCTAGCGGATGTTCTTTCTGTTAGCTCAATTATAAGCTATTCTCTACTTAGCACTAAAAAGCACAAACCGGTTCACATATGCAAATTTAGTTGATTTATCAAAATAAATGTTTAACTAATACTCTTGCCAAATTGGTCATTTTTTTGTTTAGTGCAGGTTTTAATCTTAAATAATTAATACAAACTTTACTCTTATTAATACAAAAGAATAATAATTTCTAGTGAGCAAGCATTTGTTATAGATTTTATGGCCCTTTAAAATAATATAAATTCAACAAAAGACCAAATTTTGATCCTGCTATAATCGAATATTTGCTGTCATAAAATATATATTACCAAATATATATGTAACACTGTGCTATCAAGATATCTGTTAATTTGATGAACTGCTATAATTTTTGTGCTGTTTTTATCTATTCATAGATGCTGTAAAGAACACTTATTTTTTTTTTATTTCAATAAAATAATTATACGCATTTCTGACATTTATATAAAATGAGAATATTATTTTAGATAAATATTAGAAATACTACTTATTTGTTTTATTGAATTTACAATTATAAGTACAATCCTTTCAATTTTCAGCATCTGTACAAAAAGGATGCGAAAAAAATCTCACAAACTAAAGAAGTTCAGGTCTTTAGAAATAATTTTTCATAGGTTAACATGAGAAAACTAAAGAAGCATTAGGAGGGAAAGTAGTTTGGAATCACTTTCATAAATTTATAAATCATGAGTAATGAAAACACATTGAATTTAATGGTTTACCATTATTACTACTATATACTAGCTGTTTCTGCACAGAGCATCCATTCAAAACCCTATATCTGTGAAATTTTTAACATTAGGACTCTGAAAACTATCAGAAATAATCTTGATGATTATCTCAACAGTTTGTATGACATGGGAAAATTATGAATTTTTTCTCTAGTATTTATCTACACTTCAGAATTTCTTAAATATGTTGATTATGTAAGCTATTAGCAAAGGCTTGGTTGACAGGCATTGATTCCAGTTGATTAAATCAGCATGATCTTCATCTTCAAAGTTTATCTTCAGTATCAGGAAGAGTGTCCTTAGGATTTTGCTATCTCCCTTTAATATGCTCATAACTAATTTACGACTCTGAGTAGGAATTTAATGGGATCTGAGTATTGCATTTCTTCTTTGGCTGAGACTATTTTCAATACTTTCTTTGGCCCATCGAAGTCTATCAAGTAACTAAAAAAAGTCATTTTAAAATGTTTATTTAACTTGTTGCCATTTGTCAAAGTGTTAGAAAGCTTTGTGTAAAATAGCATATCATTTTCTCTCCAATTTCATGCATCAAACAATATAATTTTATAACTCAATGCATCAAACAATAGAGCATGGGCACGTGACGTCACACGGACAATTTTGTCCTTACGTTTCCAAAACAAAATACTCATTTGCTTGACAGTATGGAAATTTTCATTATTTCTGTATTAAAAATGGTTACTCTAGAAACTTATAATTGTTTAACCTCTAATTTTAGTAGGATATATCTAAATTTATCTTCTTTGCTGGATATTTTTAATTAACCAGAAAATAAAATATTCACTTTCATTAAAATATATACGCAAGTTTTTTTAAGAAAAATCATTATGTATCTTTCTCTTCTCACTCGCATATACATTGCAGAATATGCTAGTAAATGTATACATCTTTAGAATGCTAGTTAGTGACTATGATAAAAATAAGTAAGTGCACTTTAGCAAATGAAATCTTTAAATATATATTGTTATTCAAGTATTCTAAATAACTTATTTTCATCACAAAGATAAATTTCAATGTTTAATGGGTTTAGTTTCAATTTTTATTGGCCATCATCATCAATTTACCATTATACGCTATTGTAAAAATAATGCCCGTTTCTGTACATTCTACTACACAGGTTGTTTATTTACGCTTGTGCCCATGCTCCATATAGTTTAACTAAGTAAATAAAACATTTTGATGAAGTTTTTTAACCATGGAGATATTTTAATTGTACCTTCATGTTTTAGACAATGTAATTAAGGTTAAATTCATTGCCACTTGGCAAACAATATTTAAATCCTATTTTGCTTTATATACCTAAGAAATATATATATATATATATATATACAGTCAAATCTGTCTATAACGATACTGTAGGGACCGAGAAAAAATATCGTTATAGACAGGGCTGAACTTGCTACACTCTATAATGGAAGTTATTTAACATGGGTGTGACGTTATTATAATAATATATTTTGAACTTGCAGGACTGAATAATACTACAGTATTATGTTGAACTTACATTTTTAATGAATGTATTACAGATTAGGAAAAAAATATAAAATATATGTAGTATCTTATGAACCTAAATCATAAGATTCAAATTGTAGTTCGAAAATGTAACATGTCGTATATTTTAACTACATTTCTATTATGCCATTAAAAAATGGACAATTATAATGATAAAAATAAAATTGGAGTTATATTTTTCATTCAAAAGTCAAGAATAAGTCGAAACGGAAATGAAATACGTACCGTACACAATTTGAATCCTTAAATAGGACGAAGGAAAATTTAACGTGCGAAGCAATCCGATATTTTCGTTTGCTTAGATTTTGCAGAGAATGCAGCCATCATACGCATATTTTCTAAATCTTCTAGCGAATTCAGATATACATCTAGAACATTTGGTAAAGTAGGAATAAAATTCTGTAATGTTTCGATCATTTTAACAGCATCTTCAACTGTTGTGTTGGGTGGTGATTCCGTTCCACACTCCTCATCTTCCACTTCACTAACATCATAATTTTCTTGCAGTTCTACAATTATGTCCTCATCGGTGCTCCTACTGAACACTAATAAACCTTCATCCAAATTCAAATAGTCTTCTGGATTTATTGAAGAGTGCCTATTCGTGGAAACTTTGAATGCATTTAAAGAATTACTTAGGTGCAGCACACAATTTTCTTCTTCAGCAAGATTTTGTTGAGAATTATCATCGCTGTCAGACTGTTCGTCATCACTGCACGGGCTGAAGTTAAAACCTGCCTTCCGCCAACAATTTCGTATGGTAGATGACTGCACATAACTCCAACTGCCAGAGATCATGTCACCTGCTTGTTTAACATTTATGTCAAAGGGTTTGGTAATCTGGAACAGTAGAGATAACAGTAGATAATAGTTTGGTATTGTTGAACAGATCTTAGTCGTAGACAGAACATTATTCCCCTTTAGGATGAACTGCCTTTGTGTTAAGTCTGCCATTGTAAAAGTCTTTGTCTGAAGTCCAAAAAGTCTTGGACATAACACAGGGAAGAAAATTTGAAATTCTCAAAATTATCGTTATATACAGGTTCACTCAAAAGCAAATTATTGTTATAGACAAGTTCGATATACACTAAAACTATAGGAAATCCACCGGGACCGTAGAAAATATCGTTATAAACAAGTTTATCGTTATAGACAATATCGTTATACACAGGTTTCACTGTATATATATAATTCCTACATTAAGTTTACTTTGAAAGTGAAACTTTGTAGTTATTTTCATCACATTGCTAATTTTTCCTAGTAAAATACTTAGATATTTTCATAATTTGTCTATCATTTAATTTTTTGCTGTTTACTTACATGTTAATTTCTCTTTTGTAGTTATGTATACTTTAATTAAAGTGAAACTAAATAGTAAAGAAGTAGCACATTTGCAAGTTAAGAAAATTCGTAAAATGCTTTTTAAAATAGGTAAGTTGAAAGTTTCACCTATTATTTAATTCTTCATATAATCTATGGTAATTTTTTGTTTCTACAAAATTTAAAATTTTCTTTTTATTGTATTCATTTATTTTACATAAATTATTATTTCATTTATTTATTTTTGTGAAAATGTAGTGCACAAAACAGCTAAGCATGAATGCTAACATGAATTATTTATATACTGTTTTATTTGATATCTTGATTCTTGTTTATTTATTTGATTTGATTTTTACAGCACACGCACTTATATACACTGATACATTTCGCAAACTTTAACTTATCTTCAATCTTTTAGGAATGTTTTCTGCTTTTATATTACTTTTCATAACATGTAGTTTTGCTTGCCATGCTTACGATTTTATGAATCGGAAGGAATGGGATGAAAGCCTGAGAGAATATATTGTGTAAGTTCTTTGATTTATTTAAAATTTACTTTTCCATATCAAAATTTTTAATATTGTATTTTATTTATAATATAAAAAGTAGGAAAATGCTTTAATTTTAAATTATCTTTTATTAATTAATCCTACCCATCTCAGTGTGGTTATAATTTTAACCTCCAACATTTAAAATGAGAATAATACTTGCTGTACAGCAACTAAAGTGTAAGAACTGGTTTTGCTCTTGTTTGAGCTCATCAACATCAAATAGCCATTCCTACATTGGCACCAAGAAAGTTTGTTATAATTTAAAATTTTGCAAACCTATATAGTAGCCAACAAAGCCAGTCTGATTTCAAATAGAATATTGATCTGCATGAGGTCATTGGACCTGCACAATTCAAGCTCTGTGTTCTATAAATTTTATGCCTGTTTAATGACATCGTATAATTTGACACCAGTACAATGATATAATGGCTTTGTTAGTCAACATAAAGGTTTAGAAAATTGAAAGTTTATAACTACTAATTTTGTTACTAGTACAGTTAATAACCATTTGCACTAGTTGCTGCATTGAGACTACGGTTCCAGCTTTAAAATATAACCTATTGGTGGTTTTGTAACTGTCGTGTAAATGTAGTGTCCCTCAATTACAAGGATTCAAGCTGCAGTTCATGGGAAGTAGTAGAACTGAGTTCACTCTCTCACTGTCTTGTAGTGGTGTACATATCAGATTTTCTTGGGTTTTTTCCATGTCTTAAATCAGTCTCCATTAGAAAATATAAATGAGTTCTTTAGCAATATGTCTATGTTTGACTTTCATAATAAATATTTCTTAATACATTAATTGGTTCATTGTCACCTATGCAACTCAAATCATAAATAACTCAATAAACACTAAAATAAACCAATTCCATTTTTTAAAAATAATTTCAGATCATCGACACTGGGAAATAAAGAGTTTTTTTCAATTTTGAAAGAGAAGCTGTGTGACATAAGTTGCACATTATAGTAAACATGTTCTTAGTATTTTCATATTTTTTTAATTTATAACCACCTAAAATTCTGAAGATTAATGTTCCCTCAAGTGTAATTCATTCATTTATCCTTTTAGTTAGAGTTATTCATAATTTAGCTGAAGTATCTATGTGCTAACTCCTTTTATCTTATGAATGAAACCTTGCATCTTAGTGTACTGGCCGTCAAATTGTGACTTAAACAGAGGCTATTCAATTTTTATTTATTACTAGCAGCATACCCGTTCTTTGTACGGAGTATATAGCTTATATAAAGAAACTTAAAATTCACAATCATGTGCAAATTCCTATAGTATACTAAATGATTTTTAATCAAAATATTCTGTTAAAATATTTAATTTAATGCTCCTAAAAAGAAGATTAAGAATCTCTGTTCTCGCTATACAAAATTATCTTCACTGGCACATTTGAAAAATAAAACAGCCTGGCCCCTTTTGTAAGCAAATTTACAAAAAATATGTAATTGAATCAATATATGCAAAATAAAAGTGTTAAAATTGTATGGGACCCGTACTACTTATATACACGAATATTAGAAGACTAGCCGCCTTTGGCGACCAGCCTGTTCGCTACCCTTGAAAATTCTGACCGTGGCAAACTCGTTGGCGCGACCTACCAGAAAGGTGTAAGGTAACTGCTTGGAAGGCCAGGAAGTGCCACACAATTTAGACCGGAACCCAATGGGGGAGGCATCCAAAGAGACCGTACCCTCCTTCCCCTACCACAAACCTCTCGGAAGGACTTGCAGTCCCACACGTTTAACGTGATCGTACTCCGCGTGAACACGGCTGCAGTTTTGGCAATGGCGGGAATCGAACCCGGGCCTACCGAGTGAAATTCCCGCGCGCTAACCACTGGGCTACCGTGCCATCCGCGACAATCTCCATAACTTTATTTTTATTCGGCAATTTTGGGAATCGAACCCGGGCCTACCAAGTGCAAATCCCGCGCACTAACCACTGGGGTACTTCACCCTCCGCGATATTCTTCATAACTTTCTTTTTATTCACCCAATTTAGACCGGAACCAAGTGGGAGAAGCATCCACAGGGACCGTACCCTTCTTCCCCTACCACCAACCTCTCGGAAGGACTTACAGACCCACATGTTTAACGTGATCGTACTCCGCGTAAACACGGCGGCAATTTTGGGAATCGAACCCGGGCCTACCGAGTGCAATTTCCGCGCGCTAACCATTGGGCTACTTTGCCCTACGCGACAATCTCCATAACTTTCTTTTTATTCATCCAATTTAGACCGTACCCTCCTTCCCCTACCACCAACTTCTCGGAAGGACTCACGGACCCACATGTTTAACGTGATCGTACTCCGCGTAAACACGGCGGCAATTTTGGGAATCGAACCCGGGCCTACTGAGTGCAATTCCCGCGCGCTAACCACTGGGCTTCTTCGCCCCCAGCGACTATCTCCATAACATTCTTTTTATTTACCCAATTTAGAACGGAACCCAGTGGGAGAGGCATCCACAGGGACCGTACCCTCCTTCCCCTACCACCAACCTCTCGGAAGGACTTCCGGACCCACATGTTTATCGTGATCGTACTCCGCGTGAACACGGCGGCAGTTTTGGAAGTGGCGGGAATCGAACCCGGGCCTACCGAGTGCAATTCCTGAGCGCTAACCACTGGGCTGCCTCGCCCTCCACAACTTTCTTTATATTCACCCAATTTAGACGGGAACCCTGTGAGGGAGGCATCCACAGGGACCGTACCCTCCTTCCCCTACCACCAACCTCTCGGAAGGACTTCCGGACCCACATGTTTATCGTGATCGTACTCCGCGTGAACACGGCGGCAGTTTTGGAAGTGGCGGGAATCGAACCCGGGCCTACCGAGTGCAATTCCTGAGCGCTAACCACTGGGCTGCCTCGCCCTCCGCAACTTTCTTTATATTCACCCAATTTAGACGGGAACCCTGTGAAGGAGGCATCCACAGGGACCGTACCCTCCTTCCCCTACCACCAACCTCTCGGAAGGACTTACGGGCCCACATGTTTAACGTGATCGTATTCCGCGTGAACACTTCGGCAGTTTTGGCAGTGGCGGGAATCGTACCCGGGCCTACCGCTAACTTCCCGCGCGCTAATTTACAATTTAAAATGACCATATGCTCTCTAAGCTCTTAATTCCATCATCCTCATTCCATTGTTCCATCATTTAAAATATCCATAAAATTTAAATATCCATCGTTCCATCATTTAAAATATCCATAAAATTAAAATATCCATCGTTCCATCATTTAAAATATCCATAAAATTAAAATATCCATTTAAAAAATCCATATCGTTCCATCATTTAAAATATAAATATAATAATTTCTACAGTGCATATGTTAAGCTCTTATTTCATTTAAAATCGGAAGCGCGGGAAACGGAAAGTAAAAACTAATTCGGTTTCTTATTGTCCCACCCATCGCTATGCATATACAGAACCGTGACGTCACCTCCACCTTGACGTCCCCACCCACCACCTTCCCTGCTTCAGCGGGGGAGAAACGAAGCGGCACGCCGAGCGGAACGCCGAGAAATTTAAAATCATGACGTCTTTAAAATTGCGATCCTGAAGGCAATTTTCATTATTTCTGGACCAGATTAGACTTGTAAGAATGCCAGATATTTCAGCTTTCTAAAAATGTAAATTATTAGTCGAAATTATGAGTACTTTTTACTATGCGAGAATTTAAAAACCAAAAATCGTTTTTTTGAGCCAAAAGTGACTTTTGTTTTAAAATCTTTAAAAAATATTACAAATCGAAATGGAGATTTGAAATTGATATATTTTTACTCGCAATTGTCTGCTCTTTCCGATGGTGTCAGTTGTTTTTTTCTACGACGTCTGGATCGTGGAGAAAAAAGGGCAAAAAAAGGTCGAAATCGCATAAAACATTAAATAAATAAAAAAATAATTAGAATTTTGAAAATCGGTTTTCACGTGTCCCCTTCCCTCCCCCCTGGGTCTCCGATTGCCAAATTTCGTAGCTCTCCGACGCGCGGTCGCGAAACGTATAGTGTATAAGACAGACACACAGACACACACACACACAGACATTGCCTTTTATTATTTAAGATATAACCTGTATTAGTAGATTACATGCATAAATTAAAAATATCAATAAACCCTTAATCTTTAAACCTGAAGGCAGTAATTGATTCCAATATATGCCAAAATGAAAGTGCTAAAATTATATGGGAAGATATACCTGTACTACTTATAATGTCATAGATTAGAAGATACGTCCGAGTGTTAGTAGAAGATTACCCGTATTGCAATATGAGTCTCAAAAATATTTGCCAAAATAAAACAGATTACGTAATAAATTGAAAATATCAATAATTCCCATAATCTTCATACCAGAAGATCTTACTTAATTCCAATATATGCCAATTTATGTAAAAATATATGTCAATATACCTGTACTACTTATAATCTCGTAGATTAGAAGATATACCCATACATTTGTAGAAGATTACTTGTACAATGTACAATATATGAGTTTCAACAGTTTTTGCCGCAATAAAACAATGGCATAATAACTTTAAAATATTAACATAATATAATTATATATATTAATATAATTATAAATTATATTAATATATATAATCAAATTATATTAATATATATAATCAAATTATATATATTAATATAATTTGAAAATATTAATAATCTCTGAATCAATAATCCCCGAAAATATCAATAATAATAATGTTTAAACCTGAAGACCGTAATTGATATTATCCAGTCAAAAATGCAATGGCAATAAAATTCATTTTATATACATATCTTCTTTATTCAAATCGAAAAAGATTTAATAAAAATCGGCTGCCACATAAACACATTGGATTTAAATCCGTTGCTGAAGAGACATGATATCATTTGCTTTAAATAAATTGGTGGAAAAAATATTGCCTGAATAATGCTATCTCTATGGAAGGTTTGGCAACATTTTTGTCTATTTAGCGACTTTTTAAAAAATCGCCAAATTTATCGCCAAGTAGGACTGTAAAACTGACAGTCCCACTTGGCGACAAATTGATGAAACATCATTACAAATTTTAGCGATATCAAAATTTAGCGATATTTCCGTCAATCTGGCAATGTTTAAGAAACGTTGCCAAGTTAGTGATATCTCACCAATTTTGTAGCTCTGAATTTGCAGATTTGAATAAAACATCCTGATCCCGTTTGTATATACTAAATGAAAACATTAAAATCGTATTAGAAGATATACCCGTTCTACTCTTTTTCTGTTTCAATAATCGGCTAAATGAACTTATTGGCTGAACACAATATATAATTTTATTAGCTAAACACAATATATAAGCTTGAAAACTCTTTGCCAAAATAAAGGAAAGTGACGTATCTGCAATTAATATAATTAAAAGAAAATTCAAACCTTTCATTTATAAGATATATTTTTATATCCATTTATTTATTATTTAAATCGAAAAAATGATAATAAACATTAACAAATGCATTTAAATTAAATAACCATTTTGATTTCTTAATACTTTTCATTGCTGATTAAAAACTTGTGAAAAATAAACCATGATGATAGATTTTCCATTTAAATTCATGTTTCAAACATTCATGGTTTTTCTATCACTTTGAGGAGTAGATTGTTCCGGAAGCGTTCCTAAGTGGATCGCCCCAGAAGCGTTCCTGAGTGGATCGCCCCGGAAGCGTTCCTCGTCAAACACACACTCTGTTTTATTATAAGTAGAGATAATATGTGAGTAACTGGCTGACAAATGCATTTAAATTAAATAACCATTTTGATTTCTTAATACTTTTCATTGCTGATTAAAAACTTGTGAAAAATAAACCATGATGATAGATTTTCCATTTAAATTCATGTTTCAAACATTCATGGTTTTTCTATCACTTTGAGGAGTAGATTGTTCCGGAAGCGTTCCTAAGTGGATCGCCCCAGAAGCGTTCCTGAGTAGATCGCCCCGGAAGCGTTCCTCGTCAAACACACACTCTGTTTTATTATAAGTAGAGATAATATGTGAGTAACTGGCTGACCATTTTTCCAGACATTTCATCATTTTTACCATTCACAGAAATCTTCTTTTGATTTATGAAGTGTTAATATTCTTTTGAAATACAGACCCAATTTTATCTCCTGATTTTTTACTCTAATTATGCTGACAAGCTTGAATATTTAGAATTCTCAATGCAAATATATCTTATGCATTGCATCTTGGACCGATACAATGGATTGCGACTTTGAACAAGTGTTGTATGTTCTGCTCCTTATATAGTCTAATATTTCAATCAATAACAAAAATCTGATGTGGGTAGCACATGACTTTCCCTGCAGACTCAAATTCATTTTTACTCATTGACTCAAAGTCAATTAGTTTTTTGTTGGAGTGGATACATACATTGCACAGCAGACATACACGCGGACACACCGACACTCACACAGATGTCACATTAAAAGTGGTTGTAACGTGTTCCAGGGGTCCCAAAATGTGTAAATCCGTCAAAAACTCAAGCTGCGATTTTCGACCCGATTCCAATACTTTCCCTATACGTTATCCTGTATTACAGAGAAAGTAAAAATATCAGTGCTGAATGTATCGTATTTTAGAGCTGTTTAAATAACATTGTATTTCAGTTGGGAAGTGTTCCATAATCAATGCTTTATGCATGATTGATCATTCTTGTCATATATTATAGCTGTACAAAATCTGAAATATTTCAGTCCCAAATCGTCTCCTAATTAAGATTAACAAACAGGTGGAAAAGTATATGATACCGCTCAGCCATTTATAAGCTGTCATATTAGGCAGACAGGCAGAGAAAGGGTTTTCACTTGTCGTTATTCCTCATTTCCTTTAGGGCGATAAAACTTACATCAGATTATTCCTTAGACTCTTTCATTGCCAGAAAAAAAAATCTGATGGGGGCAGCACATGAATTTCTCTGCAGACTCAAATTCATATTTTATTTATTTCTGTAAGAACTCATTAAATTGAGTTTAATTTCACAAAATGACATTAAATTTGCATTTTTAATTCAATTTCTGCTTTTATTTGGTAATTGGACATTTTTCCAAAGGCGACATAAAAAAATGCGAAAAATCTCAAATATCTCGAGAACGGTTAGTCCTAAAGTAATAGAGTTGTTCTTATTCTTTTCCCAGTCAAAAATTACGTATAAAACAAGCATTTAATTGATACATTTGAACATACGTAGTCTTTTTTTAGACATTGGCGATTTTTGCGGGCCATTTCGTAAAAAAAGGCAGGTTGTTCTTTTCCAAATTGTACCAAAATCTAATCAGAACCAGAGTATCCCACATGTGATTTACCTACCAAATTTTGTGAAATTTGGTCAATTTGTATTTCAGCTAGAGTGAATACATGAGATTTTTGCGAGCCATTTCGCAAAAAAGGCGGGTTTTTTTTTTCTGAATTGTACCAAAAACTAATCAGCACCAGGGTCACACCCAAGGGTCTTACCTACCAAATTTTATAAAATTCGGTCGTCCATTAGTTTTTGAGTTAGAGTGGATACATACATTGCACAGAGACACACACACAGATGTCACGCCAAAAATAGTTTTTTCACATTCTTGATGTCTCGAAACGTGTAGATCCATCGAAAATTCGAGTTGCGATTTTCGACATGATTCCAATACTTTTCCTATACATTACCATGTATTGCAGGGAAAGTAATAAAATATGTCTGTGTATCATCTGTAATAAAATATCTAAGCAACCCATAGACATGAAATTTTGTACAGAGATACCTCAACTCCCAAAAGGAAATGCCTTGTCAAGGTTTGTTTTTAATTTGGAATTAATTTAAAAGTTAGGAATTTAAATAAATTCTATCCTATCCCAATACAGCAGCCCATTTTGATTGTTAGGGCCATTTATTGCATGTTGCTAAAATTAAAACTATTTTTGAATTTTATATACATTTCAAAAGGGGCATGATCAGCTCTTTCACTTTTGGCTCATCGTACATATTGATAAGAACAAAAACGAAATGAAACGGGCCTAACCCACTGGAAAATCTCAAAGCAATCCCATTAGCAGTATTCAGGTTTAACTTTCCCTCCTGAGATTCAGCAACTTTTTTGGCTTGCTTTAAATTTTGTTGATGACACCCATCTATAATGTAAAAATGTCTAAAAATGTTGGGGTTCAAATTCTGATATTGTAACAGCTTTAAATTAAAAATATTCTGATAAATGTGGTGTTCAGGTCCAAGAATTTATTAATACAGTCAGACCTGTCTATCTCGAATCTCGTGGGAATGAAAAATAAATTCGAGATAGAGAGGTTTCGAAAAGTAGAGAGTGAAAATAACTCATCTATTACATACCTTACTAAAAATAATCATGCAATAATTTCTGATGCCTAATTTTGTTTGACTCGACAATTTTTTTAAGGTTAGCAATAGCTGCGAATCCATTCTGACTAATATCCTCCAGGGATTCAAGGAAAATTCTCAACTTTTCAATAGCCTTTGTTGTATGGTAACTTTAGGTGAATCTGTCTCCACTATTTCATCACCATCATCATCCGAAATTCCTCTCACGTCGCCTATGATTTCCGTATCTGTCAACATTCCGCATTTTGTCAAGGAATCGGCCACATCCAAGAAGGTTTCGAATGAAATGTCTAAATTAAGTCTATTCTTGATGATCATCCATTCTTCCGAATTTACTTCATTGGCTTCATCATGGCAATGCTCGTTTGTTGTTCTTGCTCTTCCTCATTATTCCTCCAGTTTTTAGGAAACAATTCATGATCATCTTCTCCATAACATTTCTCCAAGCATAGTCTGTCATCTTCATTGCATCCAAAACATTGATGTTGGGAATGGTATTTCCTTCATCGATGGCGTCTAGAGGTTTTCGAACCAGTTCTCGTCTGTATCCCACTTTGAAACTTTGAATAATTCCTTGATTGAGGGGTTACAGCTTGGATGTAGTGTTAGGAGGCAAAAACTTTATAGTGACTTTTGTTAGAGTAGGGAAGTTGGAATGAGCATTGCAGTTATTGATGAACAGAAGAATTTTTCTTTTTTTGAAACCCATAGATTTGTTAATTTCTTTCAACCAGTCACTAAAGATTTCGCTGGTCATCCAGGCTTTCTTATTTGCTCTGTATGAAAAAAGAAACGATTTCACTTTCGAGAGACATCTGGGCTTTGCAGAATGACCGATCATCAGTGGTGGAAGTTTTTCACTTCGATCTTGATTAGCCTCTAAAAGTACAGTTGCACATACTTTACTCTGTTTACCACTTCAGCACTCTTCTCCCTTGAATGTCGCTGTTTTGTTGGGTAAACATTGAAACAATAGACCTGTTTTATCGTCTTTGAAGACATCCATTGGCTCATAGCCTTTCAGCAGGGAAGGGAGCTCCTTGATCCACTCTTCGCAAACACTTTGAGATACAGACGCACTTTCACTGCGTAGTTTTCTTAAGACAATGTCGTGTCTCCTTTTGAAGCTCTCAAGCCACCCGTTGCTGGCTTTAAATTCGCTGCTATGGCCAAGTTCTTTTGCAAAATCTTCAGCTTTCCTGTAGCATCATTCCCCTGATAGGACCCCCTTGATCATGACATTGTACAAATCATTTTCTCACACACTCGTCAATATCTGGGAAAGTACATTCTTGACTTTTTTTCACTTTCTTATTGTTTTCAAAGTTTCTCTCTACTGAATCTCTGTTCTTTATTATTGTTGAAAGAGTACTCAGCAGAATACCAAACTTCATTGCAACTTGATTCTTTTTAAGTAGCAGATTTCCATCCAAAAATTTTTAAATTTTCATTTTTTCTTCAATTGAAAGAACATTTAACTTCCTTTTTCTTGCCCGTCATTTACTTGACTTAACGTTGCAATCACAAACTACGTTACTAACTCCACAAATGGATGAGCAAAACTAACCAGTTGCTTATCAGTTCATTAGTTACCCTACACTCCCATTATTCAAAGTTCCCAGTCCCTCCTAAAAGGGCCAACGGAAGTTCCGGTAACTTTGTGGATTCCCGAGAAATTTGCAACTTGCACCTGTCTTCATTCTACCTTCCTACCATCTACACATGATGTCGTGACTGTTACTATGCAAGGAATGTTTCTTAACTGCAATTTCCACTGCTGAAATATGGCCACTAAATTTGGAATTTGTATAATTAACGCTTCATGCCGTAATTCGAGAGTTTTGCCGTAATGGAGGTTTTGGGAGAACATTTTTCAAGATAAACATGGAAAGTATATTGAATTTTGGCTAAAAAGGCAGGGAAATAAATAAATTTCGAGATAAACAGGGTTCGGTTTTCAATATAAACAGGGTTCGAGATGACATGTTTGACTGTATTTAGAGTGTTCTTTGAGACTTCATTTAAATTTTAATTGGTTTATTTTGCATATTTCATAAAATTTTTATGACATCTGAAATTGCACAAATGTAATGGCTTTTTCTAAGCCATTTATAAAATAAATGTTTATTGCATTATCTTTAAAACTAAATTCGCTGCCGTACAAAGAATTAATATTTTTTGTTCATTGACATCATATTGGTGGGAGTGTTGAGAAGGAGAGCTGGCACCTAAATAAAAAAATCTGATGTGGGCAACACATGACTTTCCTTATATAATGTAATGAATTTACTACTTTTACAGTAAAAAAATATATTTTTCTTATAGTAGATACTAATATTCTTTCCAAGATATTGAATTTTCGACAATTAGTCGTCATTTTCATTGATTTAGCATCATTTTTATCCATTTGGCGAGATTTTCATTAATTTGGCAACATTTCAAAAAAGTCGCCAAGTTGGCGACATTCCGCCAAATTCGTCGCCAAAATCTCGCCAAGCGTTATGCACTAAGAAAAAAGTTATTCTTACAGCAGATAAATGACTATTGGCGTTCAAATACAAAAGTATTATTCAAAGTATATTTTTTCATGAATGGAACGAGCTAGATCCACGAGAATGATGTCATTCAATTTATCGCATGGTATTACATATGAAAAGTGAACATGTTTCTCAATAGGAATTTTTTTTATGTGATTTTTTCATAATTTTTTTGAAAAATGTACAATATCTCGAGAACGGTTCATGTTAGTGTTCTAAAATTTATGCCAATCGTTTTCTAAAGAAAAATTACATAAGAAATGTCTATTTGCGTAACTTTATTAGCGGTTTTGATTTTTTTGGCGATTTTTTCAAAATTTCATTCGAAAATTTAGGGGGGTTCTGAACATTCGATTACGTATAAAAACAATAGGATTCCAGTGTTTACGGATTGTGATTTTTGTACCAAATTTGGTTCGAATCGGTCCATTCGTTCGTCAGTTATCGTCTCCACAGACTCACTGACACACACACACACACACAGACATCACTTAAAAAATGTTTGATTCGTGATCAGGGATGCTTGAAACGTGCTCTCCCGTCGAAAACTCGAATTCGAATTTTCGACCCCGTCACAATACTTTCCTTATACATTATGTATATAAAGAAAGTAATAAAGTCCCATTGATAAGGAACCAAAAAGAGATCTGTAGCTAGGTTTTTATAGAAACTCTCAAAAGTCTGATTATTTAAAATTTACTTTGTAACTGGCATTGCTCATAATTTACAGCAGGGATTCATTTAACCAATATCAGCCCTGTCATTTCTGAAAAATTTTAATGAATGAATGAATTTATTAAATCCTGGCCAATGTCAGGTAAATTTTCTAGTTAAGAATAAGTTTTGATTATTTCTAATCTCTTCAATATATTCAAAAGGAAAGTATTAGCAGTATCCTTTGGTAATTTTGTCATCAATATTTTATGTAATCCATGCTGGTCAAAACAGTATCCGATTTCCACTCTTTATTCATGTCCCTTAGGTCATGCAGACAATTATTTCTTAAGGACAATAGGCCCAGTCACACAAGTGCCAAAGCAACGAATTGGATAGCGGACATCAGGATACTAGAGGGGCCCAGTAATGCTAGAGATTTGAATTCTATCAAAAATTTGTAGACTATATAGGAATTACATATTAATTTAGCAAAATTACCTCTCTTAATGAGCTTTGGTCACCAGCTTATGCAGCAAGGAAGTTAATTTGACTTAATTAAGACCTTGTCTGCAGCTTGATTGTTTTCATGTTACATTTATTTGTAATGAAAATGAGACCTAAAAATCAAAGAAATTCTAGAGTTGAGTGCAGATTAGGAAATATGAAAGTAAGTCATTCAAAACATGACCTTCATTTTACATTCTAATTATTGAAATTGACTCCAAATGACTTTTCTAGTATATCTCCATTATATTCAGAATTGCATAAAAGTTTATATTTAGTTAAATTATGATGTGACAAATCATTTGATCACATCAAATTTGGCTATGCCATTTGAAATTTCAGAAATAATATAAACATGGCCCTCATACGAATGAAATGCAGAGATATTTATTTACAGCTGACAGTATTCAAAGTCTAATTATACTTTCAGTTTGACTGTAGGACTTGAGAGACATGAATAACAGATGAAATTTAGATGCCTTATTGTTCAACTGTACATAGGACCTAAACCTAGATTTTACACACCAAGTTTTAACAAAATCCTGATTTCACCTCTGTAAAGTCCATACATTCAAAACACAAAAGTCAATATTATTAAATATTACTATATCGTGGTTTTAATATTTATTTATTTTTTATTAATGTGCATTTATCTGGATATTTTTTCATATCACAGTTGAAAGCAGGTTCCTGTTAAAGAAAAAATTACTATAGTGATAATCGATTTAATGCAATATGCACCAATCTTTACAAAAATAGATTGATTGTTTAATTAAAAGTAAAATCTGCCATCAAAAAATTTCATTACAACGATTTATTATGATATTCCTTTTTTTTTTTTTTTTTTTCCCTTAAATGCAAACTGTTGTACTTTGATCCTTAATCATTAATTTATTAATATAATCTTTTAGTTGCCTGGCTATGAACTCTGCAAATACTTATTCAAGTCTTGAAGAGTTGCCCAAATGTCATATGAAAAGTAAGCCAAATATTGCAGTTGTTCGTCTTCATCTCATTTGCTTCTTTGGATTTGGAATCACAATGTCACTCTGGGTCTGGACTAGAGCATCTGTTGAATCATGGAAGCGTTTTTTCTATGGGTAATTTATTTGATTTGCTTTACTTAAAATAGCCACACGTTCATAGTCAGATATTACAATTTTCAAAATAAATTAAAGTTTATTTTCAAATTCTGTGACATTTTAAAATACAAATATCCAGAAATTGACTTTGTGCTTTTGAGCATATAGAGGCCCTTCAGTATGAGTTGTTGAAGATTAAAAATCCCATTTCATATGGCAAAGAGACTTCCTACAGACAATTTCACATGAGATGATTACAAATACTTTGTAGGAAGGTATCTTCTAATTGATACTAACAAATAATGTTCCCATTTAGTAGTGGTCCGGGACCATTGAATTTTCCATTGAATTAGTAAGATTGCAATTTCACTGGTTCCCCAGACCAATAAGTCTTTTGGATATGAAAAATTTTGTGAATTTTTCTTTTCCCTGGAGAACCCCAATATAATCCAGCAAACTTCCTGGTAGCATATACAGACAGAATTCAAATTGTGCTTGAAAATAGCAATGGTATGCAAAATTTGTGTTGTTTTTTTTTTTCTTTATTTAAATTTGATAATATATATATAAGTGGTAAGATAAGGTAGTGAAATAAAAGTCACTTACCTTTATTACATCTTTTTGAAGGTAGCGCCTCTTGATCCTTGAGCTATATAATTTGATAAGGAATCACGGCACAGGATTTTTCCGCACAGTGACTACTACTGTAACAATTTTAAATTATATTTTAATTATGCATTATTAATTTACAGTATTATGTACAGATGATATTATTTACATTCAGTTCTTGCAAGAGTACGACTATAAACGTCAGAGTCTGTGAGAGGGTTGAGTTCTGTTTTGAAGATGAAGGGTTTGCAGGAGGTTGGCGAGAAAGTGAGAGTCACAAATTGTTTTTTATCGCTCAAACGGCGATTCATCACAGATATCCAACACCCCTACTTGATGTGAGCCGTATTGAGACCAATTTTGTTTCTAAGTGTCTGAAATTGTGGTCTTCCAAGTGGTTTTGTGAACATATCTGCTACCATTTCATTGCTTCTGCAATACTCTAGCTCTATTTGTTTCTTTTCTTGGAGATCCCTTAGGTAGTGATGTTTAATGTCAATGTGTTTTGTTCTTGAACTGTTTTTATTGTTTTGTGATAGTATGATACAGGATTTATTGTCTTCATACAGTGTTATAGGTAAAATTTGCTTTAGTCCGAGATCTTCCGTTAGTCCAATTAACCATTGTGCTTCTTGCGCTGCATTTGCTGCTGCCACGTATTCTGCTTCTGTGGAGGATAAAGCAATGCAATTTTGCCTTTTTGAATTCCACGATATTGTACTATTTCCAATTTGAAATATGTATCCACTTGTTGATTTTCTCGATATCTTATCATTTCCCCAGTCGGCATCGGTGTATCCTTTAAGGACTGGTTCTTTGTTTTTAGAGATTAGGAGTTTCAGATCTTTTGTAGTTATTAGATATCTTATTACTTTTTCTATGGCTGTCCAATCTTTTTGTCTAGGTTTTTCATTTCTTCTGCTTAGTAAGTTGATTGAGTTTGCAATGTCTGGTCTAGTAATTGTGGCTATATACAGTAATGCCCCTACTGCTTTTCTGTATCTGGTATTATCTTCTAAGACATCATCATCATCATCATCATCATCATCCATTTTGCAGTAGTCTGTGTTCATTGGTGTATAGGTTGGTTTTGAGTCTTGTATAGAGAAATTTTCTGCAATATCTTCAATTTTGCTCTTCTGAGATAGTGTGAAATCTCCATTATTAGATCTTTCAATTTTGATTCCAAGATAATAGCTAACTTCTCCTAGGTCTTTGACTTCAAATTATTTTTTCAAGTTTCTGATGATTTCTTGAATTGTTTTTTCATTTTTACTTGATATAAGGATGTCATCAACGTATAAGATGATATATACAGGTTGTTCATCATTTCTTATGAAAAGACAAGGATCTGCTTTACTCTGTTTGAATGAGTTTTCTTGTAGTTTCTCTCCAATTTTTAAGTTCCAAGCTCTTGCTGCTTGTTTTAGTCCATATATGGCTTTTCTTAGTTTGCATACTTTATTATCTTGCAATTTGTTATAACCCACTGGTTGATCCATATAGATTTCTTGTTCTAAATCACCATGGAGGAATGCTGTTTTTATATCAATGTGGTGAACTTTCATATTCTTATGTGCTGCTGCTGCTAGGAATGTTCTTATCGTTGTATGCTTTACGACTGGTGCGAATGTTTCGTCGTAATTTGTGCCGAATTTTTGACTGAAGCATTTTGCAACTAGTCTGGCTTTGTATCTTTCAATTTTTCCATCTGCATTCAGCTTCGCTTTAAATGTCCACTTGCATCCTATGGTTTTTCTTCCTTTGGGTAAATCTACTAATTCCCATGTGTCATTATTTTCTAGGGAATTTATTTCTTCTTTAGTTGCTTCCATCCATTTCATTCTTTCTTCTGGTTCCAAAGTTTGCATTTCTTCCCAGTCTTTTGGTTCAATGACTTTTGTACCTTCAGTATAGTAACCAAATCTTTCTGGAGGTTGTCCTTTATTTACTCTTTCTGATCTCCTTGGTTCTTTAGTTTCAGATTCATGAATTTCTGTAATAGGAATTTCTACCTTTTCTTCTTTTATTTCTTCTATGAACCTTACTGTTCTACTGATTATTATGTTATTTTCTCCTACTTTAATTCGGTAACCTTTGCTCCTGTTTTCATATCCAACAAAGATTCCTTCGATGGCTTTGTCATCGAGTTTTCCTCGCTTTGTTTTATCTATGTAAGCGAATGCTTTACAGCCAAATATTTTAATATGGGATAGATCGGGTTTTCTTCCCGTCCACAGTTCGTGTGGTGTTTTCTTGTTTAGTTTTGTGGGCAAGCGATTCTGTAAATAGTTTGCAGTGTTAACTGCTTCACCCCATTATTTATGTGGTAATCCTGCTTCCAATAGCATGCATCTAGTCATTTCTATTAAACTACGGTTTTTCCTTTCACTTATTCCGTTTTGTGACGGTGAGTGAGGTACAGTAACTTGATGATGGATCCCGTGATCCTTTAGGTAGTCTTCAATTTCCTTACTAATATATTCTCCCCCATTGTCAGATCTTAGTGTATTTATTTCTCTTCCAAATTTATTTTTAGTCGTTGCTATGTATTCCTTAAGTTTGGTATAGACTTCACTTTTCTTTGAAATGAGATAAATCATAGTGAAACGACTGTAATCATCTACAAATGTAAGAAAATATAATTCCCCGCTGAACGTAGGAGTACGCATTGGTCCGCAAATATCTGAATGTACTAATTCAAGTGCTTTTGTTGCTCTGTATTTGCTTTCTTTAGGGTAAGGTAATTGAGATATTTTTCCTTTGATACAGTTGTCACGTGTATTCTCATGTTGACACTTATCAATCTGTATTCCGTCAGCTAGTTTTTCAGAAATTAACTGTTTTATGGCATCTTTATTTCTATGACCAAGTCTTTTGTGCCATGTTTCTATGCAATTTTTATTTTTGCATTGTAAGGCAAGATGTGTTGAAGTATTTTCATTATTATCCCTTTCCGCCATGACTTCGTATAAACTATCATGTGCCCTAGCTTCTAAGCATACACTTCCATTTTTCATAATTGTGCATTTGTTTTCCTCAAATATAACTGTACAACCATTTTGAGTTGCCATTTTAACTGACATTAGATTACTTTCTAATTCAGAAACGTGCAAAACATTTTGTAGTCTTATTTTATTTTCCGATTTCTTGGTTAAATTTACGCATTCACCAGAACCCTTAGCTTGTAACTTATTTCCATTCGCGACAGTAATCGTGTTTAGAGCTTCATAGTTTATTTCCTTGAAGAAATCTGGGTCATTATGCGCTGATGCCCCCGAGTCTATGAGCCAAGTACAGCAAAGATTGTTTACATTTCTTGCTGCGAATGTAACATCGTCTGAAGAGAGCGATTTTTTTTTTTTTTTTTTTTACAAATCAGAGCTGTAATAAGAGCCAAAGTGCCCGCTTGTTTTCGAGATGTGCCTGGTGAGTCATCACCTGATTCGCCTTTCGTTTCAACAAAGAAAGAAGACTTTTGCTTGGGTTTAATATAATTCTTTGAGGGATATTTCTGAAAGTTGGGATTCTTATTTTTAAGATGCCAGCATTCGGATTTAAAATGACTCTGTTTTTGACAATATGTACAAAATTTATTTTCTCGATTTTTATTTCTGTTCGATTTTGTAAGCTTTAGATGGTTCATTTATCGAGTTTTCTTTTCTTCGATTGTACTCATCTATTAATTTTCCTCTAATGAAATCCGGAGTTAATTCATCTTCCGGTCTCGCCTCAAGAGCGGTAATAAGTCCGTCGTAACTTCTTGGTACTGAACATAGTAGTAGTGCTGATATATGAGAATTACTTGTATTTTCACCAATAGCTCGTAGCTTATCGATTAGCTCTAACATGTTTACAATGTGCGTGTTCATGTTACCACCTTCTTCCAGCTTAGTGCTGTAGAGTTTTCTCAGTAAAAAGAGTTTACTTGAGAGATTTGACCTTTCATGAATTTTTCTGAGAGCTTCCCATGTAGCTTTAGCAGTGGTTTCATATTTAACATGAATAATTTGATTATCCTCAATACATAAATTTATTAGTGCGTGTGCCTGTTTGTCGGATTTTTGCCACTTCGCCGTTATCAGATCAGGAGATTCATCTTGTATAATATTATACAGATCTTCTTTTATTAGATACATTTCCATTTTAAATTTCCATGTGGCATAGTTAGTTGCATTTAATTTTGCAATATGAGTGCTGTCTTTTATGAGAGACATTTTGTTACAAATTATTTTTTCAAGGATGTTTATTCGAGAGACGTCAGTCTCATAATCTGTTGGGTTTTTTTTCTTTATTTAAATTTGATAATATATATATAAGTGGTAAGATAAGGTAGTGAAATAAAAGTCACTTACCTTTATTACATCTTTTTGAAGGTAGCGCCTCTTGATCCTTGAGCTATATAATTTGATTAGGAATCACGACACAGGATTTTTCCGCACAGTGACTACTACTGTAACAATTTTAAATTATATTTTAATTATGCATTATTAATTTACAGTATTATGTACAGATGATATTATTTACATTCAGTTCTTGCAAGAGTACGACTATAAACGTCAGAGTCTGTGAGAGGGTTGAGTTCTGTTTTGAAGATGAAGGGTTGCAGGAGGTTGGTGAGAAAGTGAGAGTCACAAATTCTTTTTTATCGCTCAAACGGCGATTCATCACAAATATCCAACAATTTGTTCCCACTATTTTAGGCTTATGAAATTATTTAATTGGTTAAATATTCACAAGAAAGATTTTTATAACATATTCCTAACAAGAAAAACCTTTGCGACACTGCTGATGTCTAGCGTGAGTGAACTCGTCTCGCTCTTGATGCATCGCAAAGAGGATGGTGATGGCTGATTTGGAAACTATGCTTTTCCAAGCCTGAGTGCCGATATCATGCTGTTATGTATTGTTCCATTATGACCAACATATCTATGGTCCATAAATGATCATACAAAAAATGACTTTAACTGAAATAGAACATTTAAGGATTATTTTATTATTTCCTATCAATGTTTTAACCAGACTGCAAGAATTTTCACCATTTTTTAAAGCCTTGGTGCATGATAATTTCTCATCCAAAGAAATTTCAGATTTCATTTTTATAGATCATCTCCTATTTTCAGTTCTTCATCTGTCATTGGTGATGTAAGCAAAAGAAAATGCATTAGAAATATCAGAATAAACAAAAATATAAAAGTAAATTTTCAATATCAGGTGTTTTCTTGTTTGTTTGTTAAACTTTGTGTTATCAGTGTTTAAAAAATTTAATTTAATATTTTTTTATAACAATTTAATATTTTATTTTATATATATTGAAATACCTATTTTATATAACTTATCTAGATCTTATTATTATGTGGAAGGATTGCTGAAAGTGAGATATTTAAACTTGATATAATTAGAATTCCATAAAATATGTATTTCAATTTTAATGTTTCTATTTTGATAGATATAATTATTTTATTCTTAATAGAACTGATACATTTTCTAATTTCAAAATTATTATTTACATATAACAAGATTTAAACTAAATGGGTGTTCATCATGCACTTTTTAAAATAATTCAGAATTTCATTTTTTCTCGTCTTTCTGCAATCTCATGCCTGAATTGCCATTTTGCTAATAGATACTCAATGTGGAAAGAAAGTTATTGGGTTTTAATAAATCTCAATATGATAAAGCAGCAGTTTTTAAAGTGTATTCATGAACCCTGGGATTCCACAGAAGTATTGTAGGGGTTCTGCAACATGATAATTTTGTGTGCATTTTCTTAAAGCATTCGAAAATGGTTTAAATTTTAAATGCATCATTTGGATGACAAATAACTTTGTCTCATTCTAGAGTTCTGCCATCAATAAAATTTCAAAAAGGTTCCCCGAACAAAAAAGTTTGAAAAACACTGCTAAAGCATTCTTAAATAAGATTCAATATTCCTTATGAATTTAAATCCCAACGAAATTCTACAAAATTTGAAAATGGAAAAAATAATAAATCTATGATACTCAACTGAAATCATGTGCATCATTTTTTGCCATAATTCTCTTCATTATTTGTTTGTTAATTCTGGGCTGAAGTAAGATATTTGCATAAGATCATTAGTGTTTCATTTTGTAAATTTGTACTAAGAAATTAAAACTTTGCCAGCAGTGGGTGAAGCTATAGTGCCCTACACTGTTGCTAGCAGCTTATTTTTAAACTTTTTATCTGAAATATTCTAAAATCCTTATTTTAAAGAAGTTTTGTGCTCTAGTCATTGCTTCCCATTTGGGGATGAACAGCAAAAACTGTAAAATCCTGTTTCAAGGGTGACGAAAGGATGACATCTGCATGATTTTGATCATTTAGATAATTCCTCAACTTATAACACTGTTTTCAACTCATTTTACTGCTTATATAGTTTGGAATAATTTTCTTATATTTCTTGCATATAGATTTTGTGCACCTGCAGAGAGAAGTGCGAGTGGTGTGAAACGATATCAAATTATTAGTAAAGCCTATGAAAAAAGACATGAAATCAATAGAGGCCACCTCACATCACTGAGTCTAAATAGCACTCATGATGACCTTGTAGGTAAGTGTAACTTTCCCTTTTTCTTGCAAAGTATAAAATTAGAAGTAGTGATTATTTTGTTTCTAATTTGTTATTTTTATTCAGGCTGATAAACCTACTTAAATGATGAACTATTCTTAATTAGTTAATTAAAATTGCAAAATTTGTATTCTAATCCAAACAAACTTATGTGAACACAAGTAGAGTCATATTTTATGGAATGAATAATTCAGGATTTTTTTAATATAATGGCTGCTGCTCAATTGATTCACTGGTGTAAGGTCAAAGCAGTTGATTCGGAAAATAATGCTCTCACAGTAACATTCTAAATTGCATAAACAATTTATTTAAAAGGAAATGCATGATATTAAATGCAAAATTAGTCTGTGCAAGTTGTGAAAATGTACTGATGGTATCATTTTGCTTTACCCTTATGCATAATGTTGATTAAAATATTTTGAGTTTTGTTTACTCATGTCATTGATTACAGTTGAAAAGGACATCGAACTTCTTTAAAATATTCAACTTTTATGATACATTTAGAACTGCCAACCTGGACAATTTAAAATAATGATAATATGACATATGAAATGCCACGGAATGAATACTTGACCATTATTCTATGGCAGTGGGAACCCTTGAAATACTTCACAAAATCTTGCAGAACCCTTAATTGGCTGGCACATATTATATTTGATAAGAGTGAATTACAAAATAAATGCCTAAAGCAATTACACGACTAATAACTAACTCTTACCTATGAATAAAATATTACAACAGTATTTATTATGTATTTGTATTTTTTAATTATGATTAATAAAAAATAAAAAGAAGACAAACATTTTTACTTTACATCTGGCTTGTTGCAAACAAACATATATTTATTTTGTAATGATTTTATGTTAATATAATTGTTTTCATAAAATTGTTAACTGGTTCACAGTGTTAGAAATTAAAAATTTGAACCAGGCGTCATTTGATGCCTATAGTTTTGACTCTAGGTGCCAAATAGACATGGCTAGTTGCCATTTTTACATCTCTAACAATAACAACTATTTTTTAAATGTCCATTTTTGTTAAAGATATAAACAAAGAATAATTCAGATTTTTTTAATTAAAAATTGTTTTAAATTTTCTTAATTTAAAATAAACTGATAAACCCAAGAGAAAATAAATAGAAAAATTTGCTAATTTGTTTTTACTTGGCAAAAAAGACGTAAAAACAACAAATTAAAAAAAACCTTCTATTTAACAATTTTCAATTGTGGTCATCTTGTACAATCTTTGCCCCAATACCCCTTCATTTCATGCTTGACAATTAATTTTCCTGCGTTAAAATAGCAATTAATATAAAAGTTTTAGTTGATGAAAACAAATTGCAAAAATGGAAAATATGTGATAATAAAACGGGGTAAACCGATAATCACGTATAAATGCACATTTTAGTGACTTTTCCATGTAATCTTTCTCATATTACTTACAAATATAAGAATTAAGCACATTTAAAATTAAAATAGTATAAGGGAATCTTGAGCGAAATTTAGTCACTTTTTGTGGCCAATTTTGTCAAAGTATGGAATTTCATTTTAAAATCTGTTTACTATATTCATCTTAAAAGTTTTTAAAAAAAAGGGGGGGGGGGAATTTGCATATTTGTCCGGAGATCGGCAGTCAATGCAAATATCAGAGCTTCACGAAGAAATGCAGAATTGGCAACTAGGGTTTAGTATTTGCAAGTCAATAATAAGTTTTTGTTTTATAGTTGCTACTCTTTTTCTTGTCGCTTTGACAAAATATAAATCATACCCTTGAAACTCATCTACATCCTTTGAGTGAGCTAGACAGCCTGGGTAATAATAATAAAAAAAAGTATGAATCGCATTAATTTCAGGGATTGATATAAAAAATGCATAGATGCCAACCTACCAGGAAGAAAGATAGGAACATATTGCACGAGGAAAAATCACGCACTAATACCGTTTATCCCCATACTGCTGCAAAATAGCCTTCTATTTCATTAATAATACGTTTTAAAAATAGTTTTTCTATATAATGTACAAAATAATTACAAATGTTTTAAACAATGCAAACAAATTGTAACAGTGGAAAAATACTTCAAAATAAAACAAATTATAGAGGATCGCACACAAATGCCATTTATCGCGATACTGCTACAAAATAGCCTTTCATGCCATTAAAAATATGCTTGAAAATAGTTTTTCTGTATAATATAGCATATACGAAATAATTGCAAATGTTTTAGACGATGCAAACAGATGGCAGAAGTGGAAAAGTATTTTCAAAATAAAACAAAATATAAAGAAGATCGCGGACAAATACTGTTTCTCGCGGTACGCATGCAATATAGCTCTTCATTTCTTTAATAATACGTCTGAAAAATAGTTTTCTTGTATATAACAGGAAATAATCATAAAAAGTTTAGTTGATGCAAATGTTTTTCTCCCACATTTATTAGAAACAGGCGCAATCACGTGGAAACGGATTTTTAGATGAAAAAACAGTAAAATGTCAATCTTAAAATTCCTGAATTTGTTTCTCATTTCGTGACCTATGCTAGATACGCTTATGCTGATTTGCATACAATAAAATATAAATGTTATGGAAAAGAAAAATCGGACTACTGTGGATCCAAATCGGATTCCCGGAACAAAACTGAAAAAACAGAACAAGTACATAAAAATCGGAACACTTGGCAGCTATAAAACGTCATTTCAATGTCTGAAACAAAATATTAGCTTACCAAATTTGCAAGATGCTAAAACGATTTAATCTGGAACGCAGTGTGTTCTATAATAGTAAGCAATTAGAATGTAAAGACTCTGCAGGATCACTCCCTTTTCTTCCAAGTGGGATACGTAGATCTACGAGGAGATAAAGGGGAGGGGAGCAATAGAAACTTGTTAAATACCCAGAGTCTCGGACATCGGAATGTCTGAGGATAAAGAAAACAAATAAATTCTTCAGAAGTGCAATTTCAGGTCTTGAAGGGTGGGAGTGAGATGAAGTATGACAATGATGAAGTATGATTTGCAGAGGGTGATTTTACTGTCTGTGTACCACCTGCAGATTTATCACTGTGGGCGTGTATAAAATGCCGCTTTTCTTTTTTATCGCTGTCCAGTCTTCTACCACGGATCCCAATTTAATGAAAGGGAAAGGGAAGACTGATATTTAACAATAACATTGTTAAGCGTCAAATTTGACTACCAGATTGAAGAATCTAGTCATCGAATTGAAATTTCTAGTCGCAAATTACGACTAACGGCCGCTAATTTCGAGCACTGCTGGTTCAACATGTTTCTATTACTGTTTGACTTTGTATCTAACAACCCTATTTCTTGCCCCTGCAAAAATTCCATGCACCAAGATTTATCTCTATCGAGTAAAAATATACTTTCTGCTTCATAATGCTTCATTGTTTTATTAATAAACCATGCTAATAGCTCAGTTTTACTTTTTTTACTCAATCACAAAAATGGTAACAAGTTGAACTATTTTTTTAAAGCTTTTGAAAAGTCCTATGGAACCTTGAGCATGGCCTCACAAAACCCTAGTTGGGAAATACTGTTCTATGGAGATAATCCCCTCTAATCTTCTTGAAGAGATAAAGATAGTATAGTTTTAATCAATGGTTGGAAAACTACTTTTTTTTTTGTAGTGAACTACAACTACTTTATGACTGCAATTAACTACAACTCCTTTTTTAAAACAGTAGTGACTGCAAACTACTTTTCAAATGTAGTCACTACTTAACTACTTTTATAAGATAAATTTTGCCACAGCATCAATTTACACAAAAAAATGAGGATATGGATATACCGTAGTATTTTAACATATTTATTCTAAATAAGTAAAATTTACTGATCAACTTACCGATCTTTACGCTTTGACCCATTTCTGAAAACAATAAAATAAAACAAAAATATAAAATAAAATAAAAGTAAAAACTATTTATTTAAAAACATGTTCATTTTTAGTAGAATTTGCATTTCAAAATTGCAATCAGGTAAACTGGATCTTTTGGGACATAACACATCTGAATATATTCACATAAAAAATTTAACTTCATAAGGCAATGGTTTTTCTAACCCTGCAGTAGAGTGCCTAGAAGATACTTCTAGGCACTGTACCTGCAGCATCAAAAATCTTGTGTAGTTTCTTCTTGTTCTCCAGGAACCGGCATATGCGTTCGACGGCAGAATGCATTGAGTTCTATTTTGTCTTATTTGGTATTATAAGACGGGCAATTAGCTCTGAAGATATCTTGTCAGCTAAAACAACCAACATTTCTGATTTGTTCCAAAGGGCTTGGCACTTTACAAATCGTACTTTGTTGCACAGAACACTAAATTTCGCACAAAGGAAGAAAGGGTAATCATTTGATATGTAGAATGGCACCTCGTTTGCTTACTAAAGTAATGTTAAAAGTAGTGTCAAAACTCAATACAAACTGATTTATTGTATCGCGCTACTCGCTACACTACTTATTTTTAAAAGTAGCACATTACATTACAAACTACGAGAAAAAGTAGTGACTACTGTAGTTTCATTTCTTGTAGCACGCTACTTCCAACTTAATAAACACATCTAGCATTAAATACAATAAGCAAAGCCAATATATTCATTAAACCTATTCTTGCAAATGTTTAAGTGAATATGAATCATACTTTTAATAAACATGTAACAAACGTTGTTAATTTGGGGTTTATTTAAAACCAAAAGACGGGATTCAATAAAGCAGTGATTTTATAATGAACTTTAGCTGTTTGGATTTTCATTTTTGATTTTATAAAACTGCGGAATATATATTAACTACTGAACCTTTTAAGCACTAACTCTGCATATAGTATTAAAAGGGGTGATTGAAACCTTTAATTTTGTTCCTTATACCTACTTGAAAACTACTGTTGATGCATATTTAAAATATAATTTGCAGATTCAGGCCATGTTTAATTTGGATATTCCTATGTAATGGAGCTACGTGTGTGTAAGCTAAGATGAAAAATATAATTTTCTTTAAACATTTGTTATGTTCTTGTTGCATTTGAGATCAGGTTCCTAGATTGTATTAAAATATTACATGCTCCTTCATAAAATTAATAAATGTGTTGATAATTAAAACTGTAATGTTAAACTCTCAGATGCACAAATTGAATCATATTTTGGTATAATTCTAAAAATTGTGAAAAAAATGTTCAAACCAGACTTAAAACATGCATTCATTACGTTTTACAATTGTATGCAGATCTGAAGAATATAGAATACATATTATAGGTCAATATATAAGAAACTCAAATAGAGTTTCACTATGCTTTTTAAATATCAATCATGATCATGTGGTTGAATATTTGATGTTTCATCATTCAGAAATAATCTTCAATTTTCAGATTTTATAAAATAGATGAATTTTTCAAATTTTCTTTGGTGTATGGTATTTAATTAGAATACACTCCATTATATGATGTGTTTAATTTTTATACTCGAGTTCTTATTTAGAAACATAAAAGAAAATTAAAATGGTAGCATTCATTTTATATTTAAAGGTATGAATTTGGATGCAAACAGTGTGACATCAAGGGAAATAACTCCATCATTCGCTGATGCAGTTGTACAGTTTCTTCATCGTAGAAATGCTATTTCTGTCATAGATCCAAGATTCGTGCCAAGGCATTATTCTTCTGCATCAGGTAAATGTTTATTAAAAAACAAGAAAGATCAATCATGCATAAAGCATTGATTATGAAACTTTCCAACTGCAATGCAATTTTATTTAAACATCTCTAAAATGCGATACATTCAGCACTAATATTTTTTAAATTATCACAATACTACATTAATTTATTATATTTGAAAACTTAAAACTTCATCGAAAAAAAAATGAACTTTATTCAAATGACGTCATTGAAATATAAATTGCCTGGTTTAAACATCTCTAAAATGCAATACATTCAGCAGTAATATTTTTTAAATTATCACAATACTACAATAATTTATTATATTTGAAAACTTAAAATTGAACTTTAAATGAAAAAATTAATATAAATCGCCTGGCTCTGTATGTAAAAGCTGTAAATATTTCATTCATACACTTTTATTCCATTTCTTTCATTCATTACAATACTACAATAATTTATTTTATTTAAAAACGTAAAACCATGGAGGTACAAGTAATTTAACTCTATGCTTAAAACTTCATCGAAAAAGTCAGCTATAAAATCGTCTGCTTCTGTATACAAAATCAATGAATGTTTCATTCATATCAGCTATATTGCAGACTCCAGAGCTAAATAATTTTACGTTAAAGAAATTCAACAATTCTTATACAACTCATCCTACATCTTTATTTGTTTACATTCTCCAAAAGTGAAAATTAGGCTTTGTTGAGAAATAATCAAAGTTTAATGGTCATTTAAACTCAAATATATTGTAATTGCTTCGTTTCAGAATGTATATGCACAGAATTTAAGCAAAAATAAAGTGGTTTTAGCACAGATACAACACTAAATATAAATTAAAAAGAACTTTAAAAATCACGATTTTGACACAAGATGGATGGAACTCAAATATATAATTGTAATTGCATTGTTTCAAAATATAGATGCACAGAAATTAAGCAAAAATCAAACGGTTTTAGGATGGATACAACACTAAATATAAATTAAAAAGAACTTTAAGAATCATGATTTTTACACAAGATAGATGCCATATTTTATTTTGAAGTAGGTCACATGATATCTTCATATAATATGGGTGTAATTATTATTTAATTTTTTTTTTTAAATTACCAAATATATTTTGCTGAAATTGTTTTTATATTTTTTATGGGATGATTTGAATATTTCCTAAAACTTTCGAAGCAATTTATGAATTTTAAATTTGCTTAAAAATTTTTGGAAAATTAAGTCCCATAGGATTCAATGTATCAGGGTTCGTACGCCTCCTGGAAATCCTTGAAAACTCCTGGAATTAAGAATTTTCTTATAAGGGCCCTTGAAAACTCTTTATTTTATTCGTTTTGGCTCTAAGCTCCTGAAAATCGAAAAAAACTCCTGGAAAATTGACATCGCGATCTTTTATTTCATAATATAATCAATAGGTGGCGCCAACAATAGTACATAAATACTGATATGGAAATACAGAGATGCCAATCTACGGATTTTTCGTAATTCATATGGATTTCTGAACAAATTACGGACTGCGGAAAAGACCCGTAAAATTACGGAAAATTCCTATTTTTTTTTCCCCATCCATCCTGTAATTATTGCACCTTAAATTGACAAAACTTGCTTATGTTGGTTTATTATTCATGCAGATATTTTAATTATTTTGACACATTTAGTATGATTGCGCAATTCAATGAATTCTCCTGTAGTCCTGGGCGTCCGCAAGTATCTTTTTCCATCCACCCCCATCTTCTAAATATTAGTCATTAGATGAACTGAGCTAGCCTATTTTCACATTTTGGTTAATTATAAAGGATAATTTTTTAATTTTTTTCTTATAAATGGAGGGATTGCATAATTCTCGTAGTATGGCGTACATTGCGGAGCTTTGACTAGTATCTTTTTCCATATATCTTCATCCTGTAATTATTGCACATTAAATTAACAAAACTTGTTTATTGTTATGTTTTGGTTTATTATTATTGTTAATTTTATAATTATTTTGACATTCAGTACGATTGCGCAATTCAGGGAATTCCCGCGTAGTCCTGTGAGTCCACAAGTATCCTTTTCTATCCATCTCCATCCTCTATATCTTTAACATTAGATTGACAAAACTAGCTTATTTTCACATTTTGGTTATTTATTAAGGTTAATTTTTTAATTATTACTTTTTAATTTTTCTATTTATTTACATAAATAGTGCAATTGCACAATTCAATTTGCCCAGAAAATTTTAATAATATCTGGTGATGAAAGCAATATTATTTGCTCCCCATAATAATGTTGTCTCAAAATGTATATTCTGTATTGTTGTTAGAAAATATGGGGCTGAATTCAAGTGCAAACACATTACATTTTTTTATTATTTAAAAAAATAAAAGCTGAGCTAGAGCAGGCTAAACATAAATAAACAAATACATTTAGTTTAAGCTAAGCATATTCTGCTTTCTATTAAGCTAAGTTTGTTCTATTAAGGATTTTGGAATTTCTTTTTTGTTTAGTAATGAAGACTAATATATTCATATTTTGTTTGTTTAGTTTAAAAAATGAACATTTCATTCATTTAAAAAATATATATAAAAAATTTTAAATGTTTGATCAAATATTTTTCTGATTATCATTGCAAACAATTTTTTTTATCACAAATCAAACCACTCTAGTCATTACTAAATAAAAATTTCCTGTCTAGATTACTGAAACTATAAACAGCCATTATTCATATAAATCTTATGAAAGTACAAAGCAGCAATATACAGCAGTACAAAGCAAATGTGAGCAGAGGCATTGCTAAAGGAGGAGGATTTGTGGGTCATACCCCCCCCCTCCCCAAGAACCCATAGAGTTTCAAAGAAATTATATATGGAGAAATAGAAAACAAAATATTTGGTTACCAACCATGCCAGCCAAGTTGATGTTGGATTCATTTAAAAAATTATTAAAAGACATGGTTAAGAAAAAATTTGTTGATGGACCCTGTTCCATTTTTGTATGCCCAGAGTGGTATAGTTGGTATACAACTAAGCAACATGGCTGAAAGAGAAACATCTGTAGAATCTTGGTTTCGCTTAAACTTTTAATGTGTAGAAAACTCCTGGAAAAATGCTCGAACCCTCCTGGAAAACTCCTTAAAATCTCCTGGAAATGAGTTCTTGGAAAAGAGTATAAACCCTGATGTATTTTATTTTTTCACCAGGTTCAGTCCAAAACTAATTTTGTGTTATTATTCATTTATATTCCCATAGGTCCCACAGACCGTCTGAACAACACACTAAAATTTCATTTTGATAAAGTTATTTTTACAGCAGTTATCGCGTGAATGGACAGACAGACAGACAGAATGAACAAAGTCATAAACACTTTTCAACTATGTTGCAAAGTGTTAAAAAACACCCACTCTCAGTTACATATTTAGATTTATTCTTTATTCCACACTAATGTTCCGCTTCAATTCATATTTCAGTTATCATGTGTATTGCACCTTGTGCATTTTTAACACGTTACAACTTAGTTGTAAAGTGTTTATGACTTTGTTCATTCTGTCTGTCTGTCTATTTACATAACTACTGTAAAAATGACTTTATCAAAATGAAATTTTAGTATATTGTCCAGACGATCTGTGGGACATATGGGAATATAAATGAATAGTATCACCCAATTAATTTTGGATTTAACCCGGGTTGAAAAAATGGAATACATTGAACCGTATTTGACCTAATATCTCAAAAAAAATTTTAAGCCAAGTTAAAATTCACCAATGCTTCAAAAATTTCAGCAAAATACGTTAGGTAGTTTTTTAAGTAAAAATTGAAATAATAATTACACTGATGATATATGAAGAGTTCATGTGACTCACTGCAAAATAAAATATTGTAAATAAAATATTTTTGCTGTGTAAAAATCAGGATATTTAGAGACCATTTAAATTTATATTTAGTGTTGCATACTCCCTAAAACTGACCCCCCCCCCCCCCCCCCCTTTTTTTTTTCTTTTTCCTCTTGTATTATCTGTGTATCTAAATACTGAGTCAATGCAATTGCAATATTTTTTATTTTAAAATGTTCACTAAACTTTGATTATTTCTAAAATAAGCCTAATTTTAATGTATACAGAATATAAATAAAATCAAGCGATTGTAAGGTGAGTTGTATAAGAATTGCTGAATTTTTATCATGTAAGATTATTTAGCTTTAGAGTCTGGAATATAATTGATATGAATGAAATATTCATTGATTTTGCATAGAGAAGCAGATGAGTTAAGCCATTATCTTTTTGGATGAAGTTTTAAGTTTCCAAATATAATAAATTATTGTGGTATTGTGATAATTTAAGAAATATGAGTGCTAAATGTATCTTATTTTAGAGATGTTTAAATAAAATTGCATTTTAGTTGGAAAGTGTTTCATAATCAATGCTTTATACGTGATGGATTTTTCTTGTTATCTGTTTATTTTGTTTTGTTGAAATGTTATGTGGCTGAATATTTGATAATTGTCAATTTTGTATCCATTGAACTTAAAAAAAATAATAAATAAGATAGATATTTTTTATAATATTTGTTTAAAATGTTCTACATATTTTTCAACAAAAATATTTTTGTATAATATTAAATATAGTTAATAAAGATGCAAATTTATCATTTCTGCCACTGTTTCTCCAGTGATGAATTGGATTTTCATCTCCTAATTACATCAGTAAAAAACACAAATAATGGAAATCAATTTATTTATCTTAATAAATGATAATTTATATAAAATTTAAATTATAATTTTAACTTATAAAAACCCCTTATTTATAAAAATATTAATATTGTTTTGCAATGCTGATGCTCATTTAGTCCCTGAGAACTGGTGATAGTACTATATTGTTTGAAAAATCATTCTTTTCATCTGCCAGATGGTTACAGCAGAGATTTTAAGACAGTTGACGAACTGTATTTTGAGGTTCATTCCACTTCTCTTTGAAATTAAGGAGCTCTGTTATGCATGATGTATTTCCCAGTAAGTTTCAATTTCTGTGTGTAACAAGAAAGAAAACCCATCTGTCAATTCTGTCATCATTTTTCACACAGGAACACAATAAATATGCATTAAAATTCCATTAATTATATTACACAGCTCTGTCATCCATTAGAAGTCTTAAAAGACATTTCCAAAGTCTATTTTGAATTTGAAATGTGTTTTTATTCTTTTTTATTAAAATTGTATACATTAGTTTGATGTGTACCTTTGTTTTTTCTTATTTCTACCCTTTTTTTCCCCATTTCTTTAAGATTTTGTAACTGTGTAGTGTTTGGTTTTTTCTTTTCTTTTTTAGACATTATCTATAGTCAGTGAATTGTGTATTGTTTTATTTTAAACTCATTTCTGTGTTGTTATTATCTTGGCAGTCTGGTGCTCATTTTCTGACAAATAGGAAAATTGCAATGCAGCTTCTCATGAATCACAGATTGATTTATTAATAAGGTAAAATTGCATAGCCACAGTTGCTACACAAAATTTATCTTCAAAGGTTTAGATTAACAATTGAAAATATCATTTAATTTTTTCAAAAAATAGGCAAACAGAAGAATTCTACAAAAAGGGTTTCAGAGTGCTTTCCAAATGTGCTTCTAATGAATATAAACCATTCTAAGTGCCTAAATAAATAACAATTTTTTAATAACGTTATTCTAAAAATACACCTTCATTTCATTAATAATATGTTTGAAAGGATAATAGCCTTGTATAAAAAGCAAAATAAAGGTACAAATATTAGTGAATACAATCAGACTGTAAAAATGGAATATATTTAAAAGTAAAATGAAATATGCCAATGATCATGTATAAATGTAAATTTCCATGATATTGCTGAATGGTCTTTAACAAATTACTAACTTATAAATGAAATACATAAATATACTAAAAGGGATTTTTTGATAAATAATAGGTCAGGGTTTTCGGCTGAAAATAGCCATTTCCATTCAAGTATAGGATTTATTTATAAATAAATTTAACAAGAAATCCCATCAAAAACCTAAAAGAAATTGGCATTGGCTCAAGTCTAATGGAGCTAAAACGGTTTTGCGTGTTTAACATTTCATATAATGAAACTCCAGTTAAGTTCAATAAGTGTATTCGATTTTTTTTCAGACTCATTTGTTTTGTTTACAAGCTTTCAGAGTACTACAAATTATTTGCTAGCTGTGTACAACTAATTTGTGCTTTTAGTTTTCATCCCGATTTCACCTGGATACTCCGACAATGGATTTCATATTAAAATATTTCACTAACTTGCTTGGTGGTGTATAAATTAAACTTCACAATATATCTGACAAGATTTTACATTCAAATTAATCTTTGAATTTGCCTGGCAGAACATAAATACTTACTTGAATACGTATATTTTCTTCTACTCTGTTCAAACTTCGTCAACTTCCTAATTTTTTAAAACAAAACCAAATATCTTGTGTTTGTGCATCAATATTTCACACAGGAGTAAGTAAACATTTTGAGCTGCAGCACTCATTAGATTTTAAATATTACAACTTTCCATTAGAAACCCACTCTACTTCGAAAACTAAAAACTTGATCCAAAATCCTATTATATTTATTCACTTGTAGGGTATTCAAGGAACTGCCAATTCTTGCTTATTGTTCAGAGCTAGCACTTTTAATTTTTGAGATATATGCATTACAAACTTGAAAAATGAAAATGTTTCAATCTTCTTTAACTTGATAAAATGATTTCTTGAAAACTAAGCTTTTTTAAAAAGAATATGGTACTTCTAGAAACTAGATTTCCTAATGTATATTTTTCTTGCTTACTATTTATATCTATCTTTTATAGTTTCGAAGATATTTCAAGAAAAGGTAAAAAGAAAATATAATGAAAAAAAAAGTTTAAAAAAAATAAAGGTTCAAAATAGTAAAATATTGAAATTATTTTTATATATTCATAATCTGCACCATATTTACATCAAAACAAGTGAAAATTGTTTACATTTATATCCATTAGATTTGAAGATATTAGCATACAAAGGGTTTACATTTTTCATAGATACACAAAGCATTACATCAAAACCGAGAAAATGTTGAGTTGACTAGTGAAGTTAAGTATCTGAAAATGTCAGTCAGAAAGCTTTAAGTCACATTTTATAGTTGCTACAATATTTTTTTCTTTGCATTTTGACAAAATTTAGATTAGAAATCTATTATAAAATTATCTTTTGATGTTTGGGAACAAAATTTTAACAGACTGAATTTCCATACTGTGGATGAGGTGATGACGCTTTTTTCTTTTGTGTTTTCTCCGAGAAATTGGTTTTAATTGTGTTTAACAGTTTGGCACATCGTAATCAAAAACATATAGTACGGTTTATGAGCCATATATTATAATTTCTTTGGAGATATGAAAAGCTGGACAATTTTTTACCAAAAATTTGATTCTTGGTACAAAATAATAAAAAAAATAGGAAAATCAGAATGATTAGCCACTCTGAATTCTCCTATACACTAAAAAAATTTGAAATTTCATATCCATCCTTTAAAAAGCACCCAGCCGCAACTCATTAGTATCTAAAAAAAAGTAATAAAACAAAGCATCGAAGTGGTCCCGGATGCAGAAATTGTTTTGGAGGTGAAGCAGAACTTCTTCGTAAAAACACATGAAAAGGGGATTTCATGCAACATTTTTATCCCTGTTACATGTAAAAAAATATTCTATGTCGGCAGCATAAAATATGAAATAGAAATATATTCGCAAGATATTGCAAAGTATTTTTAAAACAGATTTTTACTACATGGTAGATGGAGCCAATTTGAAGCCTTAATACAAATGAAATAATTTGAAATTGTTCTTATCTGTAAAAGCACATTTTTTATTAGAGGTTTTGCAGTATGACATCATATATCAAATGGTCGTGAATGCAGAAAATTTTTTTGGGGGTGAAGCAGAACTTCTTCATAAAAACACACAAAAAGGGGATTTCATGTAACATTTTTATCCCTGTTACATGCAAACAAAAATTCCATATCGGCAATATAAAATATGAAATGGAAATACATTCGCAAGATATTGCAAAGTATTTTTAAAACAGGTTTTTACTACATTGTAGATTGGGCCAATTTGGAGCCTTAATACAAAAGAAATAATTTGAAATTGTTCTTATCTGTAAAAGCACATTTTTTATTAGTGGTTTTGCAGTATGACATCATATATCTAACGGCTTCTTTACTTCACACATCCGTTTGAAAGTACACATGTGTTAGTGCGAAAATTCTCAAAACAAACTTACGGTGAAAGATGATCATTGCTACAGAAGTTGTATCAAAATTACTGCAAATCAGTGCAATTTTACATCATATATATATATATATATATATTTGCAAATTTGGTTCACAATTTGCGATGTGATGCCTCTTAAATTGAACCTTATGATGAACGCAGTAACATTTCACAGTTTTAAAAAGTATTTCTATTTCAGATGTGAGTCGCCATATATCTGTAGATTCCTTCAACCAGCCAAATCTTGATTCATTGAGTATGCAAATCAGTGAGCAAGAATATGCCCATGCTCTAAGGCATCAACGACGGAAGACCAAAAAAGAACGGGAACGTTTACTCAGAGCTAACCGTATTGCACCATGGTTTCCAGGTAGTAGAAGAGGTAGTGACACGTCTCTCCAGAGCTCCCTAAGGACAGCATCAATTGTAGCAGCAGCTAAAAAAGCAGGAGCTAAAGTTACTAAAGCAACAAGTACTGGTGACCTTGAAATAGTTCCTCGTTCAGCTATATTACCTCCCATTATGATACCTCCTGCCAATCGGCCTCAAATTCAGCGACAAGTTGTTAATCCACCTTTTACTCATGGCATGACTGATAATTCTCACCGCCTAGATAGTCGTGTGCCATCTGTAGCATCAGCTTTCGCTGGAGCTAATGCTGGTCAGCGATTCTCTCCAAACCAATGCCCAGTTATTCCAAATTCAATGATGGGTATGGTTCGTCCTCCTATATATGGCAGCAGCTATGATGTTTTAAACTCAGGACCTTATGGGTATCTTGGAAGCGGTATGTATCCACCCATGAATGGAATGTATCCTGGTTATCCATATGGTCCAGAATTTAGGTATAATCCTTATGGTACCTTTCCTTATCCATATACACCATATAATGACCAATATCAGCAGAATATACTTCCTATGACTATGACCGTTGACAGTGCTAGTGAGGCAGAAATTTTCCCAATTTTTTTGTCGGACAGTGAATTCACTGATACTGGTCATAGATCATATGATGAATCACAGTTGATGACTACTCATAGATTAATACAAGAGCAGCTTCAAGCTCAAGCTGCAGCATCTGCTGTTGCACAGAGTGAACCTATGCTAACAAAACCGGGGCTTGAACCTCAAGCATGTGCTAAAACTCAATTCCTTAAGAGAATGGGATCTTTTAATTCCAAAACAGCTCATGCTGCTCCTCAGACTCGCCCACCATCTGGCAGAAAATCTCCACACAGTGAGGCCCCTCCACCTTCTCCTGTGGGTTCCTCAAAGAGTTTGAATGAGGATGAATTGGATGATGTTTTTGATGACCCATCAAAAGAATCTCATGATTTGTCCACATCATCTCTTCCTCAAGCCACAATTGGAGAAAGTGTTTTCCAAAAAATAAAATCCAAATTTCGAAGAGCTGCTTCTTTCATTCAGAACACTGAAGAGTCTGGAGGGCTTGAATTAACTTCCAGACCATGTCACAGTTCACTTGGGCAGTTGTCTAAAATCAGTTCCTCTGTAGAAAAGACTTCACTTAGAGAAGTTCAAAAAGAAACAATGCTTAATCCATCTGAAGGTGTTAGTTTGCTAAATAGTGATGCAGCAAATGAAAATGTCTCTAGATGAATACCGCACTGAACCTATTTTTTAAATCAATCATCTCTACCAATGGTGCTTTTATTCACTCAAAAACTGTTAAAATATGAAAGATCTTGGAAGTTTGCCAATTTCATCTAAGAATCTCATTTGCTTTCGTGTACATACTCAAATTTATTGATAGCTCTTATCAAGTTGTTATACTTATTTATTATTGTAAATATCATATGTTCTTTTGTGTTGGTTGATTCATATTTTAGACATTGCTTTTAATATGCTGAACATTCAATCATTTACCATTTGTGTGCCAATTTGCATTTAATTACTGAATCACTTTCATTTCCTGGCATTATAAAATATTTAAAAAGCTGTCTGGATCCAATTTGGATTCCTTTCTATTTTGGTTGTCCAGAGGGAAGTTATTTGTTCACATTTTGATAGATACCGTTTCATAAAGTTGAAAATAGCTTTAAAAGTACAGTAAATCCTCAATATCTTAACCCCTAGCTAACTCAATAACTCAAATAGGCTGACTAGTCAGATGATTTTGCTATGGGGGAAAACCTTATGACCCGATGTAGTGAAATGAATGTATACTTGTTTATATTAAGAACATTAAGTGAACTCTCATTCACTTAATGCCCTTATAAAAACATTGCTGAGAAAGCAGCTGCTTTACTAAATTGATTTTCATGATTTATTTCGTAATAAAAGGCCTATAGATTTACCAAAAAATATCTTTTAAAAACCCAGAACACATTCATTGCAGTGTTTGCTTCAATTTTATATGACATATTTTCATGATTGTTATTTAAATCCTGGCCCAAAAATATTGAAATTTACTGAAAAGTATTGCGAAACTCTAAAATACTGTATGAAAAAAGCAATCTGTAATTCTAGATTATTTCAAAGGATACGTGTAAAAAAAAATGAAAGCAATCACTATAAATGCTAAAAAGTAATTTAGAACAATTAATTACATTAAAATAAGTGGTCAAGAATCAAAAGTGAACTCTTAAAATACAATAAATTTAGGTTATTGTTTTATGTTATCTATGTTCTATGAATTTGTGTATTAACTGATTCACATCTATTACTGAATTTTTATTCATTAACTCGACACCCAAATAACGCCATATTATGCTCAAAGTTCATTAACTCAACACTCACATAACATACTATATTTTGCTTTTTCTATAGAATGTCAACGTATCAAGGCTTCACTGGACAATAATATGCAGAGTTCCCACTGTCCTTGAAAAGTTTTATATTTTACTTTTTATTTTTAAGAGCCCTTAAAAGTACTTATTTTTTCTCAAAGGTCCTTAAAAAGTTCTTATTTTATAAAATTCCTTTTTCTCCATGGAAAAAAAAACGATTTCAGAAAACATTGGTAATTTAATATGATTCCAAACACCAAATAAAGCAAGTCGTATCGTCTCCATACTTGCTTGCCCTATACTTGTATGCTCTTGCTTTCTTTTTCTGTTACCTTTAATTTATTGCATAATACATAACAAGTAAAGCTCTTCGAACTGGAAACTATAATTGCTTACATTCGATATTATATGCCATTAATATTGCTGCCAAAACTGCAGATTTAGATAAATGCTCACATTCAATGATTTTTTCTTCTATGATTTTATATTTCAATAATGCATTAGTTACTATGTTAATCATCTTAATAAAATTTAGTATATTTCATATATATATATATATATTTTTATTGTTTAAAATCTTGTTTAGGTTGCACTTAAATATGCATATGTAAATGCATTTTAGGCTCTTAAAAAGCCTTTTTTGTCATTTGTAAAGAATGGAAACCCTGAAATACCACCTGGAAATTTGTTTCAATGTCTATTTTAATCAACTTAGTGATTTGTTTCATATATTTTACATTAAGTTTGAAAATTGTTTTGTTCTTTCATTTTGTTGCATTTTGTACTACCAGCATGTTAATCATTCTTGTGTATTCGTACACGCCAACTTTAAAGATTTTTCTGTGAAATGTATGAATTGACAGCCATTTTATAATTTGACTGTTGTATATAAATTTTGGTAAATTTCTTTCAAATATTTCAAGGCTAGTTTTTACCTGCTGAAGCAAATAAATCCCTCAATATTTTTAAAAGAAAAGTGTCATGACAAAAATCAATATTCATACAGTTAACATGGTTTTCTAGTCATTATCAAAACCATATCAAAAATAAAGTAAGTGTGCAGCATACATTTCTGCTCACATGCATTGGAATAATCACTTTTTGATGATGGATGCCCATTCAGCATAAATCAGTCCAATACTAACACTGAAGGTGCCAACTGAACCATTTGACTCGGAACTTGTCAATATTCCTCTGTTTAAAAGTTCATCTTTCAAAACGTCTGTTCATATATAGTACCAGTCATTTAATCCTTGCAATTGTTTATTTCTTTAAACGCTTTTATACAACATATTTGACATATCATTATTCGTGCTTTGTTAGTATTTTTATTTTCTGATTCTTTTTTATACCATTATTTTGCTTTAAAACTATCTGAATGCTGTAACTGTTGAGTACCATTATAAGTCCTAACTGATTTCTTATTATTTTAAACATATTGTGTGAAGTAGTAGCTTTTCTGTTGATAAAAGTGTTTAAAAGAGTAAATCATTTTGACACCAATAAATCAAGGATTATGAAATAAATCTCAAAAGATCATGTTAAATATAATACATAATAATATATTATATTAGAAAACAAAGGAATAGCAACTTATTTTTAAATTTGGACTGATTTTATAAAAAGTATTTTTGAAAACATTTTTACATGTGCTGTTTAAGATCTGTTAAAGCTCTCTTATTATTTTTAATATTTTGTTTGACAACTGGTATCAAATATTTCACATATTTGTAAATATGTGCCATTGTAAACCTTTACTTTGTTATTAAAATCTGTTTTGTATTGAATGTTTATAAATCTTTAATTACTTCTTTTACTCTTCAAGTTCATAGTTATATTTTCAATTTAAAGTTTTTACTTTTGACCAGTGGTGAAGGGAATCTGGGTAGACAGTGTCTACTGCAACAGCCTGCTACAAAGTAACTTTTATTTTAATTGTACATTATTTGAAATGAGTGCATAAAATATTTTAAATAATGTGTAATTAACATTAAACATACTGACACCCAATATATACCTATTAGTACCGTAACCGGTCAAATGATCGGTTTTTAGATAAAAACTTTATTTTTTTTTATTGAATGCAGGTGATATTGATTTTAGTAAGGAAATATTAAACAAAGTTACTTTACGATAATAGACTCCATTCGGTTCCTAAAACTCTATTAGGATTACTTTATTGCTTCTATTGTGTATATTCTTATATGTTTCATTATACTGTGGTCAATTGTCAACGAAAATGCAGTCTTCACATTACCCTTTAAAATATTATATATTGCATATCCCCATTGAACCTGATTCTTCCCTGAAAATGTTATGAAGTGCTGCTCTCACAGATGTAGCACCTATTTGCAAGCCTATTTCCAAACAATGCCATCAATCGAAATATACTGCTCATTTTTTCACTCTCATCTTCTGAATTTGAGAGCAATCTCATTCTTTCTCATCCTCTATGTATTATATTCACAGTATTCTCCTCTTCATCGTCGGTATCTGTAGGCTCACACTCAGTGTCTAATAGATCATTATCATTTTCAAATAATATATCCTCACTTAAAGAAAGTTCACCTTCATCAATTTCCGAAAACTCTTCACCTATGTTTTTTATTTCTTCTAAGGACTTTGTGTGTTTTGAATGTTTCGACATTTTTTCAGGGTGAAGATTAGGAATGGAATAATACTAAAAACAAAATATAAGCTAACTAGTAATAATTTTCAGTTTTTCGTCACCTTTTCTTGCAACTTGAAATTTTACACACTTTATTGAAATTTTAATACTTTTAATACTGTAAGAGACATTCTGTTTTCCCAAAAGGACAGTAGATGGCAGCACTCAACCTGACTAAAGAATATTCGTTTTTGTTTATAAAAAAACATTCGAAGTGGAGTTCGAGATGGCGATAGAAAGCAGGTAGCCAACGTGTTTATAATATGTATATAATCCTAGCTATGACTTGTAAAATATGTGTAATTTTTTATGTATTATTAAATGTTGTGAAGTCTTAAATGATGAGTGAGTGTTTTCCCAACCTCATCACCAAAAGACGCCTTATAAGAAAGTGGCAACAAACGTGCGGCTGACCGAATCCTTGATAAGGTTTAGAACATTCTGTCTTCATCTTGAGTAAGTGAAAGTTAAATAAGTACCCTTTTAATTAGCATAACCATGCTTTTGAGAATTTAAAATTAAAAGTCATCCTGGCTTAAATTAAATAAATTGATGTCAATCCTGACGTATATATAAAAATTTTGACATCGTTCGTACTTTTGTTTTAATGTTGTTTTGAATGTACCGTTGTGTGTAAGTCGTAATGATGGAATAATAAGTTGAAGTTTTGAAACTTAAATGGATCAAATTGATATATACTAGTGATTTTAAGTAAATTAAAGTAGCATTTATGAAATATTGTAAATAAATATGAATTTGATATTAATGTTGTTCTGAGCCATTCAAAGACGAAAATTCTTTTTTTTTTTAAATTATTGAAGTGAAAGTGATTTCTACCTCTTCATTTAGAACTTTTAGAACAATCTAAAAAAATAGCAAATATAACTATGGCATTCTTAGCGAAAGGGAAAAAAGCTGATCTGAAACAGCTGGCTACTCAGTTAGGAGAAAACGGAAATGGTGACCTTAGGGATATTATTCTAAAGAGTAAGGCATACAAGGAGGATGAAGAATTTGTAAGAAATCTTTTTGAGAGTATTATTTTGGAAAGACTGGAAGACGAACAGAGAGTAAGAGAGAATGAACAGAGGGTAAGAGAAAACGAACAAAGAGTAAGAGAAACGAACAAAGAGTAAGAGAAAACGAACAAAAAGAAAGGGAACTACTAGAAAAGGAAAGAGTGGAAAAGCAAAATAGAGAATTTGAGATAGAAAAGCTGAGGCTACAGTTGGCGAATCAGAAAGAAACTGCATCTGCTGTTATTCAACAGGAAAATTCTCATATGAAAGTGGACCTAAAGAAAATTTTGCCAAGTTTCAACCCTGAAATAGATGATATGAGCTTGTTTTTAGTCTTATTTGAAAGACAAATGAAGATCCTAAAAATTCCGGAATACCTGTGGGTGACTCATCTCATAGGAGTACTGCTCAACGATGTTTCAAAACTTATTGCTAGAGAGCCCGAAAAAAAAATTTAAGGATTATTCTCACATCTGTGGTATCCTTTTACAACGATTTAAATTAACGGCAGAAAGGTTTCGAAAATTATTTTCTCAACATAAAAAAAAACACTGATTGCATGTGGAAAGATTTCTATTTCGAAATCAGAAGTTTTTTTTAACATAAGAATTGAATATTTCCACTTTTGAGCAGTTACAGAATTTGATAATCTCTGATCAAATGAAAAAATGCTGCAGTCTGGAATGCAAAGAACATTACTTGCATGAGTGGGAATAGATAATTTCTCCCTCAGATTTCGCTGATAAATTGGACGCATACGAAAACTTAAGAAATTCCTTGCCTAATGGACAGAGAAAACTATGCAAATCAAAAGAAACGCACACAACCGAAAATTTTGATCCTGTTAAGAGAACTGTACCTTTCAACAGAGGAGAAAAATTAAAGTACATTCGAGAAGAAAGACCTTCGTTAAGATGTTATGGTTACATAAGACCTGGATTCATTAAAGCTAAATGTTCTGATTATTCCCCAATCAAAAAGTAAGTTTTCTCAAATAGCATAGAAGCATTTTCAGCATTCACTAAGGGTCCTCAAGTTACCCTGGTAGACATAACCTTTTGTGGAAGAAGAGATAGTGTGCGCTCAGGCCCGGTTTAAGGCGTGGGCAATTGCCCACGGCGGCTGAATTAGGGGCGGCCATTTGGAAGTGAAATTAGGTGTAGTAAGAATGACTTTTGTGGTCGTATTCAAAAAACATTTTGAAATTGAACCAATTTTGTGCCACTTTAATATAAATGAATTAATGTACTCTTTTAGATAGTATTAAAACATTAAAAGGTAAAAATCGTTTTTCTCCCATAATTATATCTTTTTTGAAGCAATGTATAGTTCTGCTTGAAAGTACTGAGCTTAAACACTTAGAAGATTACTAGATTTTATACATCTTGCAGCTGGGTGCAGCCTGCAATCCCTGAGGCTGACGACCTTATTTCCCCCCAAATACTGGAAAAAGCCCAAGGGGCGATTCTCAGAATTTGTTCCTGTTTCCAAATTCAAATTGTAAACACATGGATGCGGTCTCTATGATCGTACTTCTAAAATCACGGGAGGGAGGAGATTAATACAGATGGTCATTATTTTGGTCATCTACCATTTTAGCTCATTTGGGCATTGAGCCTGGCAGGAGGCCATTACAGTTGCAGATAACACAGTGACTAGAAGTAAAAAGATACTTCTTAGTATTCAGAGTGTTGTGTTCTGCTGCTGTGCACAAGATTCACAAATTCATCTTCGTCAAATATGGCTTCTTTTAAGTATTCGGGTAACTTTTTTTTCAATTATTTAAAAATATTTTCGTAAAATTTCTTAATTGACTATGTCTTTTGTTGATTTTTAATGTGTTTTAATAAATAAAATAAATTTGATGCTGAATTTAGTCTATGGCATTAGCCCCAGAATAATACTGAGAAAAGAATAATTTTTTCACGTTTTTATCCAAAATAATATCTATAGGCCCCATGGTTGTTCTATGAAGAATTTTCAGACGCAAATGATTAAGCAATGGTGTAAAATGATCTTAATTTTGTAATTTTTCCAGTTTCATTGCAAAACGAAAAAAAAAATGGTATAAAAGATTTTTGTGAAGCAAAATATTCCTTTATGAATATTTGCATAAAAGTGGAAAAGTTGTTTCTAAATTGTTAGAGCTGCTTTATAAATTAATAAATTTATTCTATAGCCCCAGTCTGCGAATTTAACAGATTCTTTTGCTCATACGTACATATTTCTGTCTAGATATACTTTCAATAATCTGTAAATATTATTTTTATTTTGCATAATTACAAGTTTAGTTATAATTATAATGTAACACACTTTTAGGTAAAATGCTAAGTAAACAATCTTAAAATTTGTAATATACATTTTGATATGGTGATTTTTTTTATTTCTACTCAAACAATTCATTACCCCTATCCCCATGTTCCAGTCAACTTAAAACATTCGAGTTATTATTATTCTTATATAAAGTTTTATTGTATGATATGTGATATTTTTTGTCCATTTTTTTTTCAAAACCTAGAAAAAATGAAATATTGACGTTCCTCTTTTCCAACGAATGGAAATTTTTTATTACCCCACTCGAAATTTACATTTTTTAATTTCTACCCCCCCCCCTCCCCCTTTTAAAATTAATTTGGAAGCATTTGGTATTTCCCTGTGTTTCTGCTGGACTCATGTATCTCTAAATTCTTTCCATATGTTTTCGTTTATTATTTTTTAAAAAATTACTAAAAAAAAATATTGCGTTTTTTTACCGCCTTGTCCTCCAACAATTACAAATATGATTCCCCCCCCCCCCCCCTCTCTTAGTTTTATGATGCACTTTATCTTTTGGCAGAAAAATAAACTATTTTTCACTTTTACTCCCCTCCCCCTTTCCTTCCTAATTGTTATCCCCTTTTCTATTCTAAGTATTTTTCGTGCCTTTGGATTAGGTTTTGTATCTTCTAATATTTTTTTATTTATTTTCATTCACTTGTCACAAACTCAGGGACATTTTAAACATTACATTTCTATCATCTTCACCCCCCAGTGAATCTATAATAAAAAGAAGAATATGTCTGTTTGTTTGTCCACAATGCCTCGCGATATTTACCGCACTGAATTTTTTCACACAGTCGCATCTATGGCATACAATGCGGATTTAATTCTTGGCCATCTGCCAAGAATTGAGTACAGCGCAGCAGATACGCATTCTTGCTCTGGCTGATAAAAGAACATGAGTACTTCGCGGTGTAGGTAGTTGAGAAGTGAAGATTGTATTTTCACCCAGTTATACAATAAAGAAGGATGACGAGTGAGCAGTCTTGTGATCATTGATGCGAACACTACAGTGGTGACCCGGAAAGGTATTTGTTCATATAGATGTTTTCATTCTAAAATGTTTCGTATCAAATCCACTAATAAACTTTAGAATAATTCTTTGGGTCGAAGTTCATAAATTTCACTTTACCAAAACTCTGGGACCTTCGAGTGGAAAAGCTCTTATATATAAGTTCGGACTAAAGATAGCCGAATAATTTTAAGATTCTCATCAATTTGTCATGGCGTTTTCAAATGCGGTTAAAATTCCGCCATACAATTTCAGTGATCCTGCATTGTGGTTCATAATGTGTGAAAGCACTTTCGAATTGGGTACACCGAAAGCTGTGACTGAAAGTAAAACAAAATTTAATTATGTCGTGTCACATTTGCCTCCAGAAGCTGCTACAATCATTAGAGATATAATTATGAATCCTAACCAGGACGACCCATACCTTCATGTAAAAACAGAACTTATTAAACGCAGCAGTGAATCCTCTCACCAAAAAATTAGAAAACTACTTACAGGAGAACAACTTGGTGATCGCAAGCCTTCGGAACTACTACGCAGCATGAAATCTCACGCTGAAAACTATAAAGTACCCGATGAACTAATGTTAGAACTCTTTCTTCAACATTTACCCTCGCAAGTACAAACTATTTTAGCAGCTATTACGCCTCTGGAATTGAACGCTGCAGCAGAAATAGCGGATCGTGTAATTGAAGTGACACCGATTTCAGTGAGTGCTTGTTCTTCTGTTTCAACCTTAAATTCTATTGAAAATAGATTACTTGCTGAAATAGAAAAATTACATTTAAGGATAGATAATCTTGCTCGTGGCAGAAGCCCCAGTCTCAACCGAAACAGGGCTTCACGACAAAGAAGCACATCTGAAACTAAAAATAACGGAAATTGTTATTATCATAAAAAATTTGGCGAAAAGGCTTTAAGATGTATTTCTCCCTGCAAGTACCAAAAAAACGAGAAGAGGCAGGTGTAAAGGCGACTAGCGCCTTGCCTAAGAATTCTCGTCGTCTTTTTGTTTGTGACAAACGCACAAACGTAAAATTTTTGATCGATACGGGATCAGACGTATCTATCATTCCAGCTTCAAAATTACAAAGAAGAAACACTTCCCAAATGACTCTTTCGGCAGCTAACACTTCACCTATTCATGTGTATACATCTCAATGTATTTCCTTAGATTTTGGCCTGAGACGTATTTTTAAATGGTCATTTTTAGTTGGAAATGTTTCTACTCCCATTATAGGTGCAGATTTTTTATACAATTTTAATTTGATACCAGATTTGTCTAAACAAAAATTGATCGATTCAGAAACTAAAATAAGTTCCCATTGTACATTGAGTGTAAGTGACATCCATTCAATTAAAACTGTATCAGGTGACAGTATTTACCATAACCTTTTAAAAGAATTTCCGGAGATAACCAGACCACCTCGGCCGGATGAAGCAGTAAAACACTCAGTAGTTCACTACATTGAAACTATTGGACCTCCCGTAACTTCTAAAGCACGGCGTCTTTCACCTGATCGTTTGTGCATTGCAAAGGAGGAATTTCAAAGTATGATTGAACTTGGTCACATGCGTCCTTCCAAAAGCAATTACTCATCCCCATTACATATGGTACCTAAAAAGGACAGTACTGAATGGAGACCTGTAGGTGACTATCGAGCACTGAATGCTCAAACGGTAAAAGATAATTATGGAGTACCCAACATTCTAGATTTCACTTCGAACCTCCATGGAAGCAAAATTTATTCACACATAGATCTTATCAAAGCCTATCATCAAATTCCTATTAATCCAGAAGATGTGCATAAAACAGCAATCACAACGCCCTTCGGATTATTTGAAAGCACTCGTATGCAGTTTGGACTCTGTAATGCAGCTGCTACTTTTCAACGATTTATTGATGAAGTGACACGTAATCTTCCGTTTGTATACGCTTTTGTGGATGACATTTTAATAGCTTCGAAATCGCCAGAAGAACATATTACCAACCTGAAAACTTTATTTGAACGGTTAAAACAATACGGTCTGAGTGTAAAACCATCAAAATGTAAGTTTGGACTTTCATCAATTGAATTCTTAGGATTCAGAGTTTCAGCATCTGGTATTGTGCCACTCGCAGAACGTGTAGATTGTATAAAAAAATTTCCGAAGCCAACAACTATCACACAACTAAGACGATTCCTTGGATTATTTAATTTCTATCGACGTTGTGTGCCAAAAGCTGCTCACATACTAGGTCCATTAAACAAATTTTTAGAAGGTATCAAAAATAAAAAAAAGTCTAAAAATACTTCACAAATCAAAGCTCAAGATTTGCTTCAATGGACTAATTCTACTGAAAAATCATTTTTAAACGCCAAGAATGCTTTAGCTACCGCAACTCTACTGCATCATCCTATTCCTAGCGCAAAATTAAGTGTGTGGGTTGACGCTAGTGATATAGCTGTTGGAGGATCTCTCATGCAACTCAACGGGAACAAATGGGAACCTATTTCATTTCTATCGGTCAAACTTTCAAAAAGTCAAAAAAATTGGTCCACATATGATCGTGAACTATTGGCAATATACACATCAGTCAAACGATTTAGACACATGCTAGAAGGTCGGGATTTTGTTATTTACACTGACCAAAAACCCCTAATTTATGCCTTCAAACAGAAACCAGATAAATGCTCGCCTCGACAACTGCGTCATCTAGACTATATTTCTCAATTCTCGACAAACATTTGTCACATAAAAGGTACTGAAAACATAGTAGCAGATGCACTTTCACGTATTGAAATTGACAACATTTCAGCTTCGATTTTAAATTTCGAAGATTTTGCCTTAGCTCAAGCAACTGATCCTGAGTTAAAAATTCTACTCAACAGCAATTCTTCACTCCGAATGGAAAAAATGTTTTTTCCAATTGCAAATTCTGAGTTGTTCTGTGACATGTCAACGGGACAACCTCGACCTTTCGTTCCCGAGTCATATCGAAAAATCATTTTTGATCAACTTCACGGACTTTCTCATCCCGGAATTTCTGCGACTACTAAGTTGATCACTGCCAGATATGTTTGGCCTGATATGAACAGATATATTAATAATCAAGTTAAATGTTGCATTCCTTGCCAACGATCAAAGGTGCATAAACACACCAAAACTCCGATTGGCACATTTGCTTTACCAGACGCACGTTTCGCACACATACATCTCGACATAATTGGCCCACTTCCACCATCTAATGGTAACAATTATTGTTTAACAATAATCGACCGCTTCACGAGATGGCCTGAAGTTGTACCAATTCCAGACATAAAAGCTGAAACGGTGTGTAAAGCATTATTTTCTGCCTGGATTTCGCGTTTCGGAGTACCAGCAACCTTGACAACAGATCAAGGAAGACAACTGGAATCCTCTCTTTTCCAACAACTTAATACAATGATGGGCACAAATCGCATTCGTTCTACAGCATACCACCCTATTTCAAATGGGATAATTGAACGTTTCCACAGACATCTAAAATGTGCATTAAAAGCACATGAAAATGCCAATTGGACAGGCACACTTCCTATCATACTTTTAGGAATACGTACAGCGCTCAAAAATGACATCCAAGCCTCTTGTGCCGAATTGGTATATGGGAAGACATTAACTTTACCTTCAGACATGTTTTGTGATTCCATACCTAAACAACTGTGCGATTCAACGTGGGTAACAAATTTACGAGAAAAAATGAGAACACTCAATCCCGTAGCAACATCAAGAGTAGGGGATTAGGGAGAGTTCAGCGGCACTTCAGAGGCGGTGAATCCCTATACTTTAACATGGGGAACCCTCCGAGGCCAGAAAATGAGTGCATCAACAGAGGCGGTGGTAAAGTCCCATGCTTTAACATAGGGGTTCTCAGAAGTCGGTGTGAGGCAGCACAGTTCCATAAGGTGACGTCACAGAAGAGAGTGGAGTTTATGACGTATATTGTTTTTTCTTTTTCTTTTTTTTTTCCTATATTTTTTGGCAAATGTAAGTTTTCTACTTTTGTATTTTTTTTTTTAAAAATGTGGTAATGGCAAAAATTAACATTTTGTTAAAATGTTCCAAAACCGTAAAAAAGTAACAAAAAATGTGGTAATGGGCAAAATTAACATTTTGCGTCTTTTTTTTGAAAATGTTAATTTCTCTATGGGAATTAACATGGGTTTTCACACTTTTGTAATTTTTTTTCCAAAAATGTGGTAATGGGAAAAATTAACTTTTTGCACAAAATGTCTCAAAAACGTAAAAAAGTAACAAAAAATGTGGTAATGGGCAAAATTAACATTTTTGCGATTTTTTTCAAAATTCCAATTTCTCTATGGGAATTAACATGGGTTTTCGCACTTTTACATTTTTTTACAAAAAAATGTGCGTTTTTACAAAAATGTCACTAAAAATGTGGTAATGGGAAAAATTAACTTTTTGCACAAAATGTTGCAAAAACGTAAAAAAACAACAAAAATGTTTGTTTTTTACAAAAATGTGATAAAAAAGCGAGTTTTTAAAACAGCAGAATCGCGTGAATTGGGTGTATGGGAGGGGGTGTGTTTCCCCAATCCTTTCGGTCTCGGATTTTAATATTTGTAAGCAATAGCAGATACTTGTTTTCAACTATCCAAATGCAGTAATGTCTCTTTAATAAATTAGATGCTGTTAGAAAAATATATTATTTTTTTAATTGTGGTCCCACCTCCACCCGGTGTATAGGATACACCGCCACAATTTCTATTTTTTTTTTCTTTTTTCCTTCTTTTTTTTTCCTTCTTTCTCTTTTTCCTTTTTTTTATTTTAAAGTGTCCGTAGGCATAACTTGTAATGCCGTCCTCGAGTAAATATCTTTTATCATCAATGGGTGACAAAGCCACCTTGTTCTGGCATACAGTGAATAGTTTATGATGGCTACTATCAATTCTAATCTGTTCTTCCATAGTAGGTCTAACACTCAACAAGCATTGTCTATAGTCATTGTGTGTAATTTTCCGTGCAACCACATGTGTAGAAACACCTTTAGCTCTTTTCTTTTCTCCAGCAGATGATAGAATAGAGTACATTTTAGGTCTAAGTCCTATAAACTCTTGAATGGGGGTTGAATTCAGTTCATCTTTAAAGTATCCAATACGCTTTTTATTGTCTTCACTGAAGAGGAGATGATCCTTGGGATAGTCAGAAAAATCATACAGGTGTTTATGTTGGTTCATATCTTCATAAATATCAGCAGTTTGGATTTCATAAGCCAATGAATCAGTATCGGTGAAGAGAAGCGAAGCTTTTTCACCATATTGGCTTTTAATATGTTTATAATGAAACTCATACATCAGGAGTTTAGATAACTCCAAGATAGCAAAGCCAACGTATATAGGCCGGTTCATTAAAATGCAATTCCTTACACGTTCAACACCCACCAGATCTTCGCTAAAAATCCTGATAGCTCTAAAAGCTGAAGATGCCACCACCTTCAGGGCCCGCTTTGAAGAATTCACTAGTTCAATATTCACTCGATTTCGAAGATTCTCCATCGTTTTTCCAAACACAGCGTTATTAAGCAATTTAAAAAAGTCTTTCTCAAAATTAGTCTTTGCCTTCCTTCTTTCTTCTGTGTTAAATTGGATGTATTTCTCCAACCAGGGCTTCTGATTAAATTTTAAGGTCTTGTGAATTTTCTCGAGTCTTAAACCTAATGATAGGTATAGCTGAAGGTTACGATAGTGAACAATATAATGTTTCTTGTCATGCAGATTGGGTACTAATTTCGTAGTACTAACAAAATGTCCATGATGTAACTGTTGAACCAGTCGTTCAGCATAGGGGGAGAGCATTTCTCGTTCAATCTTCACCCTTTCAGGGGCTAGAGGGTATTCATTATGATAATCATGTAAGGATTCAGGATACTCCAGATCCACTTCAAATATATAGCCCTCTTGGGCATTATCCTTTAGACTCATTATCCAGGATTCATTCAAATTTTCTGTAGATATCCATTCAAACCCACCATAGGGCAGTGGTTGAGACATAGCCCAACCATATAGGTTATTGGCATCAAGATAGATAATGTGCTTATCAGGCTTAGTAGAATCGTAATTTTCCAAATAATGATTATTAGCCTCGGATCTACGCTGACTAATCATACATATGCCACCGCGGATTCCACGTTCTATAAACAGTAACATATTTTCATCTGTGAGTAGTTCTAGGGTTTGCTCAGTCATTTTCAAAGAGGCCTGCCAAGCCAGTCCAGGGGCGGTCATCATATGGGCGGCATCTAAATCATAGTTCCTCTTGCAAATTTTTCGAAAATTCTCAAATACATCGGCTAATAGTAGCACATCTGTTTTCACATACAGGTCGTGATATTCTCCCAAGTTCTTTATGTTAAAGGTATCCCATACAGTTTGGGCATGCCGATAATCTTCACTCTTAATATCTTCGCCTTTAATATCATTATGAAATGCAGAAGGGGGAGGGAGCACATTTTCATCAAATTTTTGAAAGGATGTCATATAGCTATAGGGATATACTCCTTTCCTAATAAGAGCATTCTGTTGTACTATATCAGGGAAATGTTCTCTGAGAATATGAAATTCACTCAAGTCTAAATTGGAAACTAGCTTTTCCAGGGAAGCATTCAGAAACAGTAGGCTATCAATAAATTGTAAACAGACACGGGACCCCTCCTTCTTTGAAATCTTAAAAGATATGTATTTTTCCATATTAGTGGCAATCACATCAATTTTATGGTCTTGCAATTTTCCAAAACTCAGCATAATATGATGAGAGTCATAATTTTTTAAATTATGAAACACTACAGGAATATTAATACTTTGCCTATAGTTAAGATTACAGGCATTATGCAGGGCACCTCTATAGGCTCCAGTCACGTGATTATGATCACGCACACGATCTGTTTTCAGTTCTTGATGGCACACGTTACAATGGGTAGCTCTTTCAAAGTCAACTTCATTCTCTTTAGTCATTCGTAGTGGTTTAACATAACGTAATTTCTCTCCAAGATACTGTTTCTCCATTATCAAGTTGTTAAGAAAATGATTCACAGGGTCAATACCTCGATACACAGTAGCTTGTTTCAGGCATTTTCCATCAGGCCCTATAATAACATAAGCATATCCACAAGGTTCATGAATCGCTAGTCTATGCGTGTAAGATCTAATATTCGAGGGTTTAGTAGTGTCTTCTTTAACGATCAGGGCTTCAAAGTCAGCATAAATGATGAAAGGGATAGAATGCTGATACTGTTTGTTCGTGAATTGGAGATATTTCTGATCTTCCGAGGGCATTTTAATGCGCTGAGGTGCATGTTCTTTGCAATATTGAGCATGATCTTGCAAAAGATCGTCTCTACTGTAACGATGTAAACATCTATAACATATATATTGGGCTCCATTGTGCTTAGTTATATCTCCCAGCAAGCGTGACATATTCCTTATGAGAGTATAGTGTTGCTTATCTTCATCACTAATCAACAGGAGATTCACACAGTCTTCATCTTCACGTTTGGATATATGCAAAGGAAAAATCTCTTCGTCTTCATATCCATATACATTTATTCGTATATTATTCAATTTTTCAATCTGGGGAATCTTCACAACTGAGATAGGGTATTGAATATCTCCAAGTTTAATGTCATTTTCAAAACTTTTATAATGTGACACTCTTTCAGGCTTATATTCACGGGATATATAGTATTTGTGGGCTAATAGGCACCACACCAGACATTTCTCGTCTTCATTTCGAATATTGAGTAAAGCTTTCTTGGCTGCAAGTTTTGTTGGCAAAGGTATATAGCTAGAAGCTGCAAGAGGCTTATACTTTGCACAGAAAACATCTATCTTTCGCATCTTTTGTAAAGTCCATCCAGAGCCTCGGCTGACAAATTCTTCAAATAACTTCAAGATTTGGGAAAAAGCTTCTTCAACATTGTTGGGAGGGGTATCATCACGAAGTTCTGTCACAACATCTGTTCTAAAATATGAGCTGGATACCTCTTGACCATTTGCAATGTCACGAATAAATTGCACATCCGCAATAAGATACCACTTAATAGATCTGTATGCATCAAGTTCGTCTTTTAATATCTTCAATAGCTGAGGGCGAATTTCATCAAAACATAGCATAAGATCCCTCTCTACACTTTCAGTAGGTTCCAGAGTGTGTACAGAGAATACATCTAAACCCTTCTTCTTCTTCGCTGCAATCTTGGGGCGCTTATTAGAAGTTGAGGCTAAAGCAGGAGCTTTTCTCTTTTTAGAACCATGTTCAATACGCTGATGGCGCAGGGCATCACTTTTCTTGCTGAATATAAGTTCACAATGCATGCATTTCACACCATCCTTCAGATGAAGTAACAGGTGGCGCTTCAGGTTATCTCGTCTAGTAAACTGTATGGAGCATTGAGTGCATTCAAACACTTTAACGGGAGAATGCATATTCGCATGTCTAGCCAAGTCTTCCTTACGAACAAATGCACGTTCGCATACTTTACATCGATAAGTCAAGGCATCATCGTCAGAATGAATCTTCATATGTCTTGCTAAGGCATCTTTTCTGGAAAAGTGCTTATTACAAGATAAACACACCTGCAAGAGATAAAAAAATACAAGACCTTAGTATAAACACGCTATTCTCGGTGACAATGTAATACATTTCAGATGTATATATATCATTACAAATGTATATAAAGTAATCGCTAATCCATTATACTATCCCCATTAGAAATAATAAAATTCCTGGATTAAAGAATATATCCATATAAGAATATATCCATACAGGACATTTCATGTAAGATCCCCAAGACATTTCATTAAATTCATAAAAACACTCATTAAAAAGTTGTTACGCATCATAAAAATACAAAGTTTAATAAAATAATAGAATAAAATCACATTAAAACAAGTACTTACATGTCCAATCCTGTTCAAAGAGGGTGTATTACGCACGTCAGTAACGGTAGGGATAGTACCTCCGATATTACTTTCTAAAACCGACATATTCGCAGAGCAACTTCAAACACGACTTAACAACACGAAACTCACAACAGAAATGATAAAATCGCTGCTTAAAGACCACCTACATCCATTCATAAAAAATAGTTCCTGGTGTATCCTTCCGCCAAGGTCACCCCAAGGTTATCTCTAAAGAGTTCTTGATGTATCCGTAAGCCAAGGGCATGCCAAGGTCACATGATAGTTATATCACGGTTACCGCTAGATTTACAACACGCGAATGTAATTATGCACACATCCGATAAAAAATAAACAATTCATTCAACATCGCAATCGATTATATCCTTTTTTAATAATTGTAATCGATACATTAAATAGATTCACATCTTATAAAATAATAGATTTTAATAAAATAATGAAAGAAAATCCATTTGCGAGACCCCCTAAAACCTCCAATCGTTATGCAATACAACAACGCGCAAGCATAAAAACCCCCGAATAACATACTCCTCTCTCCCCCTCCCTCCCCGAGACACCAACACTCACTTCCCCATACACTAAACGTAACCCATAGCAACCGGAATCCATAATAAAACATTCACCTTCACCCCCAACGTACATCCAAATACACAGTCATTCAACGTGAAACCCGTATTTTTACAGCAAAAATCACTTTACAGGGATTCATAGAACAAAAATCCTTAAAAAATCAACAAATTCACCCAGAAACTAGCTAAAACCCTCAAATTACTTATAATTATCATCTACATATGCTATATGGCATTGCTCTAACCGCATTCTGGCGAACCCACCTTCCTTATCTACTAGTATACTCACCTTTTTAAGGTTATAAATGGTTATATAGCATATGTAGATGATAATTATAAGTAATTTGAGGGTTTTAGCTAGTTTCTGGGTGAATTTGTTGATTTTTTAGGGATTTTTGTTCTATGAATCCCTGTAAAGTGATTTTTGCTGTAAAAATACGGGTTTCACGTTGAATGACTGTGTATTTGGATGTACGTTGGGGGTGAAGGTGAATGTTTTATTATGGATTCCGGTTGCTATGGGTTACGTTTAGTGTATGGGGAAGTGAGTGTTGGTGTCTCGGGGAGGGAGGGGGAGAGAGGAGTATGTTATTCGGGGGTTTTTATGCTTGCGCGTTGTTGTATTGCATAACGATTGGAGGTTTTAGGGGGTCTCGCAAATGGATTTTCTTTCATTATTTTATTAAAATCTATTATTTTATAAGATGTGAATCTATTTAATGTATCGATTACAATTATTAAAAAAGGATATAATCGATTGCGATGTTGAATGAATTGTTTATTTTTTATCGGATGTGTGCATAATTACATTCGCGTGTTGTAAATCTAGCGGTAACCGTGATATAACTATCATGTGACCTTGGCATGCCCTTGGCTTACGGATACATCAAGAACTCTTTAGAGATAACCTTGGGGTGACCTTGGCGGAAGGATACACCAGGAACTATTTTTTATGAATGGATGTAGGTGGTCTTTAAGCAGCGATTTTATCATTTGTGTTGTGAGTTTCGTGTTGTTAAGTCGTGTTTGAAGTTGCTCTGCGAATATGTCGGTTTTAGAAAGTAATATCGGAGGTACTATCCCTACCGTTACTGACGTGCGTAATACACCCTCTTTGAACAGGATTGGACATGTAAGTACTTGTTTTAATGTGATTTTATTCTATTATTTTATTAAACTTTGTATTTTTATGATGCGTAACAACTTTTTAATGAGTGTTTTTATGAATTTAATGAAATGTCTTGGGGATCTTACATGAAATGTCCTGTATGGATATATTCTTATATGGATATATTCTTTAATCCAGGAATTTTATTATTTCTAATGGGGATAGTATAATGGATTAGCGATTACTTTATATACATTTGTAATGATATATATACATCTGAAATGTATTACATTGTCACCGAGAATAGCGTGTTTATACTAAGGTCTTGTATTTTTTTATCTCTTGCAGGTGTGTTTATCTTGTAATAAGCACTTTTCCAGAAAAGATGCCTTAGCAAGACATATGAAGATTCATTCTGACGATGATGCCTTGACTTATCGATGTAAAGTATGCGAACGTGCATTTGTTCGTAAGGAAGACTTGGCTAGACATGCGAATATGCATTCTCCCGTTAAAGTGTTTGAATGCACTCAATGCTCCATACAGTTTACTAGACGAGATAACCTGAAGCGCCACCTGTTACTTCATCTGAAGGATGGTGTGAAATGCATGCATTGTGAACTTATATTCAGCAAGAAAAGTGATGCCCTGCGCCATCAGCGTATTGAACATGGTTCTAAAAAGAGAAAAGCTCCTGCTTTAGCCTCAACTTCTAATAAGCGCCCCAAGATTGCAGCGAAGAAGAAGAAGGGTTTAGATGTATTCTCTGTACACACTCTGGAACCTACTGAAAGTGTAGAGAGGGATCTTATGCTATGTTTTGATGAAATTCGCCCTCAGCTATTGAAGATATTAAAAGACGAACTTGATGCATACAGATCTATTAAGTGGTATCTTATTGCGGATGTGCAATTTATTCGTGACATTGCAAATGGTCAAGAGGTATCCAGCTCATATTTTAGAACAGATGTTGTGACAGAACTTCGTGATGATACCCCTCCCAACAATGTTGAAGAAGCTTTTTCCCAAATCTTGAAGTTATTTGAAGAATTTGTCAGCCGAGGCTCTGGATGGACTTTACAAAAGATGCGAAAGATAGATGTTTTCTGTGCAAAGTATAAGCCTCTTGCAGCTTCTAGCTATATACCTTTGCCAACAAAACTTGCAGCCAAGAAAGCTTTACTCAATATTCGAAATGAAGACGAGAAATGTCTGGTGTGGTGCCTATTAGCCCACAAATACTATATATCCCGTGAATATAAGCCTGAAAGAGTGTCACATTATAAAAGTTTTGAAAATGACATTAAACTTGGAGATATTCAATACCCTATCTCAGTTGTGAAGATTCCCCAGATTGAAAAATTGAATAATATACGAATAAATGTATATGGATATGAAGACGAAGAGATTTTTCCTTTGCATATATCCAAACGTGAAGATGAAGACTGTGTGAATCTCCTGTTGATTAGTGATGAAGATAAGCAACACTATACTCTCATAAGGAATATGTCACGCTTGCTGGGAGATATAACTAAGCACAATGGAGCCCAATATATATGTTATAGATGTTTACATCGTTACAGTAGAGACGATCTTTTGCAAGATCATGCTCAATATTGCAAAGAACATGCACCTCAGCGCATTAAAATGCCCTCGGAAGATCAGAAATATCTCCAATTCACGAACAAACAGTATCAGCATTCTATCCCTTTCATCATTTATGCTGACTTTGAAGCCCTGATCGTTAAAGAAGACACTACTAAACCCTCGAATATTAGATCTTACACGCATAGACTAGCGATTCATGAACCTTGTGGATATGCTTATGTTATTATAGGGCCTGATGGAAAATGCCTGAAACAAGCTACTGTGTATCGAGGTATTGACCCTGTGAATCATTTTCTTAACAACTTGATAATGGAGAAACAGTATCTTGGAGAGAAATTACGTTATGTTAAACCACTACGAATGACTAAAGAGAATGAAGTTGACTTTGAAAGAGCTACCCATTGTAACGTGTGCCATCAAGAACTGAAAACAGATCGTGTGCGTGATCATAATCACGTGACTGGAGCCTATAGAGGTGCCCTGCATAATGCCTGTAATCTTAACTATAGGCAAAGTATTAATATTCCTGTAGTGTTTCATAATTTAAAAAATTATGACTCTCATCATATTATGCTGAGTTTTGGAAAATTGCAAGACCATAAAATTGATGTGATTGCCACTAATATGGAAAAATACATATCTTTTAAGATTTCAAAGAAGGAGGGGTCCCGTGTCTGTTTACAATTTATTGATAGCCTACTGTTTCTGAATGCTTCCCTGGAAAAGCTAGTTTCCAATTTAGACTTGAGTGAATTTCATATTCTCAGAGAACATTTCCCTGATATAGTACAACAGAATGCTCTTATTAGGAAAGGAGTATATCCCTATAGCTATATGACATCCTTTCAAAAATTTGATGAAAATGTGCTCCCTCCCCCTTCTGCATTTCATAATGATATTAAAGGCGAAGATATTAAGAGTGAAGATTATCGGCATGCCCAAACTGTATGGGATACCTTTAACATAAAGAACTTGGGAGAATATCACGACCTGTATGTGAAAACAGATGTGCTACTATTAGCCGATGTATTTGAGAATTTTCGAAAAATTTGCAAGAGGAACTATGATTTAGATGCCGCCCATATGATGACCGCCCCTGGACTGGCTTGGCAGGCCTCTTTGAAAATGACTGAGCAAACCCTAGAACTACTCACAGATGAAAATATGTTACTGTTTATAGAACGTGGAATCCGCGGTGGCATATGTATGATTAGTCAGCGTAGATCCGAGGCTAATAATCATTATTTGGAAAATTACGATTCTACTAAGCCTGATAAGCACATTATCTATCTTGATGCCAATAACCTATATGGTTGGGCTATGTCTCAACCACTGCCCTATGGTGGGTTTGAATGGATATCTACAGAAAATTTGAATGAATCCTGGATAATGAGTCTAAAGGATAATGCCCAAGAGGGCTATATATTTGAAGTGGATCTGGAGTATCCTGAATCCTTACATGATTATCATAATGAATACCCTCTAGCCCCTGAAAGGGTGAAGATTGAACGAGAAATGCTCTCCCCCTATGCTGAACGACTGGTTCAACAGTTACATCATGGACATTTTGTTAGTACTACGAAATTAGTACCCAATCTGCATGACAAGAAACATTATATTGTTCACTATCGTAACCTTCAGCTATACCTATCATTAGGTTTAAGACTCGAGAAAATTCACAAGACCTTAAAATTTAATCAGAAGCCCTGGTTGGAGAAATACATCCAATTTAACACAGAAGAAAGAAGGAAGGCAAAGACTAATTTTGAGAAAGACTTTTTTAAATTGCTTAATAACGCTGTGTTTGGAAAAACGATGGAGAATCTTCGAAATCGAGTGAATATTGAACTAGTGAATTCTTCAAAGCGGGCCCTGAAGGTGGTGGCATCTCCAGCTTTTAGAGCTATCAGGATTTTTAGCGAAGATCTGGTGGGTGTTGAACGTGTAAGGAATTGCATTTTAATGAACCGGCCTATATACGTTGGCTTTGCTATCTTGGAGTTATCTAAACTCCTGATGTATGAGTTTCATTATAAACATATTAAAAGCCAATATGGTGAAAAAGCTTCGCTTCTCTTCACCGATACTGATTCATTGGCTTATGAAATCCAAACTGCTGATATTTATGAAGATATGAACCAACATAAACACCTGTATGATTTTTCTGACTATCCCAAGGATCATCTCCTCTTCAGTGAAGACAATAAAAAGCGTATTGGATACTTTAAAGATGAACTGAATTCAACCCCCATTCAAGAGTTTATAGGACTTAGACCTAAAATGTACTCTATTCTATCATCTGCTGGAGAAAAGAAAAGAGCTAAAGGTGTTTCTACACATGTGGTTGCACGGAAAATTACACACAATGACTATAGACAATGCTTGTTGAGTGTTAGACCTACTATGGAAGAACAGATTAGAATTGATAGTAGCCATCATAAACTATTCACTGTATGCCAGAACAAGGTGGCTTTGTCACCCATTGATGATAAAAGATATTTACTCGAGGACGGCATTACAAGTTATGCCTACGGACACTTTAAAATAAAAAAATAAAAAAAAGGAAAAAGAGAAAGAAGGAAAAAAAAAAAGAAGGAAAAAAGAAAAAAAAAATAGAAATTGTGGCGGTGTATCCTATACACCGGGTGGAGGTGGGACCACAATTAAAAAAATAATATATTTTTCTAACAGCATCTAATTTATTAAAGAGACATTACTGCATTTGGATAGTTGAAAACAAGTATCTGCTATTGCTTACAAATATTAAAATCCGAGACCGAAAGGATTGGGGAAACACACCCCCTCCCATACACCCAATTCACGCGATTCTGCTGTTTTAAAAACTCGCTTTTTTATCACATTTTTGTAAAAAACAAACATTTTTGTTGTTTTTTTACGTTTTTGCAACATTTTGTGCAAAAAGTTAATTTTTCCCATTACCACATTTTTAGTGACATTTTTGTAAAAACGCACATTTTTTTGTAAAAAAATGTAAAAGTGCGAAAACCCATGTTAATTCCCATAGAGAAATTGGAATTTTGAAAAAAATCGCAAAAATGTTAATTTTGCCCATTACCACATTTTTTGTTACTTTTTTACGTTTTTGAGACATTTTGTGCAAAAAGTTAATTTTTCCCATTACCACATTTTTGGAAAAAAAATTACAAAAGTGTGAAAACCCATGTTAATTCCCATAGAGAAATTAACATTTTCAAAAAAAAGACGCAAAATGTTAATTTTGCCCATTACCACATTTTTTGTTACTTTTTTACGGTTTTGGAACATTTTAACAAAAATGTTAATTTTTGCCATTACCACATTTTTAAAAAAAAAAATACAAAAGTAGAAAACTTACATTTGCCAAAAAATATAGGAAAAAAAAACGAAAAAGAAAAAACAATATACGTCATAAACTCCACTCTCTTCTGTGACGTCACCTTATGGAACTGTGCTGCCTCACACCGACTTCTGAGAACCCCTATGTTAAAGCATGGGACTTTACCACCGCCTCTGTTGATGCACTCATTTTCTGGCCTCGGAGGGTTCCCCATGTTAAAGTATAGGGATTCACCGCCTCTGAAGTGCCGCTGAACTCTCCCTAATCCCCTACTATCAAGACATGGAAAAAATTCTATTTTCGTCCATCCATCTCTGGAAAAATGCACCCATGTTTTTCTTCGCACAGATTGTACGAAACCACCCTTAAGTCAATCGTACACGGGACCTCATAGAGTAATCGAAAGAAATAAAAAAACTATTCAGATTGAACTTAAAGAGAAAAAAAAAACTGTATCTTTAGATCGAGTAAAGCCCGCATTCCTTCTATGTGAAGATGCAGAAAAACAGAAGCCTCTTATAACTTCAAATACAACGAATGACAATTCGAAATCTGCAATCAGAACCAAGAGTGGTAGAAAAGTACGGTTTCCCGAAAGACTCGTACAATACATGTAAAATCAATATAGATTCAATCTGTGCTCCTAAACGAATTTATATTGTATATTTGGTATATTGGTATTATTGTATATATTGTTTATTGTATATATTGTATATATTGTATCGTTTCTCGGTACCCCTCGTTCACTGGGAGGATACTCATATGGCATACAATGCGGATTTAATTCTTGGCCATCTGCCAAGAATTGAGTACAGCGCAGCAGATACGCATTCTTGCTCTGGCTGATAAAAGAACATGAGTACTTCGCGGTGTAGGTAGTTGAGAAGTGAAGATTGTATTTTCACCCAGTTATACAATAAAGAAGGATGACGAGTGAGCAGTCTTGTGATCATTGATGCGAACACTACACATCTATACCTGAACTAATGCGCCTCGAAGGCCTTTTTAAAAATATAAATTAGATTTTGTAACGAATTTTTAAATTCTAAAATCAGTTAATCTCTAGCTACCGATATGACCTAGCAGCTATATTCACGATTTAATAGTTACAGAACCTCCAGTCATGGATATGATCTAACAGCTACCGATACGATTTAACAGCTACCATAACGGTCTAATGCCAAGTTCATCTCCTACAGGTTATTAATCTTTCATTCATTTATTTTTGCATTACGGAGAGCCTGTATTTTTTTTTTTTTTTTTTTTTGCTTTGCGGATAGCGTACTGGTAATTTGTCGTCGGTTTAGGATTTGAAGAAAATTGAGTAGTGTTATCTGTAAGTGTATTATTTAAATAGCGGGGGTTTATTTACGTCCCAGTCAATACTGGGTAATTCGTTCCAGTGATACAATAAAACAACTGTTAAATTCGTCAAGGTGTAAAATTTTCTTGTAATTTGGCTAGTATTCCATTATTCTGTATCTATGTCCCTGCAGTATTTGAATCAGATTTTAGAGGGGCTACAATGGACAGTAACAAACAGCTTCGAAATAGGATTCCAGGTTTTTATCTTCGAAATCAGAAACTCAATAAATTCAAATATTTTTGCGTTTTTAATCTAATATTTAAATATTAGCTATTTAAATAAATTGCTGATAATAACCTGTAAAATTCTGAATTGTCTTGTTATATTATATCTTTGCTTTTTAGAGATTGAAATGCTTTTCCTTTATCTCTCCCCTTTTCTAATTTGTTCATGAGATCATTTGTTTGATTTGTTTATAATGTTTCACTGCTAAGATGTACAAATAATTCATAAGATGTATGCAATGACAAATTCAAATTTTATTAGAAAAAATAATGGTGAGGGCAACTTTCATGGCACTACATGCAGTGCAGTAAGTTACTTCTGACTCCTGATAAATTCAGAAAAATATAATCGGCGGTGGCTTCAGTCCAATGGAGCTGAAATTGTTTGACGTGAATATATATTGGTAAGATAAAAATCCAGTAAAGTTCAATAAGTTTATTCGATTTCTTCAGATTTATTTGTTTCATTTACAGGCTTGCAAAGCAATATAAATTACTAGCTAACTATTTAAAGATAGCTAGCGCTTTTAGTTTTCGCCCCGATTTCATCTGAAAACTCCGACCATGGACTCCACTTTAATATATTCGATTATTTTACTAACTCGATTTGCGGTATAAAAATTAAACTTACAGACGAGATTTTATATTCTAGCTAATCTATAAACTTGCGGCACATAAATACGTACTTGAATACGTATATTTCCATCTATTCTGTTCAAACCTCGCCATGCATTAAACATCTTTAGAATCCCAATGTTCATCTAACTTCCTAATTATTTTTAAAACAAAACAAAATATCTCGTGGTTGTGTACCAATATTTCACAAAAGAGTAAGTAACCAAACTGAGTTGCAACAATCGTGGCATTTCAAATATTACAGCTTTTCCACCCATTGGAAAACTTGCATTTTGAAGTATAGTGGTTATAATTTTGATATGCTAAAATATCGAAATTATAACCACTATACTTCAAAAACCAGGAAAGTGACCTAAAATCCAATTATATACAATTGTAGGATTTTTAAAGAGCAATAAATTCATCTTTATTGTTTATTGCTATCACTTCTAGTTTTTAAGATTAAGTATTATAAACTTGAAAAACGTCAAATTTTCAAACTTCTTTCAAAAGACGATTACTTGAAATCTATAAAAGCCTTTTTTAAATATACATATAAATTTAGAAACTAAATTTCCTCATATATATTTTTGTCGCTTACTAATTATATCGATCTTTTATACTTTCGAAGATATTTCGAGTGAAAATCTTAAACATGGAAAAAAACTCATTTTTAAGTTTCAAAGTTTAAGTTTTTACTCCCACCCCTCCCCCTCTCAAAAAAAAAGTTCGATCCAAAATCCAATTATATATGCTTGTAGGGCTTTCAAAGAGCTTCAAATTCATGCTTATTGTTCAAGTCTAGATCTTTTAATTTTTGAGATGTAACAAATTGGAAAATTGGAAAATTTTCAGTCTTCTTCAATTTGGCAAGGCGATTACTCGAGAACCATAAAAGCTTTTCGTAATAACAAATATAGATTTTTATGCTAAATTATTTATATCTATATTTTATAGTTTAAAATAAAAACAAGAATAAAAAAAAAACACTCGCTCGGACAGATACTTTTTTGTTTTCTAGAAAAAAGTTATAAATATTGAAATTATTATTATTAGCATCCAAAGAGTTTACATTTTTCGTAACACTTCGTTTTCCCTCCACAGAAACCCTAGACATAGATGTTATTCACATAAGAAAAAAAGCGCCTATATCCACGTCCTAGAATTTATTTCACTATAATATTAGCAGTGTATTAATTAACGTAAACAGAAATTTAAAGCATTATTGAACAAAACAAAATTGACTTTTTTTTTCTCGTGAATGAAACGCGCTATATATACGAGAATGTCGATCATATATATATCGTATAAATACACTTTTATTAATTTTATGCATCATTTTTTATCCATATATTCGAAAAACGTGTAATAGCACGAGAAAGGTTCATGCTATCTAAAGTAAATTCCATTTGATTTCTGCTGAAAACTTACATGTAACATGATTGTTTATTTAATATTTTTGGATGTCGTTTTTTTTTTATGATTTAAAAGAAGTTTGAAAATTTGCGACTTTCTGAATGTTCTTTGCCCTTTAAAATCATAAATTTTATTCGCTTCATTCCATTCATTCTAACATTATACTCACATACGCACAGACATCCCTTTAAAAATAATTGAGACGGGTTAAAGGATGCCCAAAACATGTATTAATCTGTCGAAAATTCCAATTTTCGACCCCATCAATATTTCTCCTATACATTATTTGTGTGCAGGGAAATTACAAATAAAGTCAAAAGTTCAGATATGTATTATAAATTATTGCTGTATTATATATGTATATGTATGTGGAAATAAATGTAAAGCATTACATTTTCTAAACTGCTAATTAGAGCTATAAATTTAGATGAGAATAACATTTGATAGGTCATTGAAATAAAATAATTTTCGTAAGGTGATGGTGATCTTGTTTCTAAAGAGGGATTAGTCCCCTCCTGCTCTTGCCTATCTAAGATGCTTTGCTCTTAATAGCTTTCTCGTATAATCATGAAAAAAGTCCAGATCTCATCCACTCACTTATGCAGCAGTCAACAGTACTGAGAGAGACGCGGAATTCGTTTCTAAACATGCCTCTAATTGGACACTGTCTAGGTCAACAAAGTTAAACACCAATCCAGGCGGCTCTGCCTATGTTGAGGGGTAAGTGGTAGACGCGTTAATGGACGTCGACACTTATCCCACCTTCACCCAGTCGTATTCGAATGATATACATTGATACAGGATGCATGGGGATCCCAAATGCTTTCGATTGGCTAATAGCGACGCCGTTGAAGTAGACATGGCTCCTCTCCTGACTGCTCGATCCTCTAGAGCAGTTGTCTGTCTGGGGCGTTCTGAACCTCTACTACGGTTACGTAGGTCTTCTCTGATCCACTGTTTTCATCACGGAGTAACTACCAAATCGCTCCGACCAAGATGGCGACTGATACGTCTGTTGGACCAACCAGTTTCCCTTGGGTCAATGATGCAACGTCTCTCAAAATCAGAGAATTGTTCGTACTGCTGTCGAGTACGTCTCAAAGGCATCTTTGTACACAATTTTCAGTATTAAAGCAGAAAATCCAGTTTCAATTGCCTGTGAGAACCTCTGTTGTTTTAAATGCTGCACGATACGTCGTTCTCATGCGCGTTGCATGAGCCCTATAACGTCATTGGCGCTGTTTGATCATTTGCATAACTCTTAAAACGAAATAATTTGCATGGCCAGTTTCGTGGCTGTAGCTCAATTTATATATAACTATTATTTCATTGGATTTTCATATTATATATATATATGTGTGTGTGTGTGTGTGTGCGAAGGGCGGCCCTAAACAGTTTTGCCCACACAGGAAAATATCTTTGAACCGGCCCTGTGTGCGCTGATACAGGATCTTCACATTCTCTTGCAGGAGAAAAGATGTTTAAAGTACTCAAAGAGCATGGACTATCATTTCAAAAGACGAAGTTGAGAATAAGTCTGGCAGATGGTCAGCAGTCTCTTTTGATTGCTACACTACCCAAGTGATGATAAATATTGAAGGAAAGAAAGTGTTGACGGATTTCACCATCCTTCCAAATGCTACTGGAAATCGAACTCTTCTTGGAACAGATTTTCTGAAATCTGTGGATATTGTTCTTGATGTAAAGAGCAAATGCTGGTATCTTTGTGATAACCCAAATCACACGTATCCATTCAGAGAAGAATTGGGCACCCAACCCAATGTAAAATCCCACGAGGATGGACAAGCTCTGATTAATGTTTGTCAGTTGCGGGAAAGTGAAGGAGAGAATCTGACAACTACTCGGAGAAGTATCTTCCAACCAGAGAAAGAAGCCAGAAGAAGTGACTGTCCCTGGCACTTACCCACTTCCAAGGATGGACGATTTAATGCAAGATGCTAAGCATACATCTTTTATGTCAACCATTGATCTGAAATCTGGTTACCACCTAGTAAATGTCAATCCAGCTGATCCAGATAAAACTGCATTTGTTTGCCCGTTTGTGACCTATAAATTCTTAAGAATGCCTTTTGGTCTTCGAAATGCCCCTGCTACATTTCAGAGACTGAAACTAATGGACACGTTTCGTAGAGGCTTACCAGCTCTTGCCTATCTAGGCGACCTCATAGTCTTGTCACCATCTTTTGAACAACATCTTAAATATCTTGAAATGGTTTTCAACAGACTAATCAAATAAAAACTTTGTGCAAACCGAGAGAAATGCAACTTTTCTTGTTCTCGAATTAAATATCTTGGACTCTGGATTACTCCTCGTGGAATAGAGATAAATCCTAAAAAGGTATTTTCCATCTTGGAAATTCCTTCCCCTAAAAATGTGTAGCAACTATTATTCTTGCAGACATGTTCCTGGAATAGAAAGCTTATACCGAACTTTTCTGAGATTTCTCGACCTCTGAGCAATCTAACAAAAAAGAAAACTCCCTGGAGTTGGTCTGAAACAAAACAGAGAGCTTTCGACTCTAAAGCAATGCTTGATGTCCTTATCTATTCTAAAGCAAGCTGATTTTACCAAACCTTTTGTGATTAGAACAGATGCAAATAGTTTTGCTTTGGGAGCTGTCTTTCTTCAAGGCCAAGGATCGGATGAACATCCGGTTGAATATGCAAGTAGACTACTTAGTTCTACTGAGAGAAATTATTCCACCATTTAACGTGAAGCACTCACTGGCTGTTATATGGGCATTAAACAAGTTTCGAGTATACATAGAGAGATCTAGTGTTACAGTGGCATTCGACCACGAACCTCTTAAATGGCTCGTTAAACTTAAGTCTCCATTCGGAAGAATAGCCAGGTGGGCATTGCAATTGCAGTCTTTCAATTTGAACTTTGAATACATTCCTGGAGAGTACAACATTGTTGCTGATATGTTGTCAAGACCTGTTTGTGAACATGATATCCCTTCATGCGAAGTATGTACTGTATCTTTTGATGTTCCCTCCAGAACACCTAACAAAATACGTGAAGAGCAATTGAAAGAAGAGGAAGTAGGAAAGATCATTCGCTGTTTTGAAACCATTAACAGAGACGTAAACTATGCAAACTGGACAAAATGAGGATACCTCATGAATCAGGGTGTCCTCTACCATTATGCTCCAGATTCCAAAAGTGAAGAAGCTCAATTAGTAGTTCCAACCCATGAAAGAAACTTTATGCTGAAAGAACATCATGATGCTCCTACTGCTAAACACTATGAAGCTGAAGGAACTTTTGACCATATAGCGAAACGCTAGTATTGGACAGGGATGAGAAAATTCATCTGCGACTATGTGAAAAACTGCATAGATTGCAACAGATATAAACCTACTAATCAAAAACCGGCAGGATTGTTACAGACTCCAGTTCCTTCTCAATGTTTTGAGACCCTCTCAATAGATCTTTTTGGACTCTTACCAGAGAGTAAAGATGGGAAAGTGGATTTTGATAATAAAAGATATCGCTACTAAATGGGTGGAATTGTTCCCATTGCCCAATGTCACTGCGAAAGAATGTGCAATAACGCTGCTAGAAGTTTTGATGAGGTATGGCATTCCTCGTCAGATTATCAGTGACAATGGAACTCAGTTTGTTTCAGCTGTGATGCAACAACTTTATTGTCTGTTGAACATTAAACAGTCATTAATTCCTATTTATCACCCACAAACAAACCCAGTAGAGAGAATGAACCATGATCTAAAGCCACGACTTGGAATTTTGGTTCAAGATAAACATGATTCTTTGTCTGAAAAGCTACCTGTAATCCGTTTTGCTTTAAATACCACAAAGTGCCAGACTACTTGACAAACAGCAGCTTTCCTAAATTTTGGCAGAGAACCTCGCACTACAGTTGATGCGACCAATGATATTCGTAGTGAACTTGAAAACGATAACTGTTCCAGAAATTACTCCTTATCTTAAAAAGTTCACCAAATTCACAGTACAGATCAAAGAAGTTGTGAAGCAGCAGCAAGAGTACTGAGCTATGGTGGCTGAAAGAGAAGGGGAGAGCTGGGCCAAGGACTGACGGGCCAATAGGAAATCCTGCAGAAGTGCAGAGCGAAATTTACAGTTTTACATAAAGAAATTAAAGTTTACAAAAATAAATTTAAGTTTACAAATACATTTAGGTTTAAAACTTAAGTTTAGACAATAAATGTGTAAATTAAGTTTACAGAAAAAGTTTACCAGTTTAGAATTCAGAGAAATACACTTTAAAGAATTACGATTGCAATTTACAAGAGTGTCACTCGTGCTGCGAAAAAAAAGGCCCTTATCAGGCACACAATACAATTAAATTAAACAGTTTAAATAAAAATACAGTTCAAGTTAATTACAGAAGCAACAATGCTATCCAGAGTCAGCGTTTGGTCTCAAGGTCTCAAGGACGGGGTTAGTGGAGTACCCAGGAGAGGAAAATGCTTCCTCCCTTTAAACTCCAGAGGAAAAGGAAAAAGAAAAGAAAAAAGGAAGTAGTAAGGTGTCATTTAATCAACTAAGAGGTAGCTGAGAACTAAGAGATTGCTTGGGGGGGGGGGGACCTAGGTCCTACCCCTTCCCCAAGTCTTCAGAAGACTGAATGTTGGGGCCCAAGCGGGCTCCCAACAGAGTAGGAAAAGAGGGGGATAGACTGGGTGCGCCCCGGAGGGCACAGGGCCTTGAGCTTGAGAATTGCCTATTAGCGAAAAAGAGGAAAGGCTTGCCAACAAATCGCGCAATCCCAAAAGCAAGGGAGAAGTACAGCTGCTAGAGTCTGCAACTAAAAAGGAGAGCAGATAAAACTATGATGGACGGAACCGCTTTTTAGGGCGGAAGAAAATGTCTCTCACCGATCGAGCAGGTAACGACCGGGGGCGCTTTCGCGTGCCCGGCCGCCCTGGCCGATAGTGCGGGACATTGTCCAACGTAGGATTATTAACGCTTCTCAGACCTCGATGAAAATTTAGAGAAAGTTTTTTGACATATACCAAAAAAGGCCTAATTCTGAGATCTTTGTGCAAGACTTCTAGTTGGACGTAGTTCGGCAGATTAGCAAACATACGCAGTGCGTTATTTTGGATGACTTGAAGCTTCTTAAGGTGCGTCTCAGCCGCAGTACCCCAAATTGGGACACCGTACGTCATGATGGGACGAATATAGGACTTGTATAGCAATAACTTATTCTGAATGGACAGGCGGCTATTCCTAGCCAAAAGGGGGCGAAGCTGGGCAAGTGAAGACTTCACTTTCTTACTAATTTCAGAAATGTGAAGTTTCCACGTTAATTTAGAATCAAAGTACACACCTAGGTACTTGTAGCTATCTTGCCAGGGAATAGGCTGATTATTTAAGATCAAATTAGTGGGATGGGTTTGCCGGGGGGGGGGGGAAGGTGACAGCAGCACACTTTCCGACGTTTACTTTAATTCGCCACTTGAGCAACCATTGTGTCAGCTTGTCCAGATAGCTTTGAAGAATGCTGTGCACGACTTGTGTTTGTTTGTGATGAGTGATCAGGGCGGTGTCATCGGCATAGAGGCCAAGGGCGACACCAGGGGAGCGTGGAAGATCGTTAATGTAAAGGTTGAACAGTTTGGGTCCAACAAGAGAACCTTGCGGGACCCCGCTGAGAACATTCCTGGGAGAGGATATGATGTTGGAAACACGGACGGCAAAACTTCGACCTGTGAGATATGAATGAAAAATATGAATAAGATTTGGAGGGAAGGAGCGTTTGATAAGTTTAAAAAGTAACCCATTTATCCACACCTTATCAAACGCCTTCTGGAGATCGAGAAAAACAATGGACGAGCTTTCGCGTTTGCTACGCGCCTCATGGACGAGCTCTACGACCCGCAGCAACTGGTGCTGTGTGGAATGTTTCTTCCTGAACCCATATTGTTCAGGAATAACAATGTTCCTCAGGTCGCAGAACTCGTCCATGCGACGCATAAGAACAAACTCGAAAAGCTTCGAAAGACCAGAGAGTAAAGAAATCGGACGGTAGTTGACCGCAAGCGAATGGTCAAGACCTGGCTTGGGGAGGGGTGCAACAATGGCTACCTTCCAAGCCCCAGGGAAATAATTATGACGAAGGAGGAGGTTGAAGAGCTTCACTATATAATTATATAGTAAAGAAGGCAGGCTCTTCAACATCATGGAGGTGATGAGATCCTTCCCAGGAGCCTTGTTCTTCTTGAGTTTTTGAATACGGGGCTGCAGCTCTTTCCAAGTGACATCAGTCAGAGTATAAGGTACAGGTGTTGTGATGAACTGTTCAACCTTGGCATCCACGAACGCAACCGTCCTAGGATCGATTACGTCGTGGTGTGGTTCAAACTGGCTTCTAAGACTGTCTGCGAGCAGCTCAGCCTTCTGTGTGTGAGTAGTCGCCCTGAAGTTGGGACCTTCAAGGGTCGGAATGTGTGTTTTGTGCCTACGAAAACGTGAGGTTGCCCTCCAAATGGTGTTGTCTTTAGTCGTTAGGGACTCAACATATGTGTTCCATCGTGCATTGCAGTGAGCTTTGATCTTAGCTCTAACCTGTGACCGAACGAAGTTCAGTTCACGCTTGATGGCTGGGTCTCTGCTGGCCTGCCAGTCTCTTCGCAGATGGTTGCGTTCTCTGATCATCTCCCTGATGTCCTGTGGCAGTCGATGATGGTCAACTTTGTTGCTCTTGGGCCTAGAGGATGCAGAGTAGGCATCTCGTATCATTGACTCGAGATTACCCACCTCTGCATCCAGTTGGCCCACAGTACTGGCAACGGGGGGGGGGAGCTCCTCGGCGAGGAGTTCCTTGAACTTTTTCCAATTGGTGCTCAGCTTGGCAGTGTTCCAGATGCTATATCTATCAAGCTCAAGAGTGTAGATGACAGGGAGATGATCCGAAGGAAGTTCGTTGAAAGCCTCCATGCAATAGGTATAAGGCATATTGCTGGTGACCGCAAAGTCAAGAACGTTATCCATATGGGTAGGATCTCCTGGAGCTACAATTTCAAGGTTCCTCTCGTCGGCCCAGCGTTTAAGCCGGTGGCCTCGAGAGCTCGCATGAGGGCAGCTCCAGGCAGGGTGCTTGGCATTGAAGTCACCAGCGACTATTGCATGGGGCGAGATCTTGAAGAGAGACTGCAGGTCAGAGATGACGGAGTCAACTGGACCAGTCGGAGGAAGGTACATAGACACAATGGTGATCACCGGGTTGTTCGGTAAGGCAAGTTGAACGATGGTGGCCTCTCCCACCCTCGGGGGGGGAGGCGGGAATGCGGCAAGCCGCGACGAACATAAATCGCTGTGCCACCAGCGGGGTGATTGCTAACTAGAGGCCTGTCGTCATTGTATAAGTCATAGTTAGCAATCTTGCAAGATTTCCCTGGACTGAAGTGGGTCTCTTGGACCAAAAACAAGTCTAAGTTATATGCTATACAAAAGTCCCTAGCTTCATTGATTTTACCTCTAAGTCCATTGGCATTCCAGATGCCAATGGTAAGATCCTTCAAGTTCCTTGCGCGAGAAACCATGGCCGAGGGGGGGGGGAGCTAAGCTTGACAGACGAGAGCAAAAACGCTCTCGTAAATTATGTTGACTTTATCTATCTCGGTAGGAGCAGACCGAAGGGCGGGTAGGGCATTCTTAAATGCCCTGCTAGTAATTTCCATTCCATATCTCTCTTCGAATCTGAAGAAGTAATTTAAAAAATCATCAGTATCAGCAACATTAGTGTGAGCTCCTTGGGGTGCTGTTAATTTTGGAGTGGCTTGAGTAGCCTTTTTGGGCGCCTCGCTGCGTCCTGCTGTAGCGTTCGCATATGAGCGAAGCGGGTTGGCAAGCTTTCCAGTGAAGGTGGAGTTTGACGGGGGGGGGGAGGGTTTAAATTTTGGAAAACGGGGGCAATTACGGTAGGAGGCAGGGTGCTCTCCTCCACAGTTATAACATTTACAGGGGGCTTCGTAAGGTTTAGTGCAGTCTTTAGTGAGATGGGGCTGCGCGCACTTTACGCAGTTGGGGGGGAGGTGACATCCATTACTGGTGTGGAAATAAGATTGACACCGGAAGCACTGGACGACCTGCCTGGGACCTCTATATTTCTCTATTTTTATCATCATGTTGAATAAATTAGTCAAAGAATAAATTTTTTTCATTAGTGGGGTTTTTTGCGATCTGCACGTAGTAAAGAGGCATATTAATGCGGTTGGACTTGGGGCCCCTTGCCAACTGCGTGACGCTGATGGGCCTGAACCCCAAGCACTCCAACTCGCTAGAAATGTCAGTTACATCCGTGCAGATCGGAAGGCCACGGATTACAATTTTTAAAGGCTTCTGGTCGTCCAGGAGGTATGATTTAAACTCCACCTTCTTTTCGATGGGAAATCTCTGAATTTTTATATACTCTTCTCGAGTATTGCTGTGAACTTTAAGAAAATCACCAGCATTGGTTAATTTGCTGGTGAGGTTTTTAGCTATTTTATTTAAATCCTCTAACAGTTGTGACCAGTTAGTGGTCACGGCTATGAAGAAGGGGGGGGGGGTCGGCGTTCCTTTTTAGGAGCGTCAGAATCAGCATTTACATTTTCACTATCTGGAGCTGCAATATCAGGCTCCGAATTATTTACCTTTTGAGGGGGGGGGTTGTTTAAGAGCATGGCAGATTGCCTGCTAGCAGTGTGCCTTTTCGGCGGCTGCTGAAAACCTTCGTCATCAACACCACGTGGGTGTTTTTTAGAGCTACTAGGCATAGATTTAAAGTTATCAGAATTAGCAGTAGAACTGGGTTGGTCATTTACAGGCTTACTAGTGGTCTGTGAGGCAATAGGTCTAGTAGAAGGGGTAAGAGGCATTAAATAACTGCCGAAGGAAGGCCTCCGACAGGTCTCACCATAGGCAGGCAGGTTGTTGGTCTTCAAGAGTCCATCCAGCAGTCCTTCAGCGTCGTTGAGATTTTTCAGTAGTTCATCTTTGCCATGAGCATCGGGAGCCAGGAGTCTAAGTTGATATTTCAGTTTTTTCAGGTACATCAGGAGTTTATTAGCATCACCAGCAGGGTTCTTAGAGGTATTAACAATAGATTCGTCGAATTCGTTGGTATCCAAGTCCATATTAACAGCAGAGTTGTCACCACGTGGTTCATTACTGACCTCGTGGCAAACGACCGAGTCAGGCTTAGCGGTCCCGGCAGAGGGTGGGGTCCCTGCGGCAGCAGGGGAAGAATGCAGCATTTCCGGTTCGGAGCTGGAGCAGTGGAGAAACAGGTCCTACACGTGCGGTGCCTACACGTGCGGTGGCTCGGAGGGGAATGGTTTCAAAAAAGGAGTCAGCGTTTGCTGACATACAAGAGGACCGGACTGGCATCAATAAGCGGGCAAAGCAAAGTAAAACAAAGGATTGAGAGCTCGCCGGGGAGGACGAATCAAGATTCTCCATTTCACTCCAGGTTTGCCGAAGCATTCCCAGGGTGTAATGGTCGCCTTCTACGCCGTCTGGCAAGCAAAGGTTAGGAAACACCTGCCTGGGGCGTAGTATATCAGGGGCGCTTCCACGGGGGCGCCGTAGGCCCGGAATGAAGGTGTCTAGGCCTTCTTTTTCCAAGGTAGGAGGATGTGGAAGTGTCGTAGCGACTATCTACGTTTCTCAGGCAGGGCTTGCTAGAGTTCTTCCTGAAAAAATTTAGAGAAGTTTTCCGAATATGCCCAGCAACGTGTGGGACTTTAAGATCATGAAGAATCACCTCGTTCTGGACAAACCAGGGCGCATTTACAATACAGCGCAAAACTTTATTCTGAAACACTTGCAATTTCTCAATGTGCTTTTTTGCAGCCGAACCCCAAACAGGGCAGGCATACAAAAACGCAGGTGCGATGATTTGTTTGTAGATGATCAGTTTATTATAGAGGGACAGATGAGATTTTCTACCGAGAAGTGGGAGAAGGGCTACAAAGGTTTTATTGGCTGTTACAACCTTATTCATGATGTGCTCTGCGAAAGTTAATTTGGCGTCCAATGTGACACCCAGATACTTTGCGGACAGTGAAAAGGGGATCGGATCATTGAAAATTTTAAGGGAGAAGTTAAGACTAAGTTCTCGGTAGTTAGGACGAAATATGACGACTGCACTCTTGGTCGGATTAATTTTGATTCTCCAGGTCACGAGCCAGTGCTCAAGACTATTCTTTATGTAGCTTTGGAGTGTATTGATAGCGTTGTGTGGTGAAGAGCTTCTCGAAATCAGTGTCATCAGCAAAGATGGCCAGCTGCACCTGTGAGATCCTGTGTATATCATTGATATACAGATTGAAAAGTAGCGGGCTGAGGTTACCGCCCTGTGGAACCCCGGCTCTGATTGGCCGATGAGAAGAGTAAGAATGTTCAACTTGCACGCGGAAAGAACGATTAGCAAGATACGAGTTGATGAGAGCCAAAAGTTGTGTCGAAATACCAAGTCGGACCAGCTTGGTTAGCAGACCCGAGAAAAATGCTTTATCAAAAGCCTTGCTGATATCGAAAAACACTATGCTGGTATACTGCTTGTTGGTAGAGTTTTTGTGAATAGTTTCCACTACGCGCATGAGTTGGGAATGCGTGGAAAAATCAGATCGAAAGCCGTGCTGTTCAGGAATTAAAATGTCTTTCGATCTGCAGAAACAAGTCAAACTCTAAGCAACACTAACTCAAAAATTTTGGAGAGGCTGGAAAAAGAAGACTAATGGGTCTGTAGCTTTCTGCTAATTTAGGATTTTGATTAATTTTGATCAGAGGGATAACATCAGCAGTTTTCCAACTCTGGGGGAAGTAACGAAGATTCAACATATGATTAAGGAGCACGGTGAGCCAGCACTCATAAGCAAGGGGAAGGTTCTTCAGCATTCTGTTGCTGATCTTATCAGAGCCGGGTGATTTCTTCACTTTGAAGCTGTGTATGATGTTATGAACCAGCCAAGTGTATGGATTCGAGGTCGTTTGGTGCTTGTACGTTAAGTGCATTCTGATTGGTCTGTTGGAAATCGTGTAGAGTGCTTGTGTAGAGATGGCTGAAGTTCGGGTCTTCGTGTGGTGAGAATTGGAGTTCCAAGCTGTCTGCAATAGCATTGGCTTTTTCCTCCGCAGTCTGGGCGAGAGAATGTAGGCCATTAATGGGCGGAATTGAAGTTCTCATGTTTTTAGCTGTTCGCCAGAGACTGTGATTCGTGGGTGTAAGTCCCTCAAGGTGAGTACGCCAGCGTTGCTGGGTGTGAGTTCGAATCATAGACTTGACCTCGCTATGAAGATTACGGAGTTGCGCTTGCAATGGTGGATACCTACTGCGCTGCCAATCTCTCCGTAACCGGTTGCACTGCTTAATTTTGGCTTTGATATCACTCGGAAGTGAGTGATAGTTCACACGTGAACGATTTGGTTTCGAGGCAGCAGCGTACGCCTCTAGCAGTAAGTGATTAAAATCTTGGACGCTATTATCAATATCGTCCGTGCTGGTAATTTTGAGAGGGGGGCAGTACTATAAGTATTAAGAATGTGACGAAAATCGTCGCAATTTGTAAATAGCTCCATCGGGTAGTCCAAAGAAATACTATTAAAATTAAGGGTCAATATTACAGGAAGGTGATCAGACGTCAATTTGTTATCGACTCTGATCGTATGATGAAAAGGAATGTTTCTAAAGAGCCAAATCAATTATGGTTGGGGTCCTTCCTGTAAAGAAGTGAGTGGGAGTGGGTGGAGCTATGATCCTGAAGTTGGCGCACTGGGCCAACCGTTTTAGTTCATTGCCTTTACTGTTCGAAGCTATGTCCCAGGAACAGTGGCGAGAATTTAGGTCACCAGCGATAATAATGTTACTGCTCAGTCCTAAAAGTGCTTCAATCTCCGATGAAGGTAATCTAGTATTATTAGCAGGTGGGATATACACTGAAGCAAGTGCAATCGGGACCAAATTTGGAATAGTGACTTTGATAGCTGTGGCTTCTGGCTTCGTAAAAGCCGGGACATTTAACCTATGTTGAGGGATGTTGTTTTTAACATAAAGTGCAGTACCGCCATTGCTACCCCTCGCCGCCGCCCCAGCTCTCGTTCCATACGAGAAGTAACCTGTATAATTACAGATTGCTGGGGGGGGGGGGGTAAGGTGAGTTTCATTCACCATGAAGATATCGAAGTTTTCATCTACAACATAATTACGCATCTCGTCGAGCCTAGAACGCACTCCATTGGCGTTCCAAAAGCCGACTTTGAGAGACTGCAAAGTACGGGATGCCGAAAGAGAGAACATGGCGACAGCCAGGAAGAACAGTACAGGGGGGGGGGGGACTTATCTAGCCAGAGCATCATAGCTCTGGTAGAGAGTCCAGACCATATCAATTTGCGTGGTGTGCAGGAAGTGCTCGCTCAAAGGCGGCAAGGAGTAATTCCTTGTCATGAGTGTTTCTCATGGCCAAGAGAGTTAATAGGAAGTCGGTGTAGTTAATAGGAGTGCTATCAACTGGCGTTTTGGAATTTTGGGCGGCGACAACTGGGACCGACTGAGCCTCAGCAATTTGTCCGGTAGTTTTAGTAGGGGGGGGGGGCAGATTGTTCCTGTGGAGTGCCAGAAACGACGGTTGCAAAGTTAAGATTAGGCTTGATGCCAGGGTTTAATGCTGGGGGGGGGGGGGCGAGGGTTATTTTTAGATTTAGTCTGGGGAGCCCTGCTACTCTTGGTCAGGGACGAGTTGCCCGGATTTATCGGGCAACCGCGCCAATTTGCAGCATGTTGACCACTACAATTGCAGCAGAGCAGGAAGTCTGCTTTGCAATCACTGGCGGCGTGGGGACCGGCACACTTGACGCACCGCTTCGGTAAGTTACAGGCTAGACTGCTATGAAATAATCCATTGCACGAATAGCACTGGCTAGCGAAGCCTCTGCGTCCGATGTACGGCTCCAGCTTCACTTCCGTGCTCAAGAGCATATTTATTTCATAAAGGTCTTCCGGGTTAGTCCCGGGTGCTATCTGCAGGTAATAGAGAGGGAGGGGCTGTTTGCTCCCTCTCCTAGTCAGCCTAAAGTTGTTAAGAATTGTAAAGCCCATTGCTTCCATTGCTTTAGTAATAAGTTTAACATCCGTCACCACGGGAAGCCCTCTGATGACAACCTTGACTGGTAAGTCCTCTTTCAGGGAGTAAGTTTTGAACTGCACGCCTGTTTTCTTCAGGTAATTTGTGCAGTTCCTGAATTCGTCGTCACTTTTAACGTGCAATTTGAAAAATTGTCGGTCTAGGACCGGAACAATTTTCGGTGCAAACCTTTTCAGGTTAAATAAGATCGAGGGCCAGTCAGGCTGAGAAGCGCTGATCAACAGCGGAGGCGTGGTGGGAGGCGAGGGAGTTGGCAAGTTTGCGAGGGCCGTCCTTACCGTGTCCGGTCATAGGTGCTTGATATGTGATTCCTCACACGTCAGGTATTGACGCTATATAGACCGATCTCGTAAAGTGGAGTAAATAAAGAAATACATAATACCAGTAATTAAAATGAAGAGGCTTAATTTTAAACAATAACAAAGAATTTATTTCATTAAGATAAAACCTTATTTAATAACTATTAACATCTGGTAAATTTCATATACCAACATCTTTAGTGTAGTACATTAAGACAATCAAATCTCCTCATCCTATGATCATAATATGAGCATTACAATTATTAACCCATTAATGTGCATTAACTCACTATTCTTACTAGCCTACGTCTTAATGGCCCAGGTTAACCTTATTTAGGAGGGTCAGAGAGATAATAATAATCAAAGTGCAAAAATATGTGTAGAATTGTCCTACCTCGATCATCACTGCCGATGTCGGACTTTATGACGGCGCGCTCCGGCTCTGTCCCGAGGGCTCGCTCTCTCCGAGATCCGTCGCTCTTGCGACCTCTTCTTTTCACTCACAAAATTCAAGTCCCCGATTTCAAAAAACTTAAAGTCCAAAGTTGCTCTCTGTCTCTACCCCCTTAACAAGGCGCCCCTGTCCATAATTGGCTAAGTAAATTAAGGGCTACGCCCTTCAGGCTATATTATTGGTCAAGGCCCCCCTGAAATATGAGATATGCAGTCTCCAGTTTTAAAATCGTTGAAAGTTCTCACGAGAATTTTCCCAAGGTTCAAGTGATATTAATTGACTCTGGGGTCAAGAAGTTCAACCCCCTCCGTTTGTTGTAACACCTAACGCTGACATGAACTTGAGAAGCACCCTCTCTTTTCGAAATGAATGTCCGGTGCAGCTGCGTTAGAGGGAATGTTACAAAAATTGCCTCACCTCATGAGGGACCGTCTTCTTAGGTCCACTTCCTTTTTCAAAAGAGCAATGTTATATTGGGAATTGAAAATTACAATATAACAATTACCCTTCTTCCCCCCCCAAAATTTTGGTGGGAAAAAAGCCAATTACAAAAGTGCCAGCTCATAGTTGCTGCATGCGTGTCCACTGTGTAGTCCAACAACTCGTCTTGCTCTCATCTGTATCTACTGTAAAAATGTACTATATACACATATACACAAATCATATTATCATATATATACTCTTATATGCCATCAAAAGAACACGAAAATACTATACAAAATACAATTCTCAATGTGTCTGAAAATGACGATATCTGTGTCGTTCAGTTGTACTTATTATCGATTAAAAGTCTATTCATGTAAGCACAAGTTCGTCCACTGGTGATATGTCTTTTTTTTTTTTTTTTTTAAACAATATAGTTCCACACAAGTTCAAGGTGTATATCTGTAAAATTGTTCACTTATGATAACCAAAGTCACTTTGACCGTCACTTGGATAATCGTTGGGATCAGGGACTTACGCATATGGTCCCTAATAATATCACTATGTCCCCTTGTAGTTATGGTGGAAAGTGTAAAATATCTTTCCTTTGGAAAAAAAAAACACTGATATCACTGCACACTTGGAAACCGCTGAAATGTAAATCGCTCCACTGCTGGAACTCGTTGCAGAACTGGATCGCTGTCTAACTGGAATTCGATGAACTGTAAGGCGCTGAACTGCTGGAACTCGCTGAAGGATTGGACCGCTGTCTAACTGGAATTCGATGAACTGTAAGGCGCTGGACTGCTGGAACTCGCTGAAGGATTGGACCGCTGTCTAACTGGAATTCGATGAACTGTAAGGCGCTGAACTGCTGGAGTCACTGACCAAATGATAATCTTTGTGCACCCGGAATCGTTGAGCACTCGGAATCTCTGATCAACAGGAATTGCTGACCATTTGAGAATCGTTAGGCAACCGGATCTGTACGCTGTCTCATGTTTTGTTTAGGACAATCAATACATATACATTACACTCAAGCTTATTAAAATACTCTCTTCTCTTAAAACTCCCTTAAGTATCATTTTTTTATAAATTCAATTTCTATAATTTTAATTTGTCACCCGGCACACGAAACATTACAAAAAAAAACTCTCTTTTTTTTTTTTTCAAACTCCTTTAAATTTGTTAACACTCTCAAAAATTGCCCCCTTTGAAATTTCTACACTTTATCTACTTTACATCCTTCCATATAATATATACATTTTTTTTTTCTTAAATTTGATACTCTCTTCAAACTTACATTTTTCAAATTCCTTCTTTTTATTTATTTTACATCTCTGCCTTATGTATATATATATATATATTTTTTTTTTTTTACATTATATACACTTCTTATCTAACATCCAATCCATCATGTGTTCTGAACCGGACATGCCATAAATATAACTCATGTACATATTTATAATAAAATACTTAAACAATTACACTATCCTCTCAAATACTATCAAAATAAGACTTATATAACTCCAAAAATTTCCGCAATATACTTTAAAATTTTCCTACAATCTCTGAGATGACAGAAAAACCCATATAAATATTTAATTACCATCCTACTTAAATTCTTATAACTCCCCTGCGATTCTATATTACACTATCCATAATTATACATTTTCTTTCACATATCCCCTGATTTAATCCAAATCTTATACTTGGATACGGAATTTCCCGAATTCCTTACATTATTCACTTTCCCACTTAATGAAACCATACTTAAATTTTTTCGTAAATCTTATCACTCACTGAAATTCTCTCAATGCATACATAATTACAAATTTTCTCTCAAATATCCTCTAACTCAATTCATATTCCATACTTGAATACCAAAATGTACGTTTTCTTTTCTTATATCCGGTGTAATTGAATGCAAAGTCTCCTGAATTAATTCACTTCTCCTCCTTCCTTTTTCAATTGCCAAACTTTTGTGTATTTTATTCTAGCATCTAAATTCCCTGTTCAAACAGAAAAATCTAGCCCCCAGAGAAAATCTCGTAGTGGTATACAAGGTCAACATGTCCTTGTGCCATTGTGTCATTTTCCCGGGATAAGCTCCCCTTTCTGGCCTGCGGCTAATACGGGCATTTCTTCGTGTGGGGTCCTCTCCCAATTAGTCGAACATGGCTCGTACATGTCGCCTTTTTGAAAATGGTCCATCTCGTCATCCGCCATTCTGGCCAGTGTTCAGTGGCTTATGGATTGTGTGATGTGAAAGTGCTCTACCGAGGCCCCCAAATGGATTAAAAACTCTGGAATTACCCGGATTACCTCTAGGATTATACACTTTCTGGATTAATTAAAGTGCGGTTAGTGTTATTTTGTTCTACCATTGTATTTTATTATTATATCATGTTTATTCCCGCCCCTAGCATCTAAATCGAAAACCTCGCTATTTTAAAATTTTCACTGTGTGACCCTATCAAAATGTATGTAGAAACGCTTTTTTTTTTTTTTCAAATGCTTTTTATTTAACCAACAATTCGCGTATGTTTATTAAAATTATCTATTCATTTTAAATTATAATTTGCGTATAATTTTCATTACCATTATCTTTTTTTCTTTGAACTGTCATTATGATTTTTAATTAAAATTATCTATCCATTTTAAACTCTAATTTTAATTTTTAATTACCCATTATTTAGTTATTTGAATTACAATTTTTATTTTTAATTATGAATTATTTATTTATTTAAACTAGAAAAAAAATTTGTTTTTTTTTGTTTGTTTTTTTTATATTTACCAATTATCTAATTATTTTAAACTATAATTCTATAACTCCTATTTCCTCACGCGTATTCATCCAACAATGGTTGATCAGTCCGCTAATTACATGAAGAGCGCGTGGAGAAAGTTTACCTTTGTTTTAGAATTTCATTGTTCTTTGAAAAGAGTTTTTTTTTTTTTTTTTTTTTAGAAATTCAAAATATCCCTTTATTTAATATTCCTAATTATCTTATCCATCGAAATTTTTATTGCCTGGAAATCAAAGTTCTCTTAAAAAAAAAACCTTCTTTTTATAGAGTTATAACGACTTTTTATAGAATTCTAACGATGTCCCCCTTTTGCTTTTTTTTTTTTTTTCATGAAATGTGACGTATCTTCTCTGTTATTTATGTTCTTTCCAAAATTTGAATTTAATATATCCACATCTTTAACCTATCATCCCTAAAATTTCTTTTGTCCTACAACGATACTTGTTATTTATTTTGCAACAATTATTTATTTCTTTTAAATCACAATTTTTATTCATAATTCCCAGTTATTTATACTTCCATATTTATTTAAACTTTCTTGTTTATTTAAACTTTCAACTAATTAATGTATGATTTATTTAAAATTTCCTCAATTTTTTTTTTTTTTTCACAATTTGTTTACACTTTCTTAATTAATGTAATATTTATTTACATTTCTTTAATTTATAATTCAATGTTTATTTAAAATTTGCGTTCCATCTTTCGCGTTGCATTTTGTGAATGCCGTGTGTTTTCTTTGTTACAAAAATTTTCAAAAATTTGAATTCCGGTTTGTCTGTGAATATCGTGCGTACGCTGCTTCTTTGTAGACTGAGGTTGCAATTCACCCCCTTTGTGAGATCCCATTTCCCCTGTTTCCCTCTGAAAATTGACCTTGAGTGGAACCCATCTCCACTCTTTGACCGTGAGTCGCCACTGAGAAATTCTGCCTCCCTGAAATTGTCGCCACCGAAGTGTTTTGCGTGATTGGCAATCTGCTCTCAACCAGTTCCATCCCGTTGTACGTGTCGCTTGCTGTTTAAGAGAAGGGAGAAAGAAACCTTTTCGCTCGCAAATGTGTTTGTTGACATTTTGTACTGTTCGAGGAGGGGGGGGAGGGGGATCGTTCGCTGGTGTTGTGTTGTGCTGACATTTAGTGAATGCCGTGTATTCGGCTACATATCTGTCGCAAATACGTTAAATAATAAAAGCGGGAAGAGAATGTTGCTTTCCATTAACAATTTTGACTTCATATCCATTTTTCATTTTTATAATTTATCCATTGCCAGATCAATTTCCAAAGAATTCATTTTTTTGACAAATTATTATTTTTTACCTCTTTCTCATCTTGAAATTTTCCAAATAGCGATTGTCATACAATATTAAGTTCCTAAAAATTTTTGGTTTCATGAAAAAATGTGAACCGAGTTTTCTTTCATTCCGCTTTTGGATCTCCTCACTTACACTATTGTTGCAAACTTGTATTTTCTGTGGAACCTCTATTTCTTGCCTAGCATACCTTTTGTTATGATTCTCATTTATTTCTGAAGGTTTTTGGACGCAATTCACTTCACTATCGTTTTGGCTTTTTGTCTACTTGTACTAGAATTTTTATTTTGAATATTTTTAGTGGTCTCCTTTGAATTTTGTAAATTTTGAGAGTTAGTATTTCCATTATCGTTGTCCATAATATCCATCATTTCACTTTCATTTGAATTTTGTGTATCTTGTATCATGTGATTCTCATTCGTAATTCGAATGTCCTGAAGCTTGCATTTTGTATTTTGAATATTTTCAAAATGAACCCTTTCTGTAATCAAAACCTCCGTTATTTTGTTTTCATTTGGATTTTTGCTATCTTCATTGCCATAGCTTGTACCAGTGTTTCGTGAATTTTCGGGATCAGCATTTTTGCTAATCAAAGAATCCATTACTTTGTTTTCATTTGAAATTTTGATGTCTTCATTGCCATAGTTTGTACTTGTGTTTTGAAATTTATTTTCCACCTTGTGTAATTCCGTGTTTAATTCATCTCCAATTGACGCGATATGTTCAACTTTGTCCTTCCTGTCCTTAATGTCCTCTCTCTCTCCATTATTTTGGGTTCTGTAATTACCAATATTTCCACTATCAATTTGAGTTTTATATTTTTCAACGTTACGTCCCTCGTTCTCAATATTTATTTGTGTAGCATTCCTTTTCCTAATTCCTTCTCTATTCCTTTGCGTACCCCTTTCTAGGTCTCTGTTTTGTGTAGGAGGTTCTGCATAGTAATTTCTGCTCTGGTGATATTTTCTCGGAAAGGCGTGGTTTGAAATGTAATTGTATGTGTCCGGCTGGGAGGCGTAAGTTCTGCGATCAACATACGGTTGGTTTTGAAATGAGTGGGGAGGAGATTGTATTCGTTTATTCAAAAATGTTCTGGAATTGTTTATGTTTCGATTCCGTCCCCCATTATTTGTTGCGTACGCCCGGCATTCTCTCATACAATGACCCTCTTTATTGCAATAATGACATGTAACAATTTTTCTTGTTTGTATTGTGGGAATATGTACCTTTCTTTGTATTTTAAATGTGTTTATCTTTTGGGTAATAGAATTTAAAAGATGTGTTCTAATTTCTTGTTGTTCTCTGCGGAACGTCTCAATTTCCCGTCTAAAATTATCATTATTTACCTTTGCAGTTATCGGAGCTAAATTTGCTTGTTCTAAGTATGTGGCCATTTTTTACAGCTTAATCAAAATTATTCCCAGTTGTTACACTTTAAAATCCTCCCCCAAAATATTTAAATACAATATCACATAAATTCAAAAACATAATTCTAATCATTTCACTATCTACGCATGCAAATACTTCACTCCTCATAATTAACTCCTCAAATATTACACAAATATTTATACAATTCAAAAATTTCTTAAAAGCTTCAAGTTCCCTAATAATTATATTTTCACATACAATATGGCATGTCTCATTAAGAACACATAATGATTCACTATTTGCTTGCTTCTCATACTGTGAAATAAATTTTCTTAAATTTACCTATATTTATTTTAATTTTAAATTTCTTTCTTTAATTTAATCCTTATTTTACACAAAAAAATTTTTTATTCAATATTTTCATTTTTCATTAATTCCAAATATTTTTATTCTCTTCATTAAAATTTAAATTCTGGCATATAACAGGTCTAAAACAGCAAAGTCGCCAGAAGGGTGAAATAATTTTGAATCCAGGTTTGATTGGTCATGATCACCAACATGATAAGGGTGCAATAATTTTGAGTCCAGGTTCGAAACTGGTTTAAACGGCACCAAAATGATATGTGAGCAATAATTTTGAGTCCAGATTCGACTGGTCACGGGCGCCAAAATGATATGTGATTCCTCACACGTCAGGTATTGACGCTATATAGACCGATCTCGTAAAGTGGAGTAAATAAAGAAATACATAATACCAGTAATTAAAATGAAGAGGCTTAATTTTAAACAATAACAAAGAATTTATTTCATTAAGATAAAACCTTATTTAATAACTATTAACATCTGGTAAATTTCATATACCAACATCTTTAGTGTAGTACATTAAGACAATCAAATCTCCTCATCCTATGATCATAATATGAGCATTACAATTATTAACCCATTAATGTGCATTAACTCACTATTCTTACTAGCCTACGTCTTAATGGCCCAGGTTAACCTTATTTAGGAGGGTCAGAGAGATAATAATAATCAAAGTGCAAAAATATGTGTAGAATTGTCCTACCTCGATCATCACTGCCGATGTCGGACTTTATGACGGCGCGCTCCGGCTCTGTCCCGAGGGCTCGCTCTCTCCGAGATCCGTCGCTCTTGCGACCTCTTCTTTTCACTCACAAAATTCAAGTCCCCGATTTCAAAAAACTTAAAGTCCAAAGTTGCTCTCTGTCTCTACCCCCTTAACAAGGCGCCCCTGTCCATAATTGGCTAAGTAAATTAAGGGCTACGCCCTTCAGGCTATATTATTGGTCAAGGCCCCCCTGAAATATGAGATATGCAGTCTCCAGTTTTAAAATCGTTGAAAGTTCTCACGAGAATTTTCCCAAGGTTCAAGTGATATTAATTGACTCTGGGGTCAAGAAGTTCAACCCCCTCCGTTTGTTGTAACACCTAACGCTGACATGAACTTGAGAAGCACCCTCTCTTTTCGAAATGAATGTCCGGTGCAGCTGCGTTAGAGGGAATGTTACAAAAATTGCCTCACCTCATGAGGGACCGTCTTCTTAGGTCCACTTCCTTTTTCAAAAGAGCAATGTTATATTGGGAATTGAAAATTACAATATAACAGTGCTTTCCTATTGGCCGGCTCAGAATCTGTAGAGTTTGCAGTTGTTCTAGATGACTTAGATATTTTATGTACAAATCCTTCCTCATCAGTAAAAGTTCTCGGGGTATAGTTGCCATTAGTGGCTCTACGTTTTGCAACATTGCTTAATTCATTATAATTATCATTATTTTTAGAAGAATTTCCAGCATTTAAGTTTAAGTTACTAATTTGTTTAGTTGCCTCGTGGGCGGCCTGGTCAAGTTTAGTTTTGTCATTAAAGTTTAAGTTTTCAGAAATCTGGGTTTTAATACCCTCAAGGTTACTAGTAGAAGCATAATTATGATCAGTACTATAATTAGCAGTAGATAAATCAGTGGCTTTAGAAGCCGTATCCTCAACAACAGTGGGGGGGGGGGGGAGGGGGTATTGTTAAACTATACTTACCACCGCAGCCCAGTTCTTCAGCCATCTCGATCAGCTCGGCTTCTAGTCTCTCCAGTCTGGTCTTGAATCTTGTAAAGTCCACTTTGTCAGTCGTAGTCTTTTTCGCCTGTTGCCGGCAGATCAAGTCCAGTTCAAGGTCCGTAACCACCTGTTTCAATTTCAGTAATTCCTCCGTAGTATGCTTTTTAGAAAGGTTAGACTCGGTACTGTTACACTGTGTAACATCCATAACATCATCATTCTCAACAACAACATCGTTCACACAACTCTCCATAACCACGTGCCCAGGCGCTACCTGGGCTTCACAATTCGTCGCGGGAGCACTCATCAAAAACGTCCTACACTCTCGGAGTCCAAGCTCCGAATCCTACAAGAAAAATGTTTGACCTCACACTTTGACAACTACGTCAAACACGTGTTCAGATGATCAAAAATAAGTGATCAAGCTTGTTTGACAAACATTCACTGACCGTCTGTACGCGGTTCATAGAGTCTGCGTAGCTGATATGAATGCAATAGTCATTGATTTTACAAAGAGAAGGACGATTTTTTTCGATGAAGTTTTACACATAGAGTTTAATTACTTGTAGCTCCATGGTCTTAATTTTTAAAATTGTTGTTTCGTCTTTTATGAAGCGCCTGGTATGTTGTGCCGTATCTTCACGAGCGCTTATACCCTGCAAAGTCACTCCCGCCATAATATCACGTGATACATACGTCAGGCGCGAATTTCAGCTGCCTAGCAGACTCAGCTCTTCCGACTGATTGTTTCTTTCTTCTTTTTGACTTTTTGTGTGACGTCCGTGGGCGCGGTGAATGAATAGAGTTCTTTGATTTCTTCATGAGGAAATGTACAGTGCAATTAGTTAATGCGTGATTTTGATATTGAAAATACACACACACACACACACATATATATATATATATATGTCAGAAATATTTATAACGTCAAATATTAATGTAAAAAATATTTATAATATATATATTGTCAAAAATATATATATCGTAAAATATATATGTCAAAAATATTATACGATCAAAAACATAGTGTGGTAATTGCAGGAGGGAGTCGACCTTTATTGAAAGAAGTAGGATTAAAGAATGCTAAAAATACTTTTTCCTGCGGTGGTCAAACTAAAGTATGAAACGTAAAAAATTGACTAGCTTGATGTTTACATTTGTGACCTTTAAATTTCCAAGGGAGGTAAATGCCCCCTTGCGCTCCCCTATGGACGCCCATGGCAAAGCGCAAATAGAATTTTTCTAGGGGTGCAAACTATATGATTATACCTACAATATCTACTAGCTTGAGGACTACATCTGCAACCTTAAACGTCCACAGTAAGGCGCAAGTTTTCCCTTGCATTTCCTTATGGGCGCCCACAGTAAGGACACCCGCAGAATTAATTCCATCGGTGACAAATTCAAGGATGAGGCGGTTCATATCGACTTGCTTGTAATCTGCATTTGTAACCTTAAACCTACACAGTAGGGCAAGTTTCACATTGCGTTCCCTTATGGGCGCCCATGGCAAGGACACCCATAGAACTAATTCTATCGGCGACAAACTCAAGGATGAGGCGTTCCACATCGACTAAATTGAGACTTGCATGTCTACCCTTGAACGTCTATGGGACGGCAAGTGTCATCCTTTCCTTTCACTATGGGCGCCCATGTAACATTTTCCAGGAGGGAACTCAAGGACGACGCATTCAATATCGACTATCTGCTAACCTACATTTGTAACCTTGAATATCCTGTTGGGATTAAGAGCTCCCTTGCCGTGCTCTATGGGCTCCCTGCTTATACTATTGCCCTCAGGACAGAACCTAATGGAGCCGAAGTTTCGATTTCCTCAGGGACAGTAAACAGTCTTTCTTGAACCTCCAAATGTCTCTGTGACATATTGAAACATTGCACACTTGCCATGGGCGCCCATAGGGGATGTTGAAATTCACGAATATCAAACTAATGAATACTGTTAGTCTCGTCCTTGAGATTGTCCCCGCTGGAAAAAGTTCTATTGCCGTCCTTGCCATGGGCGTCCATAGACGTAAGGGAACATCCATACGTAAGGGAGACTTAAGGGGGCGTCCATAGATGTAAGGAAGCACTTGCCTTCCCGTAAACATTCAAGGTCACAAATGTAGATGTCAAACTAGTAGATATTGTACGTCTCATCTTTGAGTACGCACTTCTTAGAAAAAGCGTTATGGACACCCTCGCCATGGGAGCCCATAAAAATTTTGAAAGCCATAATGTCGGTATCAAGCTAATCGATATTGTACGTCTTGTCCTTGAGTTTGCCCCAGCTTTAATAAGTTATGTGGTCATATTTGCCATGGGCGCCCATAGGGGAGAGCAAGGGGGCGCTTGCCCTCCCTTGGACGTTCAAGGTCCCAAAGTAAGTATCAAGCTAGTCGATATTATAAGTCTCATCCTTGAGTTTGAGTTTTCCCCTTTAAAAAATTCTATGTGAGCCCTTGCCAAGGGCGCCCATAGAGGAGCGGGAGGGGCACTTGTTCTCCTGTAGACGGTCAAGGTCGCAAATGTAGATATCAAGCTAGTACATAATTATGTCTCATTCTTGAGTTTGGCCATCCCGGGAAAAAGTTTTATGTTCGCCCTTGAATCCTACTCTTTCGAAACAAGGTTGACCCCTTTCTGCAGTTACAACACTATATTTTGATCGCAGTATATTTTTGACACACACACACACCCGCGGCCACACACTTAGCTACAGTAAACCTTGGGGTCTGTCGTGTGGTCTGGGTTTTCAACACACACACACCCATTCTCTTATTCGTGCTCTAATCACATTAATTATAAAATGTTATACCTAATTCTGATTTTTTTTTTCAGAATGCATCTACATATAGAATTTCATGGCTATACGTACTCTCTCTCTCCCTTTTGTAAAATCTCTAATTTTGAATAATCTGTGTTTTAATTACATTGATTTCCAAATATTCTACCATTCTGTAGGAAATTAGACACAGTTTATTAAAACACGAATAATTCGAAATTAGATATTTTAAGAGAGAGAGTACGTACAGCCATGAAATTCTATATGCATATGCATTCTGTAAAAAAATGGAATTAGGTAGAACATTTTGTAATTAACGTGATTAGAACTCGGATGCGAGAAATAATGTCAAAATATTGTGTTGTAATTGCAGGAGCGGGTCCACATTGTTCAAAGGGAGTGGGATTCCAGGGCGTTCATAAAACTTTTCCTGGAATGTCCAAATTCAAGAATGAGAGGTAAATATATCTAGTATCTTGATACCTACATTTGAGACCTTGAACGTCCACGGGAGGACAAGTACTCCTCGCGCTCCCCTATGGGCGCCCATGGCAAGAGCGCCTATAGAACTTTTTCAGGGAATAAACTGAAGGATGAGACGTACAATATCGACTAGCTTGATACCTACCTTTGAACATCCACGGGATGGTAAGTTCCCCCTCACGCTCTCCTATGGGCGCCCATAGGGGACAATAACATTTATCAATATTTATACAATAATATTAACAATACTCGAATATAGATATCAATACTGTATGTCAATATAATTAATACTGTACTTCACATCCTTATGTTTATCCCGCTGGTAAAAGTTCTATTGTCGCTCTCACCATGGGCGCCCGTAGGGGAGCGCAAGGGGTCACTTGCCCTACTGTGAACGTTCAAGGTCACAAATGTACGTAGCAAATTAGTAGGCATTGTACTACTTATCTTTCAGTATACCCTCCTTGAAAAATTTCTATTGACGCCTTTGCCATGGGCGCCCATACGAGATGCTGATCATAAGGAGTTGCCCACAAGGTGTCAAACTAATCGATATTGTCGCCCTTGAATGTGCCCCCGCTGGAGTAAGTTCTATAAACGCTCTTGGTATGAGCGCCCATAGGGAGTCTTGAGGGGGAACTTGCTATCCCGTCGACGTTCCAAGAGCATAACAAGGATGAGACGCACGATATATACTAGCTTGACACCAACATTTGGGACCTTGATGTTCACGGGAAGGCAAGTGCTTCCTTGTGCTCCCCTATGGGCGCCCATGGTAAGGAAGTCAATAGAACTTTTTCCAGCGGGGACAATCTCACGGACGAGACGTACAGTAAGTATTCATTAGTTTGATATTCGTGACGTTCAACATCTCTTTGGGCGCCCATGGCAAGTGTTGTTGTTGAGACCCAGACTGTCCGATCTACCAGAAAGATGTAAGGTATCTGTTTGGACGACCGAGCAGTGCCACCCAATTTAATCCGGAACCCAGGAGGAGGCATCCACAGGGACCGTACCCTTCTTCCCCTATCACCAACCTCCCGGAAGGATTTACAGACTCACATGCTTAACGTGATCGTACTCCACGTGAACACGGCAGCAGTCTTGGCAGTAGCAGGAATCGAACCCGGGCCTACTGAATGCAATCAATTCCCGCTCGCTAATCACTGAGCTGTCGTGCCCCACTCCATGGCAAGTGTGCAATGTTTCAGCTTTTTATGTCACACAGTCTTTTGGAGGGTCTGGAAAGACTGTTTACTACCCCTGAGGAAATCGAAACTTTGGCTCCATTAGGTTCTGCCCTGAGGGCAATAATATATACGCTGGGATCTCATGCGCTGGGAGCCCATAGAGGACTGCAAGAAATCACTTTAGCTGAACTGGATATTCAAGGTTACAAATGTAGGTTACAAGCTAGCGATATTGAATGCTTCATCCTTGAGTTCCCTTCTGGAAAATGTTACATGGGCGCCCATAGTGGAGAGAAAAGTTGACACTTGCCTTTCCATAGACGTTCAAGGTTAGACATGTAAGTCTCAATCTAGTCGATATTGAACGCCTCATCCTTGAGTTTATCGCCGATGAAATTAGTTCTACGGGTGTCCTTGCTATGGGCGCTCATAAGAGAACGCTTGATATGGAACTTATCATACCGTGTACATTTAAAGATATAAATGTAAATTACAAGCAAGTCAATATGGGACGCCTCATCCTTGAGTTTGTCACCCCTGGAATTAGTTCTATGCGCGTTCTTACCATGAGCTCCCATAGCAATTCCGGCGCGCTAACCACTGGGCTGTCGCGCCCAATCCCATGGCAAGTGTGCAATGTTTCAGCCTCTTATATCACAGAGACTTTTGGAGGGTCTGGAAAGACTGTTTACTACCCCCGAGGAAATTGAAACTTCGGCTCCGTTAGGTTCTCTCCTGAGGGCAATAGCATTAAGCACGGAGCTCATGCAATGGGAGATCGTAGAGGACTGCCATGGGTGCCCATAGGGGAATGTAAGGGGTTCGTTTACCCTCCCCTGGACGTTTAAAGTCACAAATGCGAACATTAAGCATGTCAATTTTTTCCGTCTCATACTTTAGTTTGACCACAAAGTCGACTCCCTCCTACAATTACCACACTATGTTCTTGATAGTGCAATATTTTTGACATTCTCTCATCTAATAAAAGCAGAAGTAACTCGTAATACTAGTAATTTGACAGCCTTGAAAATACTTTAAATAGAAAATAAATAAATAATATAATAGAAAAAAGTAATAAAAATTATTAATAATTAAATAAAATTTAAATTATATATATATATATATATATATATATATATATGTGTGTGTTTGTTTGTGTGTGTGTCTGTGTGTGTTTTCAATATCAAAATCGCGCATAGACTAATTGAACTGTAAATTTCCGCATGCAGAAAACAAAGACTTCTCATCATTCAACTGCAGCCACAAGGTCATGAAATTCGCTCCTGGCGTAGTTATCACGTGGTGCATTTTCCCGGGAGTGACTTTGCTGGGTATAAGCGTTCGTCGTATCTTCGATGTGTGCGTTGAGTATCTTGAAGCGTCACCTTCGTGAACTAAAAATGAACTTCGTGAACTTTAGATCTCGAAGGTGACGCTTGAAGCTTTGACATCAGTTGGCTGGATTGCAGGTGTGCAGATAGAGTCCATAGGGACCACCCACAGTGGGCGGAGCAACGGGATCTATTTTTCTTGTTGGTCAAGAGAACTGGAGCACAATTCCGAAAAACTATCTTGCAAGGCAGTTATGGGGAAGTTTGAAGTTTTTTGATCTGCAATTAGTGTGATTATATCAAAGGTCTTTTGCATCGGGTCTACGTCTGCTTTACTTATTTTGGTTATTTGATTTAAGAAGTTCCTGACATCATTGATATTGAAATAATCTTGTATTTCTTTAAAGAATTTAATGAATTCTTGAAAGAGGTTAAGGGTTTGATTTGAAGAGTTTGGGGCATCTGAATGCGTGTGGGCCACGTGCTCTTCAGAACTTGGTGTTCTTGTCTCGTAAAGTTGGCGGGGTGCGCCCCACCACAATTAGCACACTTTGCCGGAAGGTCCCTAGGTTTAAGGCATTCGCGAGTTTGATGGCTTTCTCCGCATTTTAAACACCTGGCGAGAAGCGAGCAATTATCCGAAGAATGGTTGTAATTTTGACAATTGTAACAAATTTTTACTCCTTTTGATTTGAAGGCTTGCACTACGATTCTCATGTAGAGAATGGAGGTGAGGTTGTAAATTTTATCCCACCCCTCACCCGGCTCTAGGCAGACCAAGAAGATGGGGATAGGTGACCTATCACGACGATTTCTAAGCTGTGAAATGAAATCCTAGCAATCCTGAATCCTTCACGGGATATAGCCTCTTTAATAGAGTCTATGCTAGTGTTGTTTGGCAGACCTTTTATCATTACTTTTTTTGGTCTTTCGTTTTTTAAGCATATGGAGCTAAAAGGGATTTTATTCTGAGTCAGGTGAGTCTGTACACTTCTGTAATCCTCAACGGATCCTGGAGTGAACCTAATCACCCTCCCCATCAGCAGTCCTTCAATTTTAGTGCCTAAAGTTTTGTTTAATTCTTCTATGAGGGCTCCCCAATTACTCGAGGAGTCAACATAGAAAGAAGAAATTTTGGGATTAGGTTTTGGGTCACTATTTCCATTCTCTTCTTCCTGATTATCAAGCGGCATGAATTTATTTTTAAGTAGAGGGAAGTCCTTACTAGATGCAGCCTCTCGTGGCATGGCCTCAGCTAACTCAGCAGCTGTAATCTCGTCATTAAGCTTCCTGCGCTTATTGCGCGGGAGCTCAAAATTTAGTTTGAAAGATTTCGCGATTTTGGTTTTGTATTGACTATACAAAAAATCCTCAGATAAGCTATTCCATGTTTTGATGACATAAGCCGCAGCCTGATAGGATTTCCTAACCAAGAGGTTCTCAGGGGTAGGGGTATCCGCTAGCAAGATAGCATCAGAAGTTATGCTTACCAATATCTCTTTGATGAGTGCCGCCTTGTCGATGTCCTCAACTTCCTCGATGGCGATTTCGGCATCTAGATGTCTCTTAGCCCAGTCATAGATCTCACAGTGTCTGTGGATATCGAAGGCTTCATTTTCCGGTGTCTCAGGGATATATCCGACGCTTGCTTCGCATCTGGCAGCGAAGGATGTGAAGTACTCAGGAGTCTTGTGCGCCTGTAGCACCAGCTTCTCAGCACGTGCTGCTCCGTCCAAGTCTTTTCTTTTTTAACACTTTACAACAAAGTTGAAAAGTGTTTATGACTTTGTTCATTCTGTCTGTCTGTCTGTCTGTCTGTCTGTCCGTTAGCACGATAACTGCCGTAAAAATAAGTTTATCAAAATGAAATTTTAGTATGTTGTTCAGACGGTCTGTAGGACCTATGGGAATATAAATAAATAATATCACCCAATTAGTTTTTTATTGAACCCGGGTTGAAAAAATGAAATACATTGAACCCTATGGGACCTAATTTTTCAAACATTTTTTAAGTAAATTTAAAATTCACGAATTGCTTCGAAATTTTTAGGAAATATTCACATTATCCCATAGAATATATAAAAAAAAATTCAGTAAAATATGTTAAGTAGTTTTTTAATTAAAAAAAATATTTAATATAGGGAAAAAAACAAATTCAATTAAATTCTGACTTTGGGATATCTTCCAGAAAGAAAAGGGAGAGATATTATATAATAAATATCTCTCCATTTGTTTAAACGTTTTGCATATGGGAGTGGCTTCATATTTTAAGATAAATTTGGTAGATAACAATTTTTCATTTTTTTTAAATTTATATAACTCTTCATGATAAATTTAATTGATGGCATTTTAAATTCACTTTCCTACGTCCTAGAGAGTTAAAATTTGGTACACAGCTTAAATTTGTTGAACATTTTATTCGACAAAAATTTGATGGATCTTTAAATATAGATTATACATTTTTTTTGAAATGGCCTGAAAATAATCCCCGTTCACTTCTATAAATCATTGGTGTAATATTGTTAAAAATTCTGATGTGGACAGCACATGTCTTTCTCTGCAGACTCATATTCGTTCTCTTTATTTATTCAATGATAATTTGAGTTTATCTGCACAACATAAGTATTTTAAATGACATTGAATTTATACGTTAAACTTAAATTTGGTTCTCATTTGATAGCTGGACTTATTGTCAAAGGTGGCGTAGCGAAAACGCGAAAAAACTAGAATATCTCAAGAACGGCTAGTCCTAGAGTAATGGGGTTAGTCTTATTCTTTTTGTTGTCAAAAATCACATATAAAATAGGAATTTAATTGATATAATTGAGCACACGTAGTCTTTTATTTTTATATATAACGATTTTTGCTGGCCATTTCGCAAAAATAGCCCGTTCCTTTTTCCCGAATCGTAGTAGAATAACCTACAAATGATTTATATACAAAATTTTGTTAAATTTGGTATATAAATCACTTGTAGGTTATTGAAATATTATACTCCAAATTTTGTTAAATTTGGTTCATTAGTTTTTAGCTAGAGTGGATAAAGGCAATTTCTGCGGCCATTTCGCAAAGAAGGCAGATTCTTTTATTACAAATCGTACTATAATCTAATGAACATCAGGATTTCCCACAAAAAACATACCTACCAAATTGTATGAAATTCGGTCCATTAGTTTTTCAATTAGAGTGGATGTAATATCCACACAGACACACAGAAACATACACAGATACACCCTTACACACACAGACGTCTTCCTAAAAGTAGTTTTTTCGTGTTCTAGAAGTCCCAAAACGTGTAGATACTTTGAAAATTCGAGTTCCGATCTTCGGCACGATTCCAATACTTTGAGTACATACACATACACATATATATTATCTGTGTATTATCTGTGTATCTAAATTCCGTGCCTATGCAATTACAATAGTTGTGATTTTAAATGATCCCTAAACTTTTATTATTTCTTCAAGGAAGCCTAATTTTAACGTATGCAGAATGCAAATATCTCAAGCGATTGTAAGATGAATTACATAAGAATTGCTGAATTTTTTTCACACAAAATTATTTAGCTCTGGAGTCTGGAATACAAGTTATATGAATGAAATATTCATTGATTTTGCATAAAGAATCAGATGATTTATATTTCGATACAGTTTTAAATATTTAAGTATAATAAATTACTGTAGTACTGTGATAATGTAAAAGATATTACCACTGAATGAATCACATTTTAGAAATTTTTAAATGAAATTACATTTCAGTTGGAAAGTGTTTCATAATCAATGCTTATGCATGATTGATCTTTCTTGTTTCTTTTCCTCCTCATCGATCTCCATGGCATCTGCCCAGCTGAGAGTCTCTTTTTGCTTGTCTTTCCTGTGCCTTTCGAAAATATTTTTTTCCCTTACTCTTGGTCTGTCTGCCTTTTACGTCCTCCTTTTTGCCTTTGGGTATCTCCTTACTGTCGTTGGCTTTCTTGTCTTTAGGCCTAGGCATCTCGGCTATCTCCTGTCGTCCCTCAGTTTGTACACTTTCCTTTGAAATCCAATTATATTCCTCTAGTTTCTCCTGTATCTCCTCCTCTGTTTTTCCAAAGCTCTTAACAAATAAATCCCTAATAAGCAGTAATTTCTCTTTTTCCTCCGGCGAAAACATCTTGATTAGCTTAGCCCCATCCATCCAGCCAATAATTTGTCGATAGCAGGGCGCCTGGAGCATAGCTCCGTATACCCCATTTATTCTACCAAAACTTGGTACAACTATACCCAGGCTGACACTAAAAGTCACCACGTGCAATAGTCTCAGGAGCTAGCACGAACACGTCCGAACACCAGCTCGACCAGTCTCCGAATGCCTTAATTTTTAAATAAAATAAATTATTATAGTATTGTGATGAACGACATGAATGGGATATTATTTATGAATGAAATGCTGCTTTTATAGGGAGAGCCAGGCGTGTTATTTTTTATATGACGTCATTTGAATGAATTTCAGTTGTTTTCGATGAAGTTTACAAATATAATAAATTATCGTAGTATTATGATAATTTTAAAATTATTACCGAGGCATGTATCACATTTTAGAGATGTTTAAACCAGGCAATTTATATTTCAATGCCGTCATTTGAATGAAGTTCATTTTTTTCGATGAAAACCGAAACTTTTTCCTAGGAGTTCTGATTTCTAACTCCGTGGTTTATCCACACGAAAAGATTAAATTGGTGGGAGATTTTTTGAGCTAATTAGTCAATGTCTGAAAACATGAATTGTTTGAAACATGATTTAAATAGGAAATCTATCTCCATGGTTTATGTTTCACAAGCTTTTACTGAACGAAAGTATAAAAATATCAAAATAGTTATTTAATTTCGCAGTTTATGAGGAAGATTATATCTTATATCATGTTGCTCAGAAACGCAATTAAATTAAATCTGTCTGTTAATTTTAATTATTATTTTTTGAAATGATAAACAAATGGATATAAAAATATATTTTAGAAAAGAATGATTTGATTTTTCTTATAGCATTTTTGACTGGATAAAATCAATTACAGTCTTCAGGTTTAACCGTTATTATTATTAATATTTTCGGAGATTATTGATTGAGGGATTATTGATATTTTCAAGTTATTATGCCATCGTTTTATTATGACAAAAATTGTTTAAACTCATATATTGTACGTTATACGAGTATTCTTCTACAAATACACGGGTATATCTTCTAATCTACGAGAATATAAGTAGTACAGGTATATTGGCATATGTTTTGATATATATTGGAATCAATTACGACCTTCTGGTATAAAGATTAATGGGATTATTAATATTATCAATTTATTACGTCATCTCTTTTATTCTGGCAAAGATTGAGACACATTGTAATAGGAGTAATCTTCTAATATACTAATACAGGTTATATCTTCTAATATTCGCGTTGCATATATTGATTCAATTTCTTTTTTTTTGTAAATTTGTTTACAAAATGGGCCAGGCTGTTTTATTCTCTTCAGATCTGCCCGTGAAGATAATTTTTCATAGTGAGAACATATATTACATACCTCACATATATTACATACCTTACATATATGAACATAATTCTCTTTAGGAGCAATAAATTTAATATTTTAACAGAATTTGCACATGATTGCGAATTATAAGTTTTTTTTATATTATATACTTCGTACAAAGAACGGATATGCTGCTAGTATTATATATAAATGAGCCAGCTGCTATATTACTGTACAAGTTTGCAACTCAGCATATTACTAATAAAATCCCTGCAGTATAAACATAGCATTACTAAATAAACGAACTTGATGGCACAAATATGATTAAATAATGCAAGGGCAGATGCTTGTCGTGGAAATATCAAATTTTAGTCTTTCAAACATATCTTTTTATCAATAGATGAATTTAGACATATCCTACTAACATCATGTACTAAATGATTGTAAATTTCTAAAAATCGTGTGTAATATGTAAACCAATATGTAATAAGAAAACGAGCGCTTATACCCTGCAAAGTCACTTCCGGAAAAATGCACCACGTGATAACTACGTCAGGCGCCAATTTCATGACCTTGTGGCGGCAGTTGAATGATGAGAAGTCTTTGTTTTCTGCATGCGGAAATTTACAGTTCAATTAGTCTATGCATGATTTTGATATTGAAAACACACACAGACACACACACACACACAAACAAACACACACACACATATATATATATGTATATATATATATATATATATAAAGTAAATTTTATTTAATTATTAATAATTTTTATTACTTTTTTCTATTATATTATTTATTTATTTTCTATTTAAAGTATTTTCAAGGCTATCAAATTACTAGTATTACGAGTTACTTCTGCTTTTATTAGATGAGAGAATGTCAAAAATATTGCACTATCAAGAACATAGTGAGGTAATTGTATACAATTTGTAGGAGGGAGTCGACTTTGTGGTCATAGTAAAGTATGAGACGGAAAAAATTGACATGCTTAATGTTCTCATTTGTGACTTTAAACGTCCAGGGGAGGGTAAACGAACCCCTTACACTCCCCTATGGGCGCCCATGGAAGTCCTCTACGAGCTCCGTGCTTAATGCTATTGCCCTCAGGACAGAACCTGACGAAGCCGAAGTTTCAATTTCCTCGGGGTAGTAAACAGTCTTTCCAGACCTTCCAAAAGTCTCTGTGATATAAGAGGCTGAAACATTGCACACTTGCCATGGGATTGGGCGCGACAGCCCAGTGGTTAGCGCGCCGAAATTGCTATGGGAGCTCATGGTAAGAACGCGCATAGAACTAATTCCAGGGGTGACAAACTCAAGGATGAGGCGTCCCATATTGACTTGCTTGTAATTTACATTTATATCTTTAAATGTACACGGTATGATAAGTTCCATATCAAGCGTTCTCTTATGAGCGCCCATAGCAAGGACACCCGTAGAACTAATTTCATCGGCGATAAACTCAAGGATGAGGCGTTCAATATCGACTAGATTGAGACTTACATGTCTAACCTTGAACGTCTACGGAAAGGCAAGTGTCATCCTTTCCCTCCACTATGGGCGCCCATGTAACATTTTCCAGATGGGAACTCAAGGATGATGCGTTCAATATCGCTAGCTTGTGACCTACATTTGTAACCTTGAATATCCAGTTCAGCTTAAGTGATTCCTTGCAGTCCTCTATGGGCTCCCAGCGCATGAGATCCCAGCTTATATATTATTGCCCTCAGGGCAGAACCTAACGGAGCCAAAGTTTCGATTTCCTCAGGGGTAGTAAACAGTCTTTCCAGACCCTCCAAAAGACTGTGTGACATAAAAAGCTGAAACATTGCACACTTGCCATGGAGTGGGGCACGACAGCTCCGTGATTAGCGAGCGGGAATTGATTGCACTCAGTAGGCCCGGGTTCGATTCCTGCTACTGCCAAGACTGCTGCCGTGTTCACGTTTAGTACGATCACGTTAAGCATGTGAGTCTGTAAATCCTTCCGAGAGGTTGGTGATAGGGGAAGGAGGGTACGGTTCCTGTGGATGTCTCCTCCTGGGTTCCGGATTAAATTGGGTGGCACTGCTCGGTCGTCCTTACATCTTTTTGGTAGATCGGACAGTCTGGGTTTTAACGACAACACTTGCCATGGGTGCCCAAAGGGATGTTGAACGTCACGAATATCAAACTAATGAATACTTACTGTACGTCTCGTCCGTGAGATTGTCCCCGCTGGAAAAAGTTCTATTGACTTCCTTACCATGGGCGCCCATAGGGGAGCATAAGGAAGCACTTGCCTTCCCGTGAACATCAAGGTCCCAAATGTTGGTGTCAAGCTAGTATATATCGTGCGTCTCATCCTTGTTATGCTCTTGGAAGAAACTCTATGGACGTCCTTGCCATGGGAGCCCATACAAATTTTGCCACAAACGTAGGCATCAAGGTAATCGATATTGTACATTTCGTTCTTGAGTTCATCCCGTTTTAATAAGTTCTATGGCCGCCTTTGCTATGGGCGCTCATAGAAAGAGCACCCATATAACTTTTACAGGCGGAAAACTGAAGGGAGAGACATACATCGCCTTGCTTGATATCTACATCTGTGAACTTGAACGTCGACGGGATAGCAAGTTCCCCCTCAAGATTCCCTATGGGCGCTCATACCAAGAGCGTTTATAGAACTTATTAAAGCGGGGGCACATTCAAGGACGACAATATCGATTAGTTTGACACCTTGTGGGCAACACCTTATTATCAGCATCTCGTATGGGCGCCCATGGCAAAGGCGTTGATAGAAATTTTTCAAGGAGGGTATACTGAAAGATAAGTAGTACAATGCCTACTAATTTGCTACGTACATTTGTGACCTTGAACGTTCACAGTAGGACAAGTGACCCCTTGCGCTTCTCTACGGGCGCCCATGGTGAGAGCGCCAATAGAAATTTTACCAGCGGGATAAACATAAGGATGTGAAGCACAGTATTGATTATATTGACATACAGTATTGATATCTATATTCGAGTATTGTTAATATTATGGTATAAATATTGATAAATGTTATTGTCCCCCATGGGCGCCCATAGGAGAGCGTAAGGGGGAACTTACCATCCCGTGGATGTTCAAAGGTAGGTATCAAGCTAGTCGATATTGTACGTCTCATCCTTCAGTTTACTCCCTGAAAAAGTTCTATAGGCGCTCTTGCCATGGGCGCCCATAGGGGAGCGCGAGGAGCACTTGTCCTCCCGTGGACGTTCAAGGTCTTAAATGTAGGTATCAAGATACTAGATATATTTACCTCTCATCCTTGAATTTGGACATTCCAGGAAAAGTTTTATGAACGCCCTTGAATCCCACTCCTTTTGAACAAGGTGGACCCCCTCCTGCAATTACAACACTATATTTTGACATTATTTCTCTCATCCGAGTTCTAATCACGTTAATTACAAAATGTTCTACCTAATTCTATTTTTTTACAGAATGCATATGCATATAGAATTTCATGGCTGTACGTACTCTCTCTCTTAAAATATCTAATTTCAAATTATTCGTGTTTTAATTAACTGTTTCTAATTTCCTACAGAATGGTAGAATATTTTGAAATCAATATGATTATAACACAGATTATTCAAAATTAGAGATTTTACAAAAGGGAGAGAGACAGTACGTATAGCCATGAAATTCTATATGTACATGCATTCTGAAAAAAAAATAATCAAAATTAGTATAACATTTCATAATTAAAGTGATTAGAGCACGAATAAGAGAGAGGGTGTGCGTGTGTGTCAAAAATATAGTGCGATCAAAATAGAGTGTTGTAACTGCAGAAAGGGGTCAACCTTGTTTCGAAAGAGTAGGATTCAAGGGCGAACATAAAACTTTTCCCGGGATGGCCAAACTCAAGAATGAGACATAATTATGTACTTGCTTGATATCTACATTTGCGACCTTGACCGTCAACAGGAGAGCAAGTGCCCCTCCCGCTCCTCTGTGGGCGCCCCTGGCAAGGGCACACATAGAATTTTTTTAAAGGGGAAAACTCAAACTCAAGGATGAGACTTATAATATCGACTAGCTTGATACTTACTTTGGGACCTTGAACGTCCAAGGGTGGGCAAGCGCCTCCTTGCTCTCCCCTATGGGCGCCCATGTCAAATATGACCACAGAACTTATTAAAGCTGGGGCAAACTCAAGGACAAGACGTACAATATCGATTAGCTTGATACCGACATTGTGGCTTTCAAAATTTTTATGGGCTCCCCTGGCGAGGGTGTCCATAGCGCTTTTTCTAAGAAGAGCGTACTCAAAGATGAGACGTACAATATCTACTAGTTTGACATCTACATTTGTGACCTTCAATGTTTACGGGAAGGCAAGTGCTCCCTTACATCTATGGACGCCCCCTTACGTCTCCCTTACGTATGGATGCTCCCTTACGTCTATGGACGCCCATGGCAAGGACGTCAATAGAACTTTTTCCAGCGGGGACAATCTCAATGACGAGACTTACAGTATTCATTAGTTTGATATTCGTGACTTTCAACATCCCCTATGGGCGCCCATGGCAAGTGTGCAATGTTTCAATATGTCACAGAGACATTTGGAGGGTTTGGAAAGATTGTTTACCGTCCCTGAGGAAATCGAAACTTCGGCTCCATTAGGTTCTGTCCTGAGGGCAATAGTATAAGCAGTGAGCCCATAGAGCACGGCAAGGGAGCACTTAATCCCAACAGGATATTCAAGGTTACAAATGTAGGTTACCAGATAGTCGATATTGAATGCGTCGTCCTTGAGTTCCCTCCTGGAAAATGTTACATGAGCGCCCATAGTGAAAGGAAAGGATGACACTTGCCGTCCCATAGACGTTCAAGGGTAGACATGTAAGTCTCAATTTAGTAGATGTGGAACGCCTCATCCTTGAGTTTGTCGCCGATAGAATTAGTTCTATGGGTGTCCTTGCCATGGGCGCCCATAAGGGAACGCAATGTGAAACTTGCCCTACTGGTGTACGTTTAAGGTTACAAATGTAGATTACAAGCAAGTCGATATGAACCGCCTCATCCTTGAATTTGTAACCGATGGAATTAATTCTACGGGTGTCCTTGCCATGGGCGCCCATAAGGAAATGCAAGGCAAAACTTGCCCTACTGTGGACGTTTAAGGTTGCAAATGTAGTCTTCAAGCTAGTAGATATTGAACTCCTCATCCTTGATTTTGCCCTATTGGAAAATGTTACATGAGCGCCCATAGTGGAAGGAAAGGATGACACTTGCTGTCCTATAAACGTTCAAGGTTAGACATGCAAGTCTCAATTTAGTCGATGTGGAACACCTCATCCTTGAGTTTGTCGCCCATGGAATTAGTTCTATGGGTGTCCTTGCCATGGGCGCCCATAAGGGAATGCAAGATAAAATTTGCCCTACTGTTTACGTTTAAGGTTACAAATGTAGATTACAAGCAAGTCGATATGAACCGCCTCATCCTTGAATTTGTCACCGATGGAATTAATTCTACGGGTGTCCTTGCCATGGGCGCCCATAAGGAAATGCAAGGCAAAACTTGCCTTACTGTGGACGTTTAAGGTCGCAAATGTAGTCTTGAAGCTAGTAGATATTGAACTCCTCATCCTTGATTTTGCCCTATTGGAAAATGTTGCATGGGCGCCCATAGTGAAAGGAAAGGATGACACTTGCCGTCCCATAGACGTTCAAGGGTAGACATGCTAGTCTCAATTTAGTCGATGTGGAACGCCTCATCCTTGAGTTTGTCGCCGATAGAATTAATTCTATGGGTGTCCTTGCCATGGGCGCCCATAAGGGAATGCAAGATAAAATTTGCCCTACTGTGTACGTTTAAGGTTACAAATGTAGATTACAAGCAAGTCGATATGAACCGCCTCATCCTTGAATTTGTCACCGATGGAATTAATTCTACGGGTGTCCTTACCGTGGGCGCCCATAAGGAAATGCAAGGGAAAACTTGCCTTACTGTGGACGTTTAAAGTTGCAAATGTAGTCTTCAAGCTAGTAGATATTGTAGGTATAATAATATAGTTTGCACCCCTAGAAAAATTCTATTTGCGCTTTGCCATGGTCGTCCATAGGGGAGCGCAAGGGGGCATTTACCCTCCCTTGGGAATTTAAAGGTCACAAATGTAAACATCAAGCTAGTCAATTTTTTACTTTTCATATTTTAGTTTGACCACCGCAGGAAAAAGTATTTTTAGCATTCTTTAATCCTACTTCTTTCAATCAAGGTCGACTCCCTCCTGCAATTACCACACTATGTTTTTGATCGTACAATATATTTTATGATATATATATTTTTGACAATATATATATTATAAATATTTTTTACATTAATTTTTGACGTTATAAATATTTCTGACATATATATATATATATATATAGCCATATATATATGTATACACACATATATATATATATATGGCTATATATATGTGTGTTTGTGTGTATTTTCAATATCAAAATCACGCATTAACTAATTGCACTGAACATTTCCTCATGATGAAAACAAAGAACTCTATTCATTCACCGCGGCCACATATCTACGGACGTCACACAAAAAGTCAAAAAGAAGAAAGAAACAGGAAATCAGTCGGAAGAGCTGAGTCTGCTAGTCTGCTGAAATTCGCGCCTGACGTATGTTTCACGTGATATTATGGCGGGAGTGACTTTGCAGGGTATAAGCGCTCGTATAAGAAACATGAATGCTGTGCCATGGAGTCGCGGACGTGACGTTACAGGAAATTAATTTATAGTAGGGTTTTTTCTTTTTTTTTTTTTCTCAAATGGCGCTTGCGCTGTGTGTGAAGCTGTTACAGATTGTAACCGTAGATGATGCGGCGGTGTCTTTAAAACATTATTTGATTGATGGGTTATTTGTAAGGGTAAGGCACGATCTGATAATTTTGGTCAATTAGAATCAACAAATTACGACAATACTTTCCCCTTGTTTATATTCGGCTAATGTGATAGCTAGTAGGTATTTTTCATTGGATTTATTGTTTTTATCTTTTGTTTTCAGTTATATTGGTTGGTATGTCAACATTATAATCTACGCATGTGTCGGTGTTACTTTATTATTGGATTTGGTGGATATTGGCGTTTGTTGGGTGGAAATCAATGATTAATGACTAATTTTACCTTTGTTTCGTTAATATTTTCTCTCAGTAACGCCCCCCTTCCGCTCTGCTTGTTTTTTTTTGTTAGACTAGGAAAACAGCAGCACATTTTGCTACGCAGTGCTGTAGTCGTAAAAAAAAACACAGAGGGTATACCATGGGTGCCCGCAGAATTTTTTCCAGGGGTAGGCGGAACATATACTTACTACTTACACTTTGCAGGGAGGGGGGGGGATGCAAAAAGCATGTACACACTCACATACATGTGTATATATATATATATATATATATAGGATATCCATAAGCCAGGGGGGCGACCGCCCCCTTGCCCACCTTCTCCTGGCGCTTATGGGGTTTACTCGAAGGACCGGGGAAAGTACTTGAATTAATCGAAGTTCAAATTATCGAGAAAAAAAAAAAGTCTTAATTTTATATTACAGGAAAGGAATTGTGAAACTTTGACTTAAGCAGAAATTTATGTTCATAAGGTTCGAGTTATTAGGAGTTTACTGTATTTATGCAAAGCAAAATATGCAGACTAGCATCGAGTGATATTCAAATTTGAAAATCTTATTATGTTAATATTTAACTATGATATAAAATAATTTCAGGAAATGTTAAAAGAAAAATATTTAGACACATATAAAGTAGGATATAATTTTGTTTTATTATAACAAATTTTAAGGCCTACCTCTATTATTTTCATTGAAATATTTTCTAAATTTCTTGACTAGAGAAATCCGTCTCTGTCTCTCTTTTTGTAGCGCATACTCATGATCGATTGTCAGCTGAAGAGAGATGGTTGGCCAACCAAGAATTTACAAATTTTTCTGGTTGAAAGTGTTCTATAGATGGCCTATTTGCATTAATAAACATTAGATTGGAGACGTTTGAAATCAATAGAGATGATCTCAAATCTGTTACTATGTTCTTCATTAATTCATTAAACTAAACCCACCCTCGCACTCTGCTGTGGAACATGGTAATAATTCAATTGTTCTTAAAAGAGGCTTTAATTTTTCTGGAACAACTTTGGCGTTTTCATTGAAGTCTCTCAAACCCTGAATAGTGCACATTTCATCTATAACAAAACTTCGACATATCCTTTTTACCTCCTTTTCTCCATGACGAATATCCGCTGTATTTATACTTTCTGGATCAAGCATGGATATATCCTTCAAAATTTGACAATTTTCTTCATTAACATCAGATTAAAGTCTGGATTTCATTCTATCGACAACACTTTGAATGAATTGCTTTTGATTAATATGTACGATTTTGGAATCATGTACCAAGGTGATATCTTGAAATAGAAACTTTCCTTTTGCTTCTCAAACTATCTGCGTTTTCTCTCCTGGGGTGTCTTTAAAAGTCTCGATGACCCTAATTGTTCTTTTTATTAGTTGTTCAACCCATGGAAAGGTTGTTTTCCTAGACTGTAAAATCAGTATATGTTATTTTACTTAATAACTTGTTTAATATACGCTCCAACAGGGTGCCCACTAAGTCAGGAAAAGAGGGGGAGAATTTCTCTCCTTCCAGAAAATTTTGGGAGAGATTTTCTGTCATAAGGAGAGAAACTTGAAATTTCATTTTTATCTACCATGCTAATTTAGAAAGTAATAAAAAAGAAAGCATTAACTATAGCTCATATTCTTCGACATTTAAATTTTTTAATTCTTAAAACTAACATTCTTTTAACATTCTTTTTAAAAATTAATTAGGAGTCGTTTAAGTATTAAGTAAACACATTTTTTGGTAATTTTATACCTCCCCCCCCCACACTTGTTAGCAAAAATACTCAAATTTCTGACTTCCCCCATGCTTACGTTATGATTTTATTTGCTGACATAAAAACATCTACACGGGTTATTTTATGTACAATGACTCGCATGCGAATTTACGATTTTTTTTTCTGTAAACTGCGAAATTCGAGGGCCGACTGTAGTTACTTTATATTTTGATTTTTAAAATCATTTTATGATCAATTTTCATACAGCAATAGCAATTAAAAACTTTAACAATTTTTGATCGCCGAAGGCGAATATCGACGAAAACTATTTCACTAGGCAAATACATAGAATTAGGTAATAATTTTGACTTGATGTTTGAAAATGGATTCTTTTTTTTTGTACTTTTTACATAACTTGCAGAACATAAGGGTTGCATCGTCCTTTTGTTGAATCTCAAGCCAGTCATGTGATTTTAGCCATTTTGTTTGAAAAGTGTCGACTTTTTCCTTTTTGTTTTCAAAATAACGCTTTATTTCATAAATAATACGTTTGTTGTTGTTGAAACCCAGACCATCCGACCTACCAGAAAGGTGTAAGGTAACAAATAATACGTTTGTGAAATAATTTTTTTTGTATAAAACGCGAAACAATTACAAACACTGTAGTTGATGCAAACAGATTGGGAAAGTGGGAAATATTTTTCAAATTAAACGAGGTATGCCGAGATCGCGTACAAATGCAGATTTTCATGATGCTGCTGCAAAATAACCCTTCATTTTATTAATAATACGGTAGAAAAATGGTTTGGTTTTCATTCTTTGTATATTAAACAAAATAATTATAAAAAAATTCAGTCCATGCAAATATATTGTAAAAATGGCAAAAAGATATTCATGGGTCATTTCTTCTCAGAAACTGTGGGAATCTCTGTATGCGAACGCCGTTTCCGCAATCGCAGAGAAACAGATTTTCAGATGTAAGAATGGAATGTCTCTGATAAAAAATGTGTTGCTTTCTTCAAATTTTGCGACATTTTTGGAGCATATATGGCCAATTTCACGACATTTTCGTAATTTTTGTAACCTGTAGACAGACTGTGTACGGGGAAAAGGATTTTCGTCTGCAGAAAGAAGAAAATTTTTCGAGCAAAACACGAAAAATGCGGGAGGTACTCGGAAAGAGCATAATTCAAATCCGTGAAAGAGTCCTATAAAAAAAAAAAAGAAAATTTTATTTGATCGAATTTGCGACCCGCACAAGCGGGGGAGACACTTATAGTTTTTTATAAAATATCTCGCTAATTAAAGAAACATAGTACTTTTAATGTGCCCAAATCGCAATTGACTGCGATTCACACGCAGCTACAGAATCGCGGTCCTCAACCGCGCGGCAATCGGTTCGCAATTTGCAACAACGAGGTGACTGATCGGGATTTGCAGTCGCGAAGCAATCGGCCCGATCTACTGGCCGCGGACGCCGTGGGACTGAAAGGATTCCGGAGAAATTTCGATCGCCAGAAATGGCGACTTACTGTAATAATTTTAGTCGCCAATGGCGACCTGGCCACCGCGAATCTGCATTTCTAGTCATCGGGTATCGGATTTCTCGGTATCCAATTTGAAGGAAAAAATAATTTTAGGCCGGAACTGGAAAGAGAGAGAAATTCTCACACAGTCTAAATTTTTACGCGAGATTTTTTATGGATTTCTCGAGAATCTCGCGGGTTCGTGCTGAAATGGGACCCCTGCACTCCAACGTTTTTAATGTTTATACATAATTTCAATACTAGCAAGTTTTTGTTGCAACAAGCTAATGAGAAACTTGTTTTGATTTAACAATTTTTTAATGTCTGGTTCTATTCCTGTCACACACATAATCAAGTCATTTTCCAGGTCTAAACGATTTCTTGGTTTAGTTTTTAAGTTTAACATGGTCGAGCAGCCAAGTTCGCAAAGATAGGACGTGGCAAAGGGTGTGATACTCCTTAAAACTTCAGATACCAAAACAGGGTATTCACGCCTTCTCAATAATCAAATTGTATCAATTTCTTCACTTGCAAACTCCAGTTTTAAAATGCTATCTGATAACAGTTCCATCAACTTATCATGAAGTTGCGATGGAATTTCTGCTTTTTCAACTGATCTTTCATTAAAAGGATTAAGTATCCACTGACAACCCACATTTTCTTCAAGTGGAATGTAGCTTATGATTTGGTTTCTAAGTTCAGTTATATGCGTTGATATCAAATCAGACAAGGAATCGTAGTCAATGTCCTCTTCTGTATCTATTACGGAACTTTTAAATTCATAACATAGAGGGAAGTTTTCAAATCAGAATTCTTGACTCTAGCAGCATAAACATTCAGTTTTTTAAAAATCCATTGATTTTGTCTTGTGGTTTGAGTATAGTTATATTTCGACCTTGTAGCTCTTCATTTAGCTCATTTAGGTGCAAAAATATGTCTGAAGTATGCGAGTTGAAATAACCAAGTTGGGGAGCTAAAAAATTCAGCTAGTTGTGGGTTAGCATCTTGTAAAAATAGCAGCAGTTCAGATCGCAGCTCAAATAACCTGTTCAAAACCTTCCCACGGGACAGCCATCGTAGCTCCGTATGTAACAGTATCGCTTTATGTATTGCACCCATTTCATTGCAAAGTTTTTCAAACAGTCGGCACTGTAAAGGTCTGCTTTTTATAAAATTCACTATTTTTACAGCTTCCGTTAGGACTTGTTGAAGTTCAGCAGGCATTTTCTTAGTGGCAAGGGCTTGTCGATGCAAAAAACAGTGCACCCACTTGGCATTTGGCATAATAGCTCTTAACATTTGGACTAAGCCACTTTTAACACCTGTTAATGATTTAGCACCACTGCATATTGCTATGCACTTTTCCCAATCTATTTTAAATCTTTTCGTAGCTTCAATAAATGACTCAAATAAACATTCCCCCGTTGTGTGGTCAGGCACAGATTTGCAAAACAAAATTTCTTCTTGTATATATCCATCTACTTCAAACCGTATAAAATACAAAAATTGTGCATAATTTGACACGTCTGTAGACTCATCGATTTGAATGGAAAAATATTCGCTTCGTTTTATTTTTTCAGAAAGTTGTTCACGTACAATTTCAGTCATTTCAGAAATACGTCTTGCCACAGTATCATTCGATAATGGTATTGCAGTCAATTTCTCAGCATCCTCCGAACTGATCATACACGACACCATATCTGTTGCACATGGAAGAATAAGATCTTCAGCAATGGTATGAGGCTTTGGGGATGCCCACCTCACTGGCATATAATGACCTTTATACCGATGAGGTGGGCGTCCCGCGGTTTATATGGACTTCAGGTTCAATTTAGTGGTACCATCTATCGTGAAACACTCACATGAATTGATAATGTTATTGCAAATTATATTAATGTTAATTTATTGGGGGGGTGGAAGTAATGCCTTCAAATATTGAAACCAAATACAGTTAATAAAGAGTACAGTATGTGGGGGGTTGCGAAGTTATTTTACGGTGATAGGGGGTCATCACCTACAAAAGGTTGAGAACCACTTGTCTAGGGAATCATCTCTGTCAATATGCAATTCACATGTAGAATCATCTGCAGCTTCTATTTCACAAGCGGCCTTTTTCCACTTTCATATAATTCTTCCGTTTCTGATTTTCTTAGTTAAATTTCCAGCATTTAAGCAACGATCCATAACGACAGACAGGAGATAGGCCCTCGCAAGCACTACGCCGGCAGTACAGGGCGCAAAGGATGCTAACTAATTCTATCCCTTTCAATAAATGCTACTTTGTCTACTGGTGGTTCGCATCACATGAGAACTCATTGACATAAGACAGGAAATGCTGACGCTGAGGTTCTCCCCCTTCCCAGGGGAGAGAGTGGGAGGCTCCCACTCTTCCTCCTAACCTCCCAGCCTCAGTGCATGCCGTGTCACATGATGTTTCGGACGATGTTTTCTAGGAAAAACAACGCATGTACGTAGTTTTTAAGAAAAAACAGAGGGTATACGGAATTTGCTGGAAAAACCAGAGGGTATACGGCATATACCGCCGTATACCCTCCATTATAGCCCTGCTGGTACGTTTTTGCTTGTTTGGTGCTCTGGGAAGGATGCGATTAAGATTTTTCAATAAATAATGTGTATAATAGGTTATAATGTCTACAGGTCTATCTCATAGAGGTTTACGATAGGTCTGTATAATTAATGTATAAAAAAGTGAAAGTCTACTGTTTGTTAAAAAGTATCACTACCAAACTGTTCATTTGATTTGAACCAAATTGAGTAATCTGATTACTTTTTTTTTTAAAAGCATGAAATCTTTTGATATATGTTATCTTTTACAATTTTGTATATTTCAACATTTGGGGTAGTCCAAGACCTTATTTATTGATATTTACATGTTAAGCTTTTTTTAATTGATGAGAATTGATTGTCTAGAATAAATGACTTTATGGCTTTTGCATGCTTCTTCTATGATATAAACTATTTTCTGATATTTTCAATATGTGGAACTTAAGGATGCTGGACAAGCACAGCCCAAAAGTTATATTAGTACTATGTATAACTTCTGCAATTTTATCTCTGCCTACGAATTTTCTGCGAGTCATTCCATGTCAAATCAACACAATTTTTAGTAAAAATCAGACTTGACCTCTCAGATTTTGATGATTTTTGGTACATTTGCAGCTTTCATGGAGATATGAAAAAACATCAATTTTTAGTGATCTTACTTTATTGGTTCAAATATTATTAATTAATAAAGTTTACATTTTTTATGAAAAATTTTCACATATGGCTGTTTTAAAATGTCTGTAAAACAGTAATTTTTAAGGCTCTTTTCTAGGGCTTTCATATGATATACAACATGACAGGATTTATAATAAAAACAATTTTTCAGAATCTATCTGAAATTTTAAAATTTGAATTTCTCAAAAAGGGACAATTTTAAAATTAAAAAAAAATTCTCAAAATAAGTTTATACCATCAACTAACAGCAGTTAAAATCTGATTTTGGGATCTCTAGGAGATCTTGAGATATAGGAAGTATAATGTATGCATGATTAGAGGAAAAATGAATCATACACAGAGCTTACTAGTTTAGAAACATGAAAGTAGCACAGACATGTACACAGATTGCATCATTTCTGACAGACCATGAACTCTTACATAATCTCCTCTACCTTTTTAACCTCATTGCATTGTAAACTGTTTGTTCGACCAGTTGGTGTGATGGGTTCACCTTGCAGTCCAACCACATTTGAAGAGGGGATCCACAGTATATCAGATCTTGTATGTAAATGAAGGAGATGGTTCTTATGGATAGAGAAATGTTACTTTTACTTCGTTTACATCTTCATTTTTAGATAAAACATAGCTTAGATACCATTTGTTACCATGGACTGCAACCACATATACACTTGTGTTACTGAAGCCCAACGTCTGAAAGATGGTTGATGTGGGTCCAGAAGAATATGAATTAACAGTTACTTTTGTTCTACACTTTGTTGTTACGAATGCATGAAGCTTTTGTGTACCTGGGATACCTACAGTTTTTCTGTACCTGTGTGCCAATTGTTCTTCAGTTTGAATGTACTCTTCATGGTTTATATATGTGAAATCTATGTTGAAAATATTCTGCTTTGCCAATTCAAAGAGTTTTCTTGGAGTCTGTAGTTGGTCTTCATAAGATCTCTGCATCTCTGCAGGCTTGCTCTGGCTGCCAGTCTTTTTACTGTGCCTCCCACCTCATCACATGGGCCCTATCCATGGGCTGTGGCTGAAAAATTCCATTCGGCTTTGACTCCAAAATTTTTATCATGAAGACACAGGTTTAAAGTTCTTTTTATTCTTGTATTGGACTGCTGACGTATCTGAAAAATAGTATATTTTCTGGGGGAATGTTTCAAACTTTGATTTGAGATACTGCATCAAGATAGATTGCAGTATTGTTATGCTCAAGGCAATTCAAAATTATTACGAAGCTGAAGTGCTTGATTTTTTCTTCTTTTTTAAAATACACAACAAATGGATGCACTGTTGCCTGGTTGCTTGTCCAGTGATAAAATTGGGCTTTGTCATGTGATACAAATGCATAAATGCATAATTCTCAGAAAAGTCACAATGTACCACTACCTCAGAATCTAAGAGATTTTCCCTAGTCTCACTCATAAAAGAGCTTTGCTGTTTTGCTATGAAGCCATGACGAACCAGAATAGAAAGCTTCTCACAAAAAAGTTCAACAAAGTCATATACTGAGTTTTGGATTGTTTCCAAGTTACAGTAATCCTCTGGCGGAAAGTAATGGTCTCTATTGCATTTTCTTCAAATTTTCTTTTCAGAATCATCAGAATTCCTTCCATTCCTGGGCATGACACACAATTAGAAAAGGAACAGTTGAATGAATGACATAAAGGCGGGTGGCTCCAAGAGAGCCCAGCACAGTGACCAGATGTCTATTGTACTATCCCCAAAAATGATAAAGTCCATAAGAAAAGAGTCCAGTAGCTGAAGTAAAAATCAGCAGGCAGTTGATAAGAATATCTGGCAACTCCCAGGGCTCTCGATCACATGTCGACCCAAGTGTTTGAACCTATGGGCGGAGAACACATCACACTCACAGAGTATGTGTGCGGTGGTTTCTCCGCTGTAATTGCAGCCTCTACATAGCGAATCCTTAATGATACCCATAATATTTAGGTGTCTTTTAAGGGTACAGTGCCCAGTAAGAAGCTCAACAGCCCTTCTGATGCCAGTTCTACAGAGCTTGAATAATTCCTTTTGATGCATACTAGGTAAGGCTTTAGATTTAAAAAAATCAACAGTAGCCAGTGGCCAGTGACCTCATAAAGCTCAGTGGCCACTTTGATGATGTTAGTGGCCATAATTTTGTACTCGATTTTGATCCCTCCCCCCCCCCCCCCCCAATTTTCTAACAATTTTTTTTTTCCACGAACACATTCAATTTGCTCTAAGCATATATATATATATATATATAATAATTATTTATTAATTATATAAATAAAAATGAAAAGTAATAAAATAAGCTAAAAAAATTAGAAAAATCAAAAACATCTGAAAATAAGATATATTAATACTATGTTTTCAATTATATTTTTGCTAAAATTGTGTAACTTTAACCAGTTTGAAACTACGATTCGAGGGCCCTTATAATGGTGTATAGTGGCATTTTCGTTTATCCATTTCTTCTATGAATCTCTTGTTTAGTAAGAATTTTCATCTTTGCTGCATGTACATATTCTATTTTGCTTATACGGGTAATAGTCCTGTCTCCTGTTCTGACTCACTGGATGGGTCTGGGAGTGTCGCTGTGAACGTTCGTACTGCCTCCTAGGTTGTATTTCGTCATGTTCATTCCGGTACTTCTAGATATTTATTATACTGTTGAGGTTGGTCACATATACATGTGGTGAAAGAAGAAGGATTCCTGCCACATGTTAATACAAATTTTCCTAATGCTTCTTATCTTCATTTTTTTATCTTATGGTGCCTCTAGTCCAAGTTTGGACATTTATAGTAATGTACTATTTTCCAATCTGAAACAGGCATTTGTTTGGGTTAAATAGAATTAAATACTCAGACCTGAAGACGAATTTAATTCTTTTTAATCTCCGAATTTGAGCCGGTGCTGATCTTTTCTATTATCGGCATTATGGTAGTGGTTTTGCTTCTATGGTGATGTTAATATTTCAAGATTACTTGAATTAATTATTTTTATTATTACTTCTTTCTAATATATATATATATATATATATATATATATATTTACAGGGTCCATTCTAGGATTTCAAAAGGGCAGGTTGCTGACTTTAAAAAAGGAGCACATTGCATACGAAAGGGCACAATTATAAATTTTAGCTAAATAATGCATTGCATAATGTGGCCCACATGTAGTAAAAAAGATACAGATAATTTATCTATTTCAAAACTTAAATTCAAAGCATAAAAAAAAAAAATTAACAAAACAAAATTGCAAATATACAGAAAATTTTATAATTACATATCTCTTACTTTAAAATATATTCTTGATAAATTAATTTTTTTAACTGCACAAATTGAAGATAATAGTTAGAATCCTCATAATTTAGGCTGCTTACTTAAGATCAGAAAAGTAGATAGAAATACTTTTGTGTATATAAAATGATGCATAATTACTTATGCATCATTTTATATACACAAACATAATTTTTTATAATATAAGGGGGGTGGGGGCGGAGGATATTTATAAGGGGTTCATAAAAGAACAATGATGGTTATAAATATTCATGTGTAATGCAAGTGCTAATACATTTCTTATTGATAGGAAATAATAAGGAACATTAATTAAAAGGAAGGAATAAAACCCATTGTAAACAATGCCTGGGTTCAAAGCAGTCAGTCACTGGCTGGTAGGTTCATGATGAGGCCAATTGTTGACAACTGAAAAATGTGCGATTTTTTTTTTTCAACTTGTTTGATGTTATGCAAAATTGTGTTTAAATATTTTATAATTAAAAAGTTTACAGATATATTACCCATACTTATTCACAGGTTTATTATATGGTAGACATAAGTAAAACAACAGATCCTTTTCTCCATACCTTAAGATGGCGAGTACTTCAGTTAGGTGAAAGACACTACTATGTTAACAAGGAAAACTAAATAATAGATCTACGTTTCTATTATTAAGATCTATTATTTGATGAGGAGGTGGGGTAAAAATTAGGGGAAATTTAAGAGATTGGCAAAATACAAAACTTAATTTTTCTGATAACACAAATTTATAAATATATATTTATTTTTTAATGAGTAATATTGTTAACATGCATTTATTGCTAACTTCTCATTTTGGATATTGAATACATTTTCAAAACTTTATTTCAGGTGTTTTTTCTAAATCTAAGTTTTCTGCAAGTCGCTGTCAGTATCCCCATCTTTTCCATTTCCTAAAAGTTTTCAAAATTTTGATCTTTCATTTATCATTTTCTGAATATTTTAAACATTTATTGTCACTCATTTTTTAACCCTGTTTTAAATCTTACTGAAGTTTTTCTTAGTATAGGAATTTTTCAGTGTTTTATAATTGTTTACCAAGTCATCTAAAAAAATTCATTTACCATGAAGCTGATTCAAATACTTTTGGGGTCAATGTTAAATTCCTTTTTTCCCATAACACTTTACTTATTCAACATTTTGTCAGCTTTAATTTTTTGCCAAAATTACAGATTATTTCTGAATATGCCTGTTTAAGTTTTTAAATTCTCTTATTTTGATTTTTTTTTTCACAGCTGATGAAGCATTTACTCTTAATATTTATGCCTTTTTTATTAAGAAATCCGGCCACTCATTTTTTTTTTAATTTATGGGATTTTACCAATGAGTTTCTGCGATTTTTAAATAATCTATATTCTTGTTTCTATCTTTTGATCACTTAGTCTGTAATTTTAAAATTATCGCGATCCCGATATTTCGGTCATTTTTCCCGTTATATTATCGGACATTATAAACTTAGCAACCATTTTTATTGTAAAATTTCTCTAATATGTTTATTTTATAACAACTAAATTCTTTATCCTTTTGAAGAAATTGGATTTTATTTAATATTTTGACGTTTTTGAATTTAAAAAATATCTGTTTGTATCGCTAAAAACATAGGCCGTTTTATTGCTTTACTCGAATTTTCTAATCAACGGGGTGGGGCATGAACCAACTTTGGCCGCGGATAAGTTGAAAATCGAGCCGATTTAACTTTGAATTGATAATTGTTTACCGTTGGCACTAATGAAAACACAACTAAGCGGTAAACAGTTTAAGAATACAAACATTTTTAGTTTTTTACATCATCGATGACAGATTAATAACATAAAACAAGGTATCATCTATAACAGGAAATCTGAAATTTCTCGGATGGAGAAACTATTGCGCGCCGAAACTTTAACAATTGAGAATTTTTTGCGATTATATCTAGGCAGCATAGAAGCAACTACGCGCAATTTTTGCCATCGTCGTTCATATTTACTATATGATCGTTAATGAACAGTACATATATATGTAAGTTGAAATAGAACAAATCATAACGTCGCAATATCGGCAATTTAGCTCCGAAAAGCATCCCGAAGGTTGACGCCTTTTATTAGCGCCTGGCATTCCCAGTTACAGCGTATACCCAAAACTATTGTACATGGATTATTTTTTTTAATTTATCATGATGCAAAATACGTTATGAATATTTAACCAATAAATAAATTTACAAGCTGAAAATAGCGGGGGCATTTTTATTTTATGCGCGATTTTAATTCCGCTTTCGGAAACAGTTTAAAAATTTAAGGCAAATGTAAAAATGATGAAAGCTCTATTAGTACAGTATGTAAAAGTGGGGCCACTCCGAATTTCGGTAAGGTGCTGTTGGGGTCAATTGATAGAATGCGCTGCGCCCGGGCATGCCTCAAAAGTAAACATAATCGGAGATCACGGGGAGGAAGGAGATAGGAATGTGGATAGCGGTAGCACTCATTCTCGGCTGCAGGTGCAATAAATTAACAGCCGTAGCAGTATTGTGGTGATTTTTGACAGATTTTTCTCACTCCCCAGAGGGATTGTTTAGGAAAAGAGTCATTTTAGACTATCGCAGTTAGGCCGATCACGATTTCGTTAATAGATCGTTTAAGTTGAATCGCCATCGGCAAGTAAGACTTTTAACGGCTGGGTTGGGGAGAAATAAATAGGATAACTACGGAATATTCTCCTGAGGGGGGGGGGGGGGACGACAATGAAAAACCCTTTATGATACCAGTCTTGTTTACCGACTGTCTAATTTGGGTTTGGTTCAGAGGAATTAGGCTCATCCGTGCGGGTGTTCCTGAAACTCCACAGAGATTAGACTTTTGACGTTCTGATATAGAAACATGTAAATTTTGCAGGTCGCCATTTTTGGCGATAGACATTACATTTTACGGTCGCCAAGAGTAAGTCCTTAGTCGCCACTGGCGATGTGGCGATCGCTAATCTCGACCTTTAATACTAGGGCACTTACAGTTTAGTTCTTTCGCCTGCCTTTGACCCTTAGTATTACTCCAGTTCTCGCACTGAAGCTTTCTGAAGATGTCGTAGACAATTCTTCTAGTCAGTTCATTAGGAACACTCAAAGCTGACTCGGGGCCAACAAAAGGTGTACTTGAACCTTTTCTAGCTAATTCATCAGCCATTTCATTACCTGGAATGCCTGAATGTCCAGGCACCCAGTAAAGTACGACTTGATTGTTGCTAGCAATCTTACAAAGTGCAGTCTAGCACTCCCAGACAAGGGATGGCATCATAGTAGACTTCCCTAAAGCCATAAGAGCAGCCTGACTATCATAGCAGATAAAGATTTGGTTGCTCCTATAATTTCGGTCGGAGCAAATTCTACAACACCTTAGAATAGCAAAGATCTCAGCCTGAAAGACAGTAGCGTAGCTACCAAGAGGGTAAAATAGTTTTGTACCATTATCCAGACAGCATACTCCAGCACCAGTACTAGTGCCTAGCTTAGAGCCATCAGTGTACTATACAATACATTTCTTCTTATTGTAGGTAGGAGTCCTCTTCTTGTTATCCTGTAAAGGGATCTGAATTTCATAAGGCTTGTCAAACGTATATCTGACAAGAATGCCATCAGATGGCATATGGAAATAAGGATGATTTATAACATTACTGTTCAGATTACTCCAAGATAGATACTTTTGAGTAATTTTTCTAGTGTTTTAGATATTTAAGTCTGTTCATGCATATGAGAGCCTCAGCTTCAATGTGCATGTAGAGTGGGTGCAATCCAAGCAAAAGTTCAAGAGTTGCAGTAGCACTGGTTTTCATGCAACCAGAGATCGCAATACACACCATCCTTTGAAGCCTAATTAAATCTAATTTAGAAGTTTCATATCTAATTCTAGACTACCATAGGTAATGATAGGTACTGGAACCATAGGTAATGATGGGACAGATTACCATAGAGTAAATCCAATGGATAGCCTTGGGATTCAATCCCCGAGTTTTTCCAATAGCATTTCTACATGATCAAAAAATTCTTTTGGCTTTAGTTATGCAGTATTCAAAGTGTCTCTTCCAATTGAGACCCATATCAAAGTAAATTCCTAGGACGCCCTTGGAGCAAATAAGCTTCTGACTAAAGAAGCAAATGTGCAAAGATTAAGAATACATTTTCTTGTAAACGCAACCATAGCAGTCTTTTGCAGATTAATAGAGAGACCTGCATTTTTGCACCATGATTCAACACTCCTAAGAGCAGTGTACATCATGTCAGAGACAGTATTACCAAATTTGCTTTAGCACAATATGATTACAACATCATCAGCATATCCGACACTGGATACACCAGAATTAGTTATGCTCTCCAAAAGAGAGTCTACAACTAAACACTAAAGAATTGGTGAAAGAACACCTCCCTTCAGACAGCCTGCCAAACATGCACCGTCATCTTATCACCAAGTCGAGATGCACAGATGTACCTATTAGATAACAAATTCTTGAGCCGATAAGAGATCATCATATCAACACTTTTCCTATCAAGAGCATGTAGGATGGTGTCAATGGGTACTTTATCAAAAGTGCCTTTAATGCCAAGAAAAATAGCTAAAGCAATTTCCTTAGAATTTAAGTTTCTCTCCAGTATAAAGGAGAGACTGTAAAGGGCAGTAACCATCCTTCTAGCAATATCCCACTCACTACTATCACAGGTAGGAGTGGAGTGAGTAGCAGGGATAGTGTTATGGTTATTCATTTCTGAAACTGGTAAAAGAACCCTGAACAGTTCAGCAAGGGTCTCTTCCTCAGTCCCAGAATAACCACGATTTGGCAACCTAATGGTATTTATTTAGGCTACAATTTCTGTCTTTAGATATTATCTTTGCCAACTTTGCAGTGAGAAATGTCCTTAATGCTATCGCAGTAGTTTCTCCAGGAATTCCTCTTGGAGTTTCTTACTGCCTTGTTATAGGAAGTAAGGGCAGTTTTATAAGTCTGCCATTCACCATTCTTTTTGGCTCTGTTGAAGAGCTTTCTACACTTACTACGTAGGTTGCTAAGTTCTTTTGACCACCAAGGGACCAGCCTTGGGGATTTAACCTTGGTGGTCTTACAATTATTATGATAGGAGAGGATATAATGGCCTGTTGCACCTGGTCAACAGCCAAATCCAACTCAGCTGTTGAAAAATACTTACCTGATTGACTTGCAAACCTGGCATGCAGATCTTCTTTGTAGGAAACTTAATTAGTTCTTGGGTTTCTACCGTCTGTACTTAGTCTTGAGAGACCTTTAACAGAAAAAGTAATTAAGCAATAATCAGATAAAGTTATATCATCTGAAACATTCCAATTAATTAAATTATCATATGCAATATTATTGTGTATGGTTAAGTCTATGACTTCCCTACGGTTTATTTTAACAAAAGTGGGCTTGTTGCCCTTGTTAAGAGGAATCCTCAGTCTTTTAAGCTTTGATTCGCTATCACTAGATGGCGCAACGTATTTGGACATGAATCCGTTCAAAATTACAGAAGAGCGATAATTCGTCAATTCTATCTACCTCTGCCTCTTGGCGGCATTCAAAGCGTGCCAAAAGATTAGTCCCATTTCCTCTATTGAGGAGGTGACGTATTTTCTGGGAATTCTCAGAAACAAGTTTACCAACCCACCGCTGTTCCTGGGGGGTCAGGGAAGATCCTTTTGTGAATAAATAACTTGGGATCATGAGTGGTGAAGGCTTTGGGATTCAGTTCTGATGCTTATGGTACGAACTCGTTATTTCGAGCGATGTTGCTTACTAAAGAATATAGTAATGCATGTATATTAAAATAATAAAAACGTGAAATATGCAATTCTATATATTTTAATATTCCTTCCATAAATAATTAAAAATATTAATTTAATTCAATTTGCAAATAAATAATACAAATTTTAAAGAATTCGATTAAAGCGTTATTTTCTATGGAAAACAATGATAATTCTACGAACAGTATCATATGGGGTCAAACATACAAACAGGGCGGTCGAGAAAAGATGGAAGCCAGGTTAATTTATGAAGAGGCCCTAGCCCCAAGGTGACCTCAATCGCTTTCCACAAGCTTATATATGAAACGTGTTCAGGAGTAGGTATACTTTTCACCGAAGTCTCAAATACAAAATATCTCGGAAAACATTACCTTATACTTCGATTTTGACTGACAGGGAAGTATTCAGTAGTACTTATAACATATTTTTTCCATTTATGTTGGTCCTATATTTTAAAAGTGAAATGGTTCCAATCAAAATTAACAAACGTTTTATCAAATGGCGAGTGCTCTGTAGAACTCCAATTTAAATTTTATGATTGGTCAAACATAGGGAAGTGTTTGAAATGTGTTCAGGAGTCCCTATAACGTGCGAATACAAAAATTGTCAGATAAACACCTTATACCTAGATTTTGATTGACGAATAAGCACAACTCCTGGATTCATGTCTACGATTAAGAACTGTTTTTTTCCTACTCAGACCATCCGAGAAACCAGAAATTGTAAAGTGACTGTTTGGGCGGTCTGAACAGTGCCACCCAATTTAGACTGGAACCTAATGGGTGTGTCAACCACAGGCTCTATACCATACTTTTATATACTTGTAATACATATACATACTTTTAACCTCAAATGAATGGACACAATTATTTAGAAATTATCAAAAGCCGTCCTAGAGATATCGGATTTTTTTTCTGCATTTAGTGCTATACTAGCCGAATACCCATTGAAAATCAACGGTCTCACAATGGTCTTGATTGAGGAAGAAGCATGATTTTTGAACTCCTGAACCCATTTGTACGGTACGAACTTTTTGCAATTGTTTGGGCAACCAGAGGAATCAGATGAGGGTGGCAGCTATTGAGACCATACCATCCTTCCCCTAACCTCTTGGATTGAGGGCCAGGAAAATTGAACATTTCAGTCATAGCCAGTTTGATGTTTTTGAAATTTTTATTCACATGCCACATGACGCAGATACACTTTGGGCCATATATATACATAAATGTGAAGCGCCCCCCCCCCCCTTTTTTTTAAATCGAATGTTATTCCTTCATTTTACCCTCCCCCTCTTAGAAATTCTGAAAAATTATGTAAAACAGCCTCCTCCCCCAAACATTAGAAAAAATGAAAATAATTCATCCTAAAAAAAAATAAATTTATTAATGCCCCCCCCCCCCCCTAAACCGAATATTAAAATATTGAATCTAATGTATGAATGTTCTTCTATAGTGGTCAGATGCCCTTATAACGTTTTTTTACATTAATTTTTTGAATACAAAAATTATTGGATGATTACTTTATACATTTATAAAGGCTTTGACGAATAAGCACGTTTTCTGTCAAATTTCTAATGCTACAAACTTCTTTTATTCATACCCAAACCATCCGATCTATCAGAATGTATAAGGTAAAATTGTTTGGGTAACCAGAACAGTGTCACACAGTTTAGACCGAAATTAAATGGGGATGACAACTAAAGACCGTACCCTCCTTCCCCTAACCTCTTATGATAAAGCCTAGCAAAATTGAACATTTTAGCTGTAGCTAGTTTACTATTCACTAAATTGTAACTCATGATATAGCTACATTCGGGGCCATATATATATATATATATATATATATATATATATATATTTATAATTCACTTTGTTTTTATTATTTGTCCTTCCACTAGCCAGTAGACAGTTCCAATAGGTAAATACTATCGCCATTGTCAAAAACTGGCTATTCTATCGGTTGTAATTCGAATTGTATGGCTGTCCTGACGAGAATGTAATTTCGAACTAACCGCCGTTTTTTGTGTAGTTTCAGTTGATTGTTCTCCATGTCTTGATCTTCAATCTTGAGCTATTTATTATTGCCTTTTCTCATTTTTGCCGTGTTTGCTTTTTTATTTTATATATATTTTTATATATATATATATATATATATATATATATATATATACGTTTTTAATTATGATTTTTGTATACTCGTCTTTCACTCATCTCCTTTCCATTATAGTGATAAGTTACCTTCTATTTTTATCCTTAGTCTTGGTCTATAGTTACTTATTTGTAACAAATATGCTAGAGATGGTTTTTTTTTTTGTACTTTCCGTAGTTTATGCATAATTTTTGATTAAAATATTTCAATTTTTATTTATATATATTTATATATATATATATATATATAGAGAGAGAGACACTTTCTTACAATGTGATCCTCCCCCCCCCCCCCCCCCCCCCCCCCCCCCCGTCAAATATTCAAAATATTTTTGCATAGCTGAAAATAAAATCTATCGATAAATTCCATTAATCAGCAACCTCAAATATGACTGAACTATTTTTCATCTAACTAATCTTTCGGATGGAGGGCCACAAAAATATAACATTTCAATCCTGGCCAGTTAGATTTTTTCTTTTTAATTTTCACTAATCTCACATACACATGATGAAGGCACACTCTGTGCCATATATATATATACATACATACATACATACATATAATGTAACATTCCCCCCCCCCCCCCCATCCCCAACTGAATGTTAGAAATCAGAATTCTTGTCTAGTTGAAAATTAAAACAGTTGAAATGTAAAGACTTTTAGAATTTGAGTGCTTTGAAAGTGAAATGGTCTCACTCAAAATTAACAATTTTTGATCATAAGACAAGTTCTATTAGTAACTGTTCATGTCTTATCATCAAAATATTATATACTAAATTTCTCGGAATAACTATACCTCATACCCAAATTTTACTCGACGGATAAGCAAAAGGTCAGGCATGCAAACAGGAAGGACGAGAAGGGGCTGAAGTTAGCTCTGCTCTTCGAGGTGTAATCAATGAGTAATCGTGATTGGTTCTGCTCACATTGGCCTCTTTAGCTCTGCTCACAGGGAGGGGTCCAGGGTCTGCAGTAACTTTCCATAGGATTGCAGATGAAATGTGTTCAGAAGTTCGTATAACGTATATTTTAACCAAAATATCTAGTAAAACAATACCTTATACTTAGATTAAGTATGTTTCCATAACTCCTGAACACATTTTAAAGACTTAGATGTTTATTTATCTACGAAGAATGGTATCTTATGAGGTCAGACAAACAGGACAGACGAGAAGAGGCTGAAATCCGGTCTGATTAGGGGAAGGAGCCATAGCCTTAGGGCCCGCAATCACTTTTCATAGGACTGCAGCTGAAATGTGTTCAGGAGTTCGTATAACGTGTTTTTTCAGTAAAATCTCAAATACGAAATATCTCGACACTATATTTTAGATCTTGACAGACTGATATGTATATTTCTATAACTCCTTAGCACATTTCGAAGACATTTAGAGCCTATCTGTGTTGTATGTTCAAGAGTTGTTATAACGTGTTTTATCATCAAAATTTCGAATACGAAATTTCTATGAAAAATCATACCTTATACCCAAATTTTGATTGACGGATAAGTAACAGTGTACAAAAAGCTGTGTACATGATGTATAGCATAGCACAAAAACTATTGAACATGTTGAGTGTAGCAATTGTTCAGTAGCATAGACAGGAAAAAAATTGGAGGGGGGGGGGGGGTAGGCGTTTGCCAAATCTTATGTATTACATTTTTTCAAGCATCTTTTTTAACTTCTTAAAATTTTATATAAAAGTAATTTGCATAAAAATTTGAAAACTAAGGATTAGGGAGGGGGGGATCTATTTAACCGGGGTCAGAAACTTAATTCTTCCACAGTAAATTCACCACTGAGTAAAATGTCTAGGTGATATAGTAATGACGTCAAATTGATGGCCTGATCAATCTGAAAGTAAAAAAGCCTCTTGATGACTTTCAGTGGAAATAATCGTGTCAACTTTCTTTCAATTTGTTCGAGAGATATCGTGTCTACAGACGGACAGACAGACAATATACACGGACATCATTGAAAAAGTGGTTGATTTCTGGATGCACAAAACGCACAGATCCATCAATATTGAATGGTCGTTTTTTTTTGTTTTTTTTACTCCCTTTACATATATCATGTGTTGTATGGAAAATATATGAAAGGAACATCTATTTTTATATAATATGTTATTCCAAATAGAATGATTCTATTTATATGTTGCCAACTAGGAATGATAATCCTTGAATCATAGTCAAAATGTTTATCCCACAATCTAGAGTATAATTTATGAAATGATTTTTTCTTAGTTCTGAAATTATATCAAAAGCGTTGTAGTGAGCGATGTCATCAATGTAATAGATCCACCAAAAAAGTAGTAGATATTTTTTGAAAAAATTGCCGATATCATATAATATACAATTAAAATTAGTTTTAATTCAAATCAGATATCCTCATGCAAAATTAAAGTAAAAATATCTGATGTGAGCAGCACATAACTTTCCTTATATAATGCAATGAATTTACTCTTTTTACAGTAAAAAAAACAATAAGTTCCACGGTACTGTGTTTTTAACGTTGAATTGTACATTTGGTGATTTTACGAAAGGACAGACAACATGCAAGACTATTTCAAAGTACCCAATAAACTTATATTTAATGCAACTCTATACGTATAAACAATTATCAATATGGATGTCATCCACCATAAGCGATAGAGTCCATATATTAAAATACTTTATTAATTAATACATCAATTAGGAGTCATTTTCATTAATTTAGCGTCATTTTTGCAATTTTGACGATATTTTCATCAATTTGGCAACATTTAAAAAGTCAGCAAGTTGGAGATATTCTGACAAATACTTCACCAAAATTTTGCCAAACGCTACGGACGGAAAATTAGGTTTTTCTTATAGTAGCTTATATTCTTTTCAAGATATTGAATTTTAGTCAATAAGTCGTCATTTTCATTGATTTAGCGTCATTTTAATCAATTTGGCGACATTTTCGTTAACTTGTTAATATATAGAAAAATCGTCAAGTTGGCGATATTCCGTTATCTTCATTGCCAAAATCTCGCTAAGCATTACGGATGGAAAAATAAGTTATTCTTGTAGCAAATAAATGACTATTGACTTTCAAATAAAAAAGTATTACCCTAAGTCTTTTCTCATGAATGGAACGAGCTAGATCCACTAGAATGATGTCACCTAATTTATCATATAATATTATATATGAAAAGTGAACATATTTCACAATATTTAATAATTTTTTGATAAATTTATTTGAAAAATGTGCAATATCTCGAGAATGGTTTATACTAGCGTTTTAAAGTTTGTGTTAATTGTTTTCTAATGAAAAACTACATAAGAAATAACTATTTGCATAACATTTTATTAAAGGTTTTGATTTTTTCAAAATTTCACTCGAAAATTTAGGGGAGTTCTGAACATTAGACTGCGTTTAAAAACAATAGGCTTCCAGTATTCACGGATTGTAATTTTTGTACTAAATTTCATTTGAATGGCTCCATTCGTTCGTCAGATATCGTCTCCACAGACTCATTGACACACACACAGACATCATCTCAAAACGCTTGATTCGTGTTCAGGGAATCTTGAAACGTGCTCCCATTGAAAACTCGAAGTAGAATTTTCGACCCCGTCACAATACTTTTCATATACATTATATTATGTATATAAGGAAAGTAATATATTTTAAAATTTTATTTTATATTTCACTTACTAACTGTTTAGTTTGACTTAATAAATGATCAAAAGAAATTTAATGCTGAATATTATTTTATTTGATACTGTTGAAATTTAGGGATTGACTGCTGAAACTGATGAAATAGCACTGTATAGCAACATAAAATATATTCGCTGAACCTGCTGTCTTAAATAATCTGAAATTAAAAATATTTCATTATTAGTTACATCATAAACATTTGGTTGAATATATCAATCAGTTTCTGAGCAACCACACCAGCAAAGAACTTCTTGCCTGAAGAAGGAGGGTATTTTTTGCTTCTGAAACGATTGATATATTTAATCAACTATTTATGCTGTAACTAACGAATTAATTTTAATTTCAGACTACAGAAACATTTCTTTAATCGGTAAAAATATGTTCTTTTATGTATAGAAAGTTTGCTATGGGAAGAAATCTATTATGTTATTATCGTTAAAAATATACCAAAGGAATATGTTGATCCAATTCCCAGTACCGTAGGCTATCGTTAAAAATATACCAAAGGAATATGTTGATCCAATTCCCAGTACCGTATTTCCAGTAGAATATATTTACTAACTATAAAGAGTGTTCTAATTGTATTAGAAGATTCAGAAAAGCGTATTTTACAAGCAAAGTAAATTTCAGACTTTCATATTCAATATTTTTTTATTACTGCTCATTTTTATAAAATTGCATTCATACCAAAGGAATATGTTGATCCAATTCTCAGTACCGTAGGCTAGCTCAAGAATATCCCCCCCCCCCCCCAGGTACCGCAGAAAGCAGAAACACAAGTTCTCTGAAGCTGAAGAACTGCGTTTTGCGGGAGAAATGGAACAAAGCAAAAATGACTCCACTCTACCTAGGACAAACTTCCACTTCTGTGCTTCCTACTATACCCATTACCTTAGGATGGAATGAACTCGTCGATGTATTACTGCTTTGGCGGTCTAGTGGGTTGCTATACCTTAGTTAAACAATTGGCGATTTTTAAAACATAGTTACTGATTTTATTTCTAGATGGCACCACCACATAATAAGCCAAAATTAGGAAAGATGCCTTTTATGAAAATTAATTTAATATATTTACTAACTATAAAGAGTGTTCTAATTGTATTAGAAGATTCAGAAAAGCGTATTTTACAAGCAAAGTAAATTTCAGACTTTCATATTCAATATTTTTTTATTACTGCTCATTTTTATAAAATTGCATTGATGGTATAGGGAGTCAATGAGTGAGACTTCCCCTTAAGAATAAAAATATTAGAGTTAAGAATGTGTTCTAAAAGGTCATTACCACGTTGGTTGCAGTCATTGTTGCCCCACACAGTGTGGTGAGAATTAGCATTACAACCAATGATGAGTCTTTTCCCCACACTACAGTGCTCAATAAGACTAATAGTCACTTTAGTGAGAGTTTCCTTTTCTTCATAAGGAAAATAAGCAGATGCAAAGATAAACTCATCCTTATGTTCATTGGATTTAAAATTCACACTGACGGCAACATTATCACTGTCCAGGAATTCCACTAAGTGCAGGGCATTGAGCTTGTTGCTAACAGGAACACAGGCTCTAGGTCTGATACAAGATGTATCATAAAAGACATTATAGCCCTTGATCCGTAGACCCAGAATTTTATTATTTCAAATCCAGGGTTCCTGAATTAGAGCAATATAAACCTTACCATTTGCCATCCTCTTGTCAAGAATAGGAGAGGCTGAATGACAATGGTGCAGATTAATCTGTACAACATTAATACTGCCCATAAACAAAGAACAAAGAAAGTACAGCGGAAACTAGGAGGCAATGGTCTTCCCAGTATCATGAGAATGGTCAGTGTCAAGCACAACATCATTCTCGAAGTCCTGCATACATCTTTCTAGCTCATCCTCGGATAGTGGCAAGATAGAATACAGTGTACTTTCAGAGCTGGAGACAGTTTCCAACTCATCAAGCTTAGGTATGTCAGTATCAACATTTGTGGTATTTACCTGAGAGGAAGGAGGTCGCCTGATCTTCTGACTGAACCCCTTTCTCTATCTTCCCTTTGGGCTTTTTGTTTGGGTCCTGAAGTATCTTGAAGATTTCTCGGTCCAAACCTGTGTTATACACCAAAGTTGACTTTACGTATAGCTTCAGCAGCTTCCGAATCCACCTCGAAGATCCATCTTACAGAGAGGGGTTCCACAAAATTTTGCAGAACACGACACTCCTCCGACTTCAACTCTGGGTTGAAACTGTTAAGCCGCTTCAGTAAAACGCTCGACTCCTTTGTGTAGACATCCTTGGTCTTGACGGCCACCTTGACTAGTTTAGGTAGATCATTGGCACTCATGACTTTGAGTGTCTTACCAAAAAACTGTCTGTTATTGTGGAAGGTTTTTTTAACCCATTCCACAGTTGTAGCATCATCGCACTGAAGAACCAAGGCTCCCACATTTAAGCCAGAACCATGGATCTTAGGAAGTTGCTCACCAGTGGGGATCTCATCTATTTTATTGAGAATCACCATCTGGATGAGGTCAACTTCTTCCTTGCTCAGCTTACCAGAAGGGAAGGAATCCTTTGTGACAGCCATCTTAATAACCTGGACTGCATGAGCAAATGATCTAGGTTGGATGTCTGTCCTTGGCCTCTTTTCCATGACCAGGCTTCTTGGAGATGGTGTGGTACCATTGGACCTAAGTCGTTTGGTACCTCTGACCTTCTCTTTAACAGCTCCAGCTTTAATTAGCTGTTGGTCATGCTGTCTATGAGTGCACCTCCTCTTGCGCCTCTGTGACTTTGAGAGTACTCCCTGCATCCCGACCATGGTTTCAGTGTGTTGCTCACCAAGGCTCGCAACTCCACCTCCTTCCACAGCAAGGTTGCTTTTTTCCCCCTTTTTACCATGATCCAACCCCAAGTGGGTTGCTTCAATGACTGATCTGGTTTCACCCGAAGGTGTACTCAGTCCTTTTAAAGAAATATTTCTATGGGAACATGAAAAACTAGGAAATGGCACATCTGAGTTCATGTTGTATCCACTAAATAAGAGAAACACGGATTACTTCCAGTTTGATCGGAGTCCCCATCAGGCTCAGTCTCCCCCACACTTTTCTAACATGAAACATGTAACTGCCGGAGTAATTCACAAAGCTAGATGATGTAGAGCGTGCTATAATGTATACCTAGTGCACAGGGCCCAAGGATCCAAGGGGGATTTCTCGATATGAAACACTCTCCACCATCCAACCAACGCAACCAAGGGACTCAACCTCTGGAACTGTTTACTACTAACGTTTCTTAAAAGCAATACTACAGATGCACTCTGCTCTGCCTTTTTTGCATCACATCCGCATGAACCCATTCCTGAGCCCAAAACGGTATACCTTACGGCAGAGGCTGAAAGGTGGTACTAGAGTCCATAGAGCAGAAGTGATGTTTACTAAGGGTTCGGCATTGATGCCACTTGCAGTTGAGAAGAAAAGATAGCACAGGTACCTCGGGATTGCAACACCCATATCCACTAAAGAAGTGAACCCCTGAGGATTTTACAGGGTGAGACTGTCTCATTCCCAACCTCCAACCTGGAAGACCAGGATGTCTCATTTTGTCAGGAACCTCACCTTTGACCTGTCCGGCATGGAAGACCCTACCAGTAGCAAAAACTACCGCTGGCATAGCTCTCAGGTTTATTGGAACACGCAAGCCCCACCACTACGACAAGGCATAGACATCATTCAGTGGAGAAAGAAACAGTTAATTGATGATAGGCTACAGATACGGTGACCATACGTACCGTATTGAATGGGACAGTACCATTTTTTGATATTTCTGGATTGTCCCATCATTTTAATAAAAATATTCAATTTTTCCTGTTTTTAATAAAAACTGTTAATTGTAAGACAAAATGGTGTCATAGAGTGTGAGAAATTTTATGATAAGGTGTTGAAAAATCGAAATTTGCTGCATAAAATTACTTCATCGGAGAAATATTTATGGTACAATAGTGGGGAAATACAGTCCCCCTCTACATCTACCTAAGTTTTTATATGGTTTCTCGTTTCTGTCACTGAAGAATAAAATAATGGTACCCTCAATATGTTTGTTATAAAACACAAAATTTTCATTATTACTGAAAATTACATAACTCCTGTCCAGTTTTTATCTTAAGGAAATATGGTCAGCCTAGTTACAGGCCATCATTTGTAGACAGTCCTGGTATGTTTTTATCTGGTTGTCAGTGATTAATTTCATTTTGCTGTTTTCAACCATAAGTTTAACATTTTGGTGAGTAGTACACACACAAACTGAGTGGGTGCCATGCTGACCAGCCAGAATGCAGTGTTTGGGGCGTAATTCTGCAAATTTAGTTAATCTAACCTTAATGTCTGGAAACTTTTCTTAGAAGCATTTGTATACTTCTTTAAATTACTCAGCATCAGTCTCTTGAGAACTTTTACTTGAGCATCTGTGCTGTCTTTCACTGAAATACAGTCCTTATACCCAGGCATCTGCCTACTAACTTCATCAGTTTCATAAAACCCTGAGACAATATTGACAGTTTTTATTGGCAAATTTTTCTCAGGTTTTAGTTTTGGAGTAAACAAAGGCCCTTTCAGTTTCAGGAGTTTCTTGGCTTACCTTATTAAGTAATTGGAAATTTTATATTCCTTAGTTACTTTTCTGATGCTCCAACTTTCAGGTAGAAGAGGTGGTATCATAACTTTCTGGTTTCTATTAATGCAGCTTTCATATAAATGTTTTAAAATATCATCTTCTAAATCACTGTCTTCATCAGAAGACCCTAAATTAACAAGAAGTTTCCTCTTGACTGCTACATTGATCCTTTTAGCCTTCTCACTGGAGTATCTTTTGGTTTCCGCGTATTTCTTATCTATTGGTGACACTCCAATCTCTAAGAGAGTATTGTTGGAGTGACTGAAATGCCTCATGTTGAGTACAAAATGGCAGATCATACATATTAGTTTCAGTATTAGACTCATTTTGCTATCCTCATAGGCTGGTCTCTACTAAATCCTCTCTGTTTTTCACTTTTTAACTTTGTTAATTCTTTCCTACAACCATCACACACTTTTGCAATTTCTGGTGTTCCTGGAACCAACAAGCACATCCACTGAGACACACTTCTCAACCCTTTTCTCACATGAGAGTGATTAGGTTTTTTAAATGGATTATAACAGTTTAAAGTGACTCTCTTGTCACTGCGATCCACTCTAGAGGAATCATATGAAGTAAAAATAACTGGAAAAATCTTCCAGGCCTAATAAACTAAAAATAATGTACTGTATATACAGTTATATACACTCCACCTGAAACACCATTTTTTAAAATTTTAGATTGCATTAAAATAAAGATGGAGAAAAGTACACTTGAACCAGCCCTCTATCAACAGTTCTGGTGCCAGACTGAGTGTAAATGAGTATAAGCATGATGTAACATGATGTAATCAGGCATACATGTTTTATGATTATCCAGCAAATTTGAAATTAAGCAATCAGCTTCCTCCATTCTTAGATTGTTGTAAATAGTATCTTATAAGCTAGGGAGACATTTTTAAAAGTTTATTTGGCATTTTTTTTTATCACTATTTAGTAGTTTAAAAGAGATAAAATTAAGAATTAAATTATAATAAAATTATAATTATTTAATTATATATAATTATAAATGCAATTATTATAATTATATTTATATATTATTTAATCACATATTGATATGTAACTACATTGATATGTAACTACAGTAAAAGAGATAAAATTAAGAATTAAATTATAATAAAATTATAAGCATTTAATTATATACAATTATAAATGCAATTATTATAATTATATTTATATATTATTTAATCACATATTGATATATAACTACATTACATGCTTGTATAATTATAAATATAACTATTATAATTATGCTACATTAATAATTATATTTATTTGTATATAATTCTATAATATGGTAGATTAGCAATTTTTCCTCAAATCATGCGTACGTTATACCTCCTATATCTAAGGATCCCATAGAGATCTTAAAATAAGATTTTGACTGCTGTTAGATGATAGTATAAACTTATTTTGAGAATTTTTTCAAAATTTTAAAATTGTCACTTTTTAAGAAATTCAAATTTTGAAATTTTAGTTAGATTTTGAATTCTTTTTTTAATTATAAACCGTATCATGTTCTATATCATATAAAAGCCATGAAAAAGAGCTTTAAAATAAGCCCAAGCCCAGGTCTGTATCTCAACTGGTTACTGTTTTACAGCCATTTTAAGATTGACATATGTGACGATTTTTCATAAAAAATGTTCATTTTATTAATTAATAATGTTTGAACAAATTAAGTAAGACCACTAAAAATTGATATTTTTTCATATCTCCACAAAACTCACAAGTGTGCCAAAATTCATCAAAATCTGCAGGGGGTCAGTCTGGATCACTGTGTTGATTTGACGTGGAATGAACCTGCAATGACCTTGATATAAAACACAACAAAATTTGTGATATTCTTATGTTTTTTTTTTAAGAATGTTTTCTATGGAAGAGATATATGATTGTGCACAATGTGAATCACACCATTTTGAAATTGTACAATAAACATATTGACTATTCTAAAATTTTAGTGATAAATATCATAAAGCTTTTTTTATTCATACTATTAATCCCTTTTATTTACTTTTAGGTTCTAGTACTGCTGCTATGAGTTGAAAATAACTACTGAGATGGTTATTGCATTAAACGGTAGTGCAGACTGCAGAGTATCTAGTGCATTTCTAGTTTTTAAGTGTTACTTCCTATGGAATTGCTGATGAGAAACAGGACAAAGAGTACATATAATTATGATACAGTGCATATTGTATGATATTAGAATCATATAGAGATTTCAATATGGACAATCAATCAAAGCTTGTGGACAGTCCAGTTTCTCTTGCTGCTTGTTCTGAAAATGTTACAGAAATAGCAGAATTTATAAAAAATTCAATTAATCCTAGTTCAACCCATCTTCATAATTGGAGTCAGAATTTGTTATTCTTGTTGGAAGATACACAAGGTGTATCATTATTTCAAAAGTTTTTAAAACAAGGAGAAGACACAAGGTGTTTATCATTTTGGTTTGCATGTCGAGGTATAAAAAAGTGTGATCATGAGGACAAGGACAGTTTGATTAAGTTAATAAATATTGTATTTAAAAAGCAAGTTAAAAAGATATCTGCAATCAGTGTAGAAACAAAAGAGGAAATTAGGCAAAAATTGTCATCTAGTACTGATATAGATGGTTCAATATTTGATGTAGCTCAACGTGAAGTTGAGACCTATATGATGAAAACTTCTTATCCAAGTTTCTTAAAATCTGACATCTACTTTAAATTTCTAAAAGAATTACCAATTAAAAAAGTTTCAACAGAGAAAGGGTGTATAGTGCTATCAGAAACTATTAATCACCTGCCAATGATTAGTGAAGACTCTGAAGAATTGCAAATTGGTAACATCCCTGGTACAAAAAATAATTTGTTAAATACTTTTAAGAGGAAACTATCTCATTTGTTAAAAATAAGTAAATCACCTGTATCTAAAATTAAACCAGAAGACTCCGTTGGGTAAGTAAATTTATATTTAAATGTAACCACCTGGTTACACGTAAATGGTTTAAATTGGTAAATAAAAATCTTTCCATTTTAACTAAAATCATAGAAATTATTTTAGTATTAATTCAGATTTTCTTTATCCAAACTTCTAGCCTTGAATTTTTGTATATACCATATTTTAGCACAAAGTCTGCCAGTCATTTTAAAACAAAAGCTGTGAGACATGTCGATGGACATAAACACATTGTATAAGTGTCTATATTTTATATTCACCAACTTAGTATGATCTTGTTTTTCTTGTTAGTACTATTAAATTTAAAAAAAAAAGGCATTGCACTGTTTTTTCTGGATCTTAGGATTTTGAGAGACTTCATACAATAAATAAATTGACATCACGTCTGATTTCAATTAGCAGAAACAACAAGCACACAACTATTTTGGCAAAGGCAGTTTTGCAAGAGCTCGAGAATGAAATTTTGCTTTTTTTGTCCCCCCTCCCTCTTTGGTGCCGGTTTGTTGATGATGTTTTTATTATTTGGGATAGTGATTTAAATGATCTCCTTCTTCTTTTGTCCAAGGTTAATGATTTTTACCCTTTGATTAATTTTACTGTTGAACACGAAAATAATTGTTCCTTGCCTTTTCTTGATGTTCTGATTATCCGTTCTGCTGTTGGTTTTCACACTTCTGTTTACCGTAAACCGTCTTTTACTAATTCCTGTATTCCTGCTAATTCTTACCATCCTATTTCCTCTAAAAAAGCTTCTTTTAACTCTTATTTTAATCGCGCTTTTAACATTTGTTCTTCTGTTTCTACTTTAAGTGACGAAATTGGTTTTATTTTCAATCTTGGCCATGAGGCTGCCTATTCCTTTGAATTTATACATAAGGTTTTTTCCCATGTTCACTGTAAATTTTCTCAAATTGATACTAAACTTATTACTTTAAATGATCGTTTGAATCATAAATCTATTTTCCCGTACTATCCTAGGATTTTCCGCCCCTTTATTTAGTTCTGCTCTGAGTTTGGTTTCAGGCCTGCTAACTCTAATGTTTCTTCTTTATTTAACCGGATTCGGTCTGATAAGCTGGGTGCTAAGGATGACTTTAAAAGCTTTGCTGGGGTGTATGTGGTTCCCCTGTTGTACATCGATGGTAACTTTAAATTTTATATTGGCAGTACAAAACGTACTATTGGTATCCGTTTGTACTGCCGATTGGTATCCGATCATGATGCAACCCACCATATTTTTGGTGATCAAAAATGACGCCAAGGAAGAAAGACAGTGTTTGGAAAGGCCTAACAAGCCCCATGTTAGGCTTTGTGTATAACAAATTTAAAAATAATCAAAAATGCATAAAAAATGTAATACATAAATAAGTATAAAATAATGTATAAATAGCAAATGAAAAATAATACTTAGAAAAAAGATTGTACTTTAACATCAAAAGTAGTAAAGTATTTTTAACAATTTATTGAATTTGAGAGTCACTACGAAAAGCCAAAACTAAAAGTTTAACTGACTTTAATCAATTTGCGTTTCATAATACTCGAATTTGAAAAAAGACAGGGCACATGATTAGAATTCTAGCTTTTGATAGATGCCTAAATTTTTGCGCTCCCATAAATAGATTTACAGCAATTTTTAACCAAAGCAAATATTGATCTGAAAAAAAATTGTGTTTTGCTTTCCCCCTCTTTCTTATTTCCTTCAGGGGTCGATAAGACCCCTGTGGGGGGAGTTGTTTATGTTGCAGTGTAGTTTATGGTTGTCATGAAAGGAAGAAGGGGGAAGAGTGTTGTTGTTGAGACCCAGACCGTCCGACCTACCAGAAAGGTGTAACGTAACTGTTTGGACGGCCGGGATGTGCTACCCAATTTAGACCGGAACCCAGTGGGGGAGGCATCCACAGGGACCGTACCCTCCTTCTCCTACCACCAACCTCTCGGAAGGACTTATGGACCCACATGTTTAACGTGATCGTATTCCGCGTGAACACGGCGGCAGTTTTGGCAGCGGCTGGAATCGAACCCGGGCCTACCGAGTGCAACTCCAAGGGTGAAGAGTGTTGTTGTTGTTGAAACCCAGACCGTCCGACCTACCAGAAAGGTGTAAGGTAACTTCTTGGACGGTCGGGAAGTGCCACCCAATTTAGACCGGAACCCAGTGGGGGAGGCATCCACAGGGACAGTACCCTCCTTCCCCTTCCACCAACCTCTTGGAAGGACTTTCGGACCCACATGTTTAACGTGATCGTACTCCGCATGAACACGGCGGCAGTTTTTGGCAGTGGCTGGAATCGAACCCGGGCCTACCGAGTGCAACTCCAGCGCGCTAACCAATGGGCTACCGCGCCCGAAGGGTGAAGAGTGTCGAATGTGAAAATTGTTCTCACATTACATGGAAAGGCGGCATTTCGAGTTGCGAATGTAGAACGGTTTAAATACTGTACCTTTTCATTTCAGTATGCTTACTCAATGTAGAGCGTCTGTTTGTTCATTCTCGAGTTAGCAAGTCTTACCAATCACTATTTAATAATATTTTGCTGCAATGAGTGCTGTTATTGGTATTTATCTTATTAAAGTTGCAGACGCCTATTTATTGGAAATATACACATCACGTTATTTGCGGAAGATACGCTGCCAATATATATATAAATTGGTTTTGCGATTTGGAGGGGGGGGGAGGAGAGGATATTATTACGTCAATTTCATCAATGTACACGGCTTGCATGCAATTTTCACTGTTATTTATACGAATAAAAATTATATATTTTGTTATTTTATATAATTACTCTGCTTTAACTCCCATGTAACACCGGGTGCATTTTCTAGTCTATATAAATAAAATTGAAAATCTGTCTGTCTGTATGTTTGTCTCATCACCACGGAAGAACGGCTGAACCGAATTTAATGAAATTTTGTGGGTAGCCTTGAAATATCCTCACTTAAAATTGAGTCCATGTTTCGAGTTTCTAACAGCAGGGGTTATCTAGATATTAATTAAAAACAAACAATTAAACCTTCCGTAGAAATAGCATTATGAAGACTATATTTTTTCAGCCAATTTATTTAAAGAAAATTATATCATGCTGCTTAGCAATGGATTTAATTTCAATGTGTTTATGCGGCAGATTATTTCTATTAAATTTTTTCGGATTTAAATAATAAAGATGCATATAAAATAAATTTCACCGTATTGCATTTTTGATCGGATTACATAAATTACGGTCTCCAGGTTTAAACATTATTATTATTGATATTTTCGGGGAGGATTGATAGTTTCAATTTATTGCGTCATTTTTTTATTTTGACAAAAATTGTTGAAACTCATATATTGTACGTAGTACGGGTAATCTTCTACAAATACACTGATATATCTTCTAATCTACGGGAATATAAGTAGTACAGGTACATTGGCATATATTGGAATGAATTACAGCCTTTAGGTTTAAAGATTGTGGGGTAATTGATATTTTCAATTTATTTCGTCATCGGTTTTATTTTGGAAAAGATTTTAGAAACTCATATGTTATAGTACATGTAATTTTCTAGTAATGCACTTGTATATCTTCTAATAATCGCGAATATAAGTAGTACTGGTCCCATACAATTTAAGCGCTTTTGTTTTGCATATATTGGTTCAATTTCATATTGGGACCAAGATGTTTTATTCTTCAGATCTTCCCGTGAAGATCATTTTGTATATCGAGAACAGATATTCATAAATTTATTTTAAGAGCATTAAATTAAATATTTTAATAGAATAGTTTGATTAACAGTGCCATTTACTATAGGAATTTGCACATGATCGTGAATTGCAAATTTCTTTATATTATATACTCCGTATGAAGAACGGGTATACGGCTAGTCTTATATAATTATGAATGTTCTTCCTCCTGTATGTATCAAATGGTATTACGTTTGACTTGTCAGTCCGTTTTCAATCAATTGCTACAGATACGCAGGTGCATTTTGGAGGATTTTCTTGAAACACTCAATATTCCGTTGACTGAAGTAATGAATGGCCGGTATAATAACCAAAATTTTACAAACTTTTACATTTAATACATGAGTAAAATTACATAGCTTATCGTTCCTCTAAACAAGTAATTCCTATGTTGAGACCCAGACTGTCCGACCTACCAGAAAGGTGTAAGGTAACTATTTGGACAGCCGGGAAGTGCCGCCCAATTTAGACCGGAACCCAGTGGGGGAGGCATCCACAGGGACCGTACCCTCCTTCCCCTACCACCAACTTCTCAGAAGGACTTACGGACCCACATGTTTAACGTGATCGTACTCCGCATACACATGGCGGCAGTTGTGGCAGCGAGCAAATCCAGTGCGTAAACCACCGGGCTACCGCGCCCGAAATGTGCCAACAGCACGCGGTGTTCCCAGGTGAAGTAATTCCTATGTGAAATTATTCATCATGTTAAATCTTTAATACATCGCCTTTATTTTAGAAACGTCACAGCGTTACGTCCCCCCCCCCCCAAGAACGCTATAGACATGATTTTACTTTTATAATATGGCATCGAAGCAAAGAGAAAAAAATTATAATTGGTGCTATAGCATCTTAAAATAAAGAACTTAAAACTTTTTTCGATTTTCGTTTTTTTTTTCTGATTACCCCCCCCCCCCCCCCCTTCTTTTTCCAAGATCATGTTTATGCTTATGCATCTGTATATAATTAAAGTATTGTTGAAATTTCAAAAGTGAACATTGTGAACCCCCATTTATTTGATAGAGTGTGTTTGTCTAAACTCACTGAATTAAAAACAACAATACCGGGTGTTTGTTTAAAAATAAGTTTGACTACTATTACTAATTAACAGATTTTCTATTATAATGTTATTTGATATGCAAATCGTAACACTATTTATATAATTTATTTCTTTACTAAGCAATATCAGTATTTTGATATATTCTATGTCGAAAAGTGTACCAAATTTTGCTACTAAAAAGCACCTAAAATAGCCATTATAGGAGTGGAGTCTATTTTGGCAACCATTTTCTACTTATAAGACTATTCAAACAAAAGTTGCTATAAAATCGTCTGCTTATCTATGTAAAATCAATGAATATTTCATTCATATTGCTTATATTCCAGATTTCAGAGCTAAATAATTTTGCACTAAAAAAATGCAGCAATTCTTATACAACCCATCTTACAGCTTGGTTTGTTTACATTCTGAATACATTAAAATTCCGATTCGTTATAGAAATAACCAAAGTTTGATGATCATTTAAAATTAAAAAATAGTGTAATTGCGTAGGCACAGAATTTAGATATGTAGATAAAATGCAGAAACAAAGTGGTTTTAGGATGGATACAACACTAAATATAAATGTAAGCGTTCCTTAAAAATCACGATTTTGACTAAGCGAAAAAAAAAATGGATGCCATATTTTATTTTGCAATGAGTGACGTGTCTCTTTATATAATATGGGTACAATTATTATTTCAATTTTTATTTAAAAAACTGTTTTAAGTATTTCAATGAAATTTTTTGCACATTTTACGTGATAATTTAAATATTTCCTGAAATTTTCAGAGCAATATGTGAAATTTAACTCCGTTTAAAAAATGTTTGAAAAATTAGGCCCCATAGGGTTCAATGTATTTCATTTTTTTAACTCGGGTTAAATCCAAACATAATTGTGTGATATTATTCTTTTACATTCCCATATGTCCCACAGATCGTCTCAATAACAAAATTTCATTTTGATAAAGTCAATTTTACGGCAGTTATCGTGCAAACGGACAGACAGACAGAATGAATAAAGTCATAAACACTTTACAACTATGTTGGAAATATTTAACGAGAAAGATTAATCAAGCATAAAGCATTGATTACGAAATACTTTCCAACGGAAATGCAATTTTATTTAAACATCACTAAAATGCTATACATTCAGGGGTGATATTTTTTTAATTATCACAGAATTATAATAATTTATTTTACTTAAAATGTAAACCTCATCGGAAAAAAATGAACTTTATTCAAATGACGTCATCGAAATATAAATCGTCCAGCTCTCTATGTAAAAGCAGTGAATATTTCATTCATACACTTTTATTCCAAACTCCAGAGTTAAATAATTTTGTGTGAAAAAAAATTCGGCAATTCTTATACAACTCCTCTTACAATCACTTGTTTACATTCTGCAACCATTAAAATTAGACTTTGTTGTAGAAATAATCAGAGTTTGATCATTTAAACTCATAAACATTGTAATTGCGTTGGTGCAGAATATGTGATACACAGAAAATACGGAAAAATAAAGCGGTTTTAAGATTAATGCAACACTAAATATAAATTGAAAAGAACTTTAAAGGACACGATCTTTACTCTGGAAAAACAGATGGGTACCATATTTTATTTTGAAGTTGGTCACGGGATCTCTTCATATTATATTTGTGTAATTATTATTTTAATTTTTATTTTAAAAAAAACTACCGAACATATTTTGCTGAATTTTTTTTTTATGTATTTTATGGGATACTTTGAATATTTCCTAAAATTTTCGAAGCAATTTGTGAATTTTAACTTCTCTTAAAAATATTTGAAAAATTAGGTTCCATTTGAGTTCAATGTACTTTTTTTTTCAACCTGGGTTCAATCCAAAACTAATTATGGGATGATATTCATTTACATTCCCGTATGTCGCACAGACTGTCTCATCGACATACAAAAATTTAATTTTGATAAAGTCATTTTTATGGCAGTTATCGTGCAAACGGACAGACAGATAGACAGACAGAATGAACAAAGTCATAAGCACTTTTCAACTATGTTGTAAGTGTTAAAAATGGTCTAAGACTGTATTTTGTGTAATAGATAATTAAAAGAATTTTTTTTTATTTTATGACACTTTTAAAAGTAGTGGTAAAGATCTCTGAAGATAAACGATTGATTTATTAAAAAAAAAAAAAAAGAAATATTTGATTTGTTTGGCACATTTTATCAAATGTGATCCCTGTTTGTAATAAATTTCAATTGTGTTAAAGTTAAGAATGGTGTGATTTATTTTACTATTATTAGCAAAATTAAAATATTCCTTATATTTCTCCTGTTGTATGTATCATACCTAAAATTAAATATTTAATTAAGAATCGAAAAAATTTCAAACGGTGTGTGTACAGACCTAAACTCCCCTTGGCTGCGGCAATGATGATTTTTAATCATTGACAATTCGATGATTTCTCAGCTCCATATACATGGCCCTAATACTCAATATCTTCCTCTTTCCATCATGACCAATTAACCAAATTATGAAATTTACAAACGGAGAATTGTATGGGAGAATTTATCGCATCATTTGTACTTCCATGCATAATTAAAATTCCTTTTGTTCGAAGTCTGTTATATTCTGAATCCTAAGACTGGTGTTGGGCTTATTCATGTTAGATTTTTACATGAAATGGTTTAAAATGTTTTAGCAAAACAAGATTTTTTAAGCAAAATGTTAAAAAAGTAACATAATTTAAACGCTAATTTCATCATGGTATTATTGTTCACATATATATAATATTTATAGATAAAACTTTGTAAAAATATAAAATAGGGTTTTCTTTAAAAGTAAAATTAAATTCCCAATCCCGTGAAATATTGGGATTAAAAAATTTAATCCCGAGATTGTAAAAACGTCCGAGATTGCAATCCCTAAATGCATGAAAGCATAAATGTAGGAAGTTATTGTTATTATTATTTATCATTATTTTGTTACATGTTCAAAAGGGATTACAAACTATAAATTTAAGATATTTGTAATAAAAAAATAATTGTTTCCTCTGTTGTTTTTAAAACAAATATTTTACTACTTTGAACAATAATCAAGCATGGTTTTTATTCAATATTAGCCCACCTTGCTGACTGCATTTTTCGTTTCCCTTTAAATAGCCTTCGGTGTTGGTCTCATTCTTCCAGACTCTTTGGTCTCATAATCGGAGGTGATGGGTGAAGACACACGCTCAAAGTGATATAGTACTCTGCGGATACATATAATGGTAAGGGGAAGATCTCTGGGGGTGGGAATTCGACCCTCCTGGAAGCTGTCGGTCCTGTTCTGGGGGAAAGCAAAGTAGTAGGTTCGATCTCAGACTGAAAGGAATCTGGATATTTTTTGTGTGATGAGGAGCCTAAAGCATGGTGTTCAACAATGTTATTGGGTTGGTCACATGTTCCTCATTCTCTCCAGACCCTGACATGTTTATTGTTTGAATCTGGGGCAAATTATGACTTACCCATTGGACCAATGCACTTCTGTCCCAGTTGCATACTGACAACACCACTTTAATCATGCTCCTCCTTCCTAGTGTCCAAAGAGATACGAACTTGAGGTACTTGGGCATAAAGTCCTTTGACATGTAGCCTCTTCCTCAGTACTGGTGAATATTGACTTTCCTATATTGTGGTAGTCATTGATTGGAGAACTGGTTCGGTCACTCAGCGGTTGCATTTGTCCATTAATACAATTTACTAGTCATCAGAGGATATTGTATCATTGGGAAACCTGGAACGGGTCTCTAGATAACTGTTCCACTTATTTGGAATTGTTTATGTAAGCGAAAAATGACAATGTTCTACAGAAAAGAAATTGACTTCCTTAATGGATTGCCCTGCTTCAAGCCTCCCAATAGTATGCCAGTGATGAGAATTTTTAAAATGCATTCTTTGTGCCATAACAAAGCTGGTCTAATCCAAAGTCAACCCTAACACTGTTTGAAATATTTTCTTTGAGCATTACAACTCTTGGGTGCAGGTGAGTCGTTTTCACCCTGTGTCTAATTTTCATATTGGTTGAGGAATTAAGCACTTTTTCATATTTGCATGTCTATTGATGACAACAGTAAGTTTCGCCCAATGAAATCCATGGATGTATTTACTATTTGAAAATTTGCATCAAGTGCTTAATTTTTGGAAAGCAGTGCTGCTTATAGCAGGGCTTTTCAAGTGCTCATTATTATTGAATTAATTTTTCAGTATAACAACTACAAGAATAAGATAATTATTTTTTGCAGGTGTCTATAGTGTTTTTAAAATTTCTTCACAAGTAGGACTGTCAACAGGTGGATGGGGCAAAAGGATTCATTGCATAGGGACCTGAGAGGGTTAGGAGCCTGGTCTATATAAAGAATTTATGATAAAAGGTCAATAACTTGTAAAATATGGGATAGTAGGAAGGCCTGTACATTTACTGCATAGAAACCCTTAAATTTTCCATGCATTCACTAGATCTCTTAAATTGTCATAGAATTTTAGTTAATGGGAAAACATTATTTTTAAAAATTAGATTTTCATATAGGGTTTAGTAATCTTACTAATGATTACTATACCATATATGAAAATTCAATTTGTAATTTATTTTTATATGGTGTGATAAATTTCATTATCTTTTTATATTTTTTAATAAACATTTTGTCTTTTTAGACAATCAAAATCACCTATCAATCAATACAGCAGTTATTCTAAAGATGGCTCAAATCTTCTGGCATCTGTTCATGATAGTAAATTACAGAGTTTGTGTTCAGATGCCCTGACAGATGGCACAATTTGCTTTGCACATAATGGAATGTAAGTTTGCATCTGTATATGTAATAATTTTTATTGATAATTTATATGTAAAGAATTTTGTTTATCATTAATGCTGTTATTATTTCATCTTTCTTTCCACATCATAGATATATTCCGGGTGAACATAAGAGCTTACAAGAAAGTTTTGAACCCAGTTTAATTATAAATGATGAGAACAGTCTTGGAACAAATATTCATGAGGATTATACATCATGCATTTCTGTGAGTTTGATGCTTAATTTTTTTTATATCAGTACTTCTACTTGTCTCCTATATTATTTTGCATAATTTCTATAATTCTCACAGATGTTTTATTTTTCCTTTTATTTATATTTGAATGCTGTCATATCTTGAATGGGTTGCAGGCTTTTTAATTGAAAGCATAAAAATCTGAACATTGGGTGAAAGAAATGCCTTTCCAGTGGAATGCAAATATTTAAGACATTTTTAACACTTTACAACAAAGTTGAAAAGTGTTTATGACTTTGTTCATTCTGTCTGTCTGTCTGTCTGTCTGTCTGTCTGTCCGTTAGCACGATAACTGCCGTAAAAATGACTTAATCAAAATGAAATTTTAGCATGTTGTTCAGACGGTCTATAGGACCTATGGGAATATAAATGAATAATATCACCCAATTAGTTTTGGATTGAACCCGGGTTGAAAAAATGGAATACATTGAGCCCTATGGGACCTAATTTTTCAAGCATTTTTTAAGCGGATTTAAAATTCACAAATTGCTTCGAAAATTTTAGGCAATATTCAAATTGTTCCATAAAATATATAAAAAAAAATTCAGCGAAATATATTCAGTTTTTTAAATAAAAATTAAAATAATAATAACACCTCTTATATTAAGCGATCACGTGTCCATGATATGAAACGATCACATGACCCACTTCAAAATGATATATGGCATCCATCTTGTGTCAAAATTGTGATTTTTAAAGTTCTTTTTAATTAACACTTTACAACAAAGTTGAAAAGTGTTTATGACTTTGTTCATTCTGTCTGTCTGTCTGTCTGTCTGTCTGTCTGTCCGTTAGCACGATAACTGCCGTAAAAATGAGTTTATCAAAATGAAATTTTAGTATGTTGTTCAGACGGTCTGTAGGACCTATGGGAATATAAATAAATAATATCACCCAATTAGTTTTTTATTGAACCCGGGTTGAAAAAATGAAATACATTGAACCCTATGAGACCTAATTTTTCAAACATTTTTTAAGTAAATTTAAAATTCACGAATTGCTTCGAAATTTTTAGGAAATATTCACATTATCCCATAGAATATATAAAAAAAAATTCAGTAAAATATGTTAAGTAGTTTTTTAATTAAAAAAATTATTTAATATAGGGAAAAAAACAAATTCAATTAAATTCTGACTTTGGGATATCTTCCAGAAAGAAAAGAGAGAGATATTATATAATAAATATCTCTCCATTTGTTTAAACGTTTTGCATATGGGAGTGGCTTCATATTTTAAAATAAATTTGGTAGATAACAATTTTTCATTTTTTTAAATTTTATATAACTCTTCATGATAAATTTAATTGATGGCATTTTAAATGCACTTTCCTACGTCCTAGAGAGTTAAAATTTGGTACACAGCTTGAATTTGTTGAACATTTTATTCGACAAAAATTTGATGGATCTTTAAATATAGATCATACATTTTTTTCGAAATGGCCTGAAAATAATCCCCGTTCACTTCTATAAATCATTGGTGTAATATTGTTAAAAATTCTGATGTGGACAGCACATGTCCTTCCCTGCAGACTCATATTCGTTCTCTTTATTTATTCAATGATAATTTGAGTTTATCTGCACAACATAAGTATTTTAAATGACATTGAATTTACACGTTAAACTTAAATTTGGTTCTCATTTGATAGCTGGACTTATTGTCAAAGGTGGCGTAGCGAAAACGCGAAAAAAATATAATATCTCAAGAACGGCTAGTCCTAGAGTAATGGGGTTAGTCTTATTCTTTTTGTTGTCAAAAATCACATATAAAATAGGAATTTAATTGATATAATTGAGCACATGTAGTCTTTTATTTTTATATATAACGATTTTTGCTGGCCATTTCGCAAAAATAGCCCGTTCCTTTTTCCCGAATCGTAGTAGAATAACCTACAAATGATTTATATACAAAATTTTGTTAAATTTGGTATATAAATCACTTGTAGGTTATTGAAATATTATACTCCAAATTTTGTTAAATTTGGTTCATTAGTTTTTAGCTAGAGTGGATAAAGGCAATTTCTGCGGCCATTTCGCAAAGAAGGCAGATTCTTTTATTACGAATCGTACTATAATCTAATGAACATCAGGATTTCCCACAAAAAACATACCTACCAAATTGTATGAAATTCGGTCCATTAGTTTTTCAATTAGAGTGGATGTAATATCCACACAGATACACCCTTACACACACAGACGTCTTCCTAAAAGTAGTTTTTTCGTGTTCTAGAAGTCCCAAAACGTGTAGATATTTTGAAAATTCGAGTTCCGATCTTCGGCACGATTCCAATACTTTGAGTACATACACATACACATATATATTATCTGTGTATTATCTGTGTATCTAAATTCCGTGCCTATGCAATTACAATAGTTGTGATTTTAAATGATCCCTAAACTTTTATTATTTCTTCAAGGAAGCCTAATTTTAACATATGCAGAATGCAAATATCTCAAGCGATTGTAAGATGAATTACATAAGAATTGCTGAATTTTTTTCACACAAAATTATTTAGCTCTGGAGTCTGGAATACAAGTTATATGAATGAAATATTCATTGATTTTGCATAAAGAATCAGATGATTTATATTTCGATACAGTTTTAAATATTTAAGTATAATAAATTACTGTAGTACTGTGATAATGTAAAAGATATTACCACTGAATGAATCACATTTTAGAAATTTTTAAATGAAATTACATTTCAGTTGGAAAGTGTTTCATAATCAATGCTTATGCATGATTGATCTTTCTTGTTCATATTGAGTGTTGTATCCGTCCTAAAATTACTTTATTTTTGCCTAAATTCTGTGCATCTACATACTGAAACAACGCAATGACAATATATTTCAGTTTAAATGCTCTTCCAAATTTGATTATTTCTACTATTAAGCCTATTTTTCACCTATGTAAAATGTAAACAGCAAAATATGTAGAATGAGTTGTATTAGAATCGCTGTAATTCTTTAACACAAAATCATTTAGTCCATGGAGTCTGCTTAGCTGATATGAATTCATTGATTTTAGAAAGAGAAGGACGATATTTTTCGATGAAGTTTTACGCATAGAGTTTACTTACTCGCAGCTCAATGGTCTTAATTTTTAAATAAAATAAATTGTTATAGTATTGTGATGAATGACATGAATGGGGGAATTATTTATGAATGAAATGTTGCTTTTATAGAAAGAGCCAGGCGTGTTATTTTTTCTATGACGTCATTTGAATGGATTTCAGTTGTTTTCGATGAAGTTTTCAAATATAATAAATTATCGTAGTATTATGATAATTCTAAAATTATTACCGAGGAATGTATAACATTTAAGAGATGTTTAAACCAGGCAATTTATACTTTAATGCCGTCATTTGAATGAAGTTAATTTTTCTCGATGAAGGTTTAAGGTTTCAAATATAATAAATTAATGTAGTATTGTGATAAGTTTTAAAATATTACCGAGGAATGTATTGCATTTTAGACATGTTTAAATAAAATTGCATTGAAGTTGGAAAGTGTTTCATAATCAATGCTTTAAGCATGATTGATCTTTCTTGTTTTATTTGCTTTTGCTGTAATTTTATATAAGTTTTTCTGTTTTTTGTGCTTTCTTCAGGCAGGCATAGAAATCTACTTATTTTATTTTCCTCTTTGAAGAGGAGTATTTCCGTATCTAAGTTACCATACATGTAGATTTCGAGAAAATGTTGGTGTTGGGCGATAACACATATAGTGGCATATTTAGGGGATACTACCAGGCTTGAGCCCCCTCTCTAAAATTTTTTACACTTCTAAGATATTAACTATATGTGTGGTCTAGTTTTATAAATTAAATAATCAGAATTGAGTATTTTTATATTTCTTGACTCGATATCCGGAGTTTTATCTAATATCAATGAATTTAGCATTTTAAAAAATATTTATAATTAAAAATATTAAACAAAATCTCAAAAAATTGGAGGAGGGGGGGGGGGGCAAACTCACACTCCCTCTACCTATACCCATGCAAATCACATTTCAGCCTTATGAGAATCTAGGTCAGAAATTTGGAACCATTTTTTTTATTTGAATATGTTAAACGTCTAGGAACATCAACCCAGTATTAATTTATTCAAGTAGTAACAAATGAATAAAAAATAATGTTTATAGTTTTATATACACTAATATAAATAATTTTCTAAACATCAATAACTTTTACACTTTTCAATTATTAGATTTTAAGTGGAAGAAAATGGATTATTATATGATTTAAAGTTTACTTAAAACATCAGAACAAACAGTTCCTCGATTTTGTCATAAAAATGTTCTCAATCTGTGTCTGCCATATTTGTATGAAATCCTTCTCAGTTATTTTTCTGGAGACAGAAAAATATATATTTGAAGATTATAAGGCCTATTTAAAATGCATATATTGATAAATCTAAAAAAATGTATAGTAATAAATATTTTTATGCAATTTTAAATGTTTTATGAAAATGGGAAAAGTAAAAAAGTATTGAAACATTTAACTGAGGTATATTTTTTAATTGTTGATTTTACTCCTATTAGAAAATATGAATATAAGATTTTAAAATGATTACACGTTTGCTGTCCAATAGGAACTAATTTTTTTATGAGCAGTGCTTACAAAATGAATATTCAAATCAAGTGCTAGAGACTACCTCAGTTAAATTTTAGATAAGTACTGAATTGTTAGGAAGCACTACAGTTTTCGTGAGCACCATATTGCTGTTTACTAATTTAGGTGAGTAGGATTTGTTGATTACATAAAACAGTTATTTTGCATTTAGTCTGTCTGCCAATTAATCTGTCAGATACTTTATGCCTTTTCTCTAAAGCTACATAACTGATTAAAACCAAATATGGTATAAAGATAGCTTGTTAGAAGAATATGTAAATGTTGTGAGTGATTTATTTTTTAATGCCAATTCAATCAGATGGTTAAAACGTTATGATTTATACCAAATTTATTGTAATTTGATTTGATAAATTTGACTCTGAAGTTTTACTTTGTTGGAAGAAAATGACCTGTATAAACAACATGTGCACTTTTTCAAAAATTCGAATTTTCATCCAATTTATACCTTAATTTATATACTAAGTCAATTTCAGATAATGAGTTTAAAATCACTGGCCGTCCAAATAGTTACCTTACACCTTTCTGGTACTAGATTATCTCCATTATTTTAAACATAAATCCACCTCTTGTTGCACCTGCGGTTCTTTCGGCGATGCCGACCTTTTTGTTTTTTCTTGTCCCCATACAAAAAATTTTCATCTTACAAAACCCTCCCCTGCCAATTGCGCAGCCTGGTTCTCGAGAGTCAGTTCAAATAAATCTTCTATAGATAAAATTAAAAACTGTGTTCTCATTGCTAGAGACATCTCTAATCAAATTTCCTGATCAGCTTGTGAGCCTCTCCCTTTTCCCCCTTTTGGTCATTGGTCCCCTGTTGTCCTTTTCCCTGGAGGTGTTACTCTCTCTTTGTATGGTTGCCTTGTTTTGTCTGTGTTTTGTTTTTGTCTTTGTTTTGTCTGTGTTTTGCTGTGTTTTGATTGTGTCCCGTTTGTTGCTGTTTGTCTTGGTTTAGTTTTTGTTTTTGTCTTCGTTGTTGTTTTTGTTGTATTATTTCTCATTGTGCACCAGTTGAAGTAACAATTGTTCAAGAATTATTGTAATCCGTTTTAATGTGTCTTTCACTGTTTAAACTTTATATTGTTTCAAAATGTGAAACATATTATGTAAACTCCTGTAAATTTTTGATTCTCAAAATAAACGCTGCTGGACCGTCGGACGAAAGCCATGGAAGTTGGGAGTTGGTTTCGGCTAACTCCTTCCCGGCCGTCCAAATGGATGCTCAAGTCCTTGTTGACGAGCCGGACGGCCTGGGTTTTCAACACCTTTCTGGTACTGCCATAAACCTCTGGGTTGGTCGTGTGGTCTGGGC